>JASSRZ010000049.1:6669368-6692826 GCA_032164315.1 Malacoctenus gilli | reverse complement strand
GTGTGTGTGTGTGTGTGTGTGTGTGTGTGTGTGTGTGTGTGTGTGTGCGTGTGTGTGCGCGTGTGTGTGTGTGTGTGTGTGTGTGTGTGTGTGTGTGTGCGACTACTAGGCCAGTTGCCCGTGTGATGTCCAGCCAGCTCCTCCTAACACACTTCTCAGAATACTTCTTTGGGTTTCATGGTTATGGCTTCAAGTTGTGAAGCTCCAGAAACAAGCCTATAAAAAAGAAAAACAACCAAAAAAACAAAACTGAGTGTGGATCAGTTGAAGCAGACATGGAGGCACAAGCACGAGTGAGACCTGCAGTCCCATCGGCAAGTTTCTGAGAACTTCCATTGAGAATAATCCAGACTTTCATTGAGCGATACGCAAGAGAGTGAAACATATTTGGCATCAAACTTTCATCGGGGTGTGCGTGGCGGTGGGGTGCTGGTGGGGGTGGGGGTGGGGGCCCACCTGTGCGCTTGCAATTCTGCAAACAACACATGGTTTTGCTGATGTGTGTATTGTGTGTCGTTGTGTGTGTGCTTTATTACCCCGTTAAACTGTGGGGTATGACTTTGTTCTGTTGGAGAGGAAGGTGAAACCTGGGAAGGACTTGCAGCAGCTTTTGGATGAAGACGTGCAAAAAAGCACCGCGGGAACCAACAGAGGCCAACAGAGTCAGAGACGATCTGTTGCACTGACACATTGTATCCAAGCTTGGCAGCAAAGTAAAAAAACCTTCTTGACATATTAGCTGCTGAGGTTTGAGTATACTGCAGCTCCTCTTGGTTCAAACAGACCTGGAATAAACATAAACACTCCCATCCTATATAAACACAAACATAATCAACGTATTTGGACATCGTTCTCTCTGTTTAACTGAGTTTTACTTCCTGTTTTGGGAGCTGATGAGATTTTGCACTCACAGTGCCTTCAGTTCTATTTAAAGTTATCGTGTGTAGTAGTCGTGTTTTGAGCAATACACAGAGAGTTTGCATGTTCCTGCCGTGCATGTGTGGTTTTGTTGGTTCTCTAGTTTCCTCTCACAGTCCAAAACATGCAGATGAGGTGAATTGGAGAGTCGAAATTGTCTGTAGGTGTGAATGTTTGTGGTTTTCTGTCTGTGTCTGTATTTTGACTGGTGATGGGTCCAGGGTGTACTCTGCCTCCGCCCAATGTCGGCTGGGATCAGCCTGCACTACCCAGAACAGAGTGTGTGCGTGTGTGCATGCGTGCATGTGTGTTTTATGGCATTTTGCTGTTGGTTCCAGGTGCAGTTCTGACCATATGTTTAACGTATCACCCACAGTCACCTGTTGTCGCTGTGTGGTGTTGTTAAAGTCACCAGACATCAGAAATGAAAGTCACTCAAATGGACTTTCTGGCTGAACCTCGTAAATGTGAATATCTGACTGAGCGATCACAGTTGGTCGACTCAGAGCTGCAGCATCAAGTTTCCTTGTCCGATTTGAAAGGCTCAATTCCGGCTTAGGCATGATCATCATTTCATAGTCTGATCCTGATTGGAGGCCACAGCGTAACACTTCATTTGAATACAAGATAACCAAATTCAGTGTAGTTTGAGGCATTTAGCACGGTGTTTACTTCTGGGAAGACACCCGTTGAAGTTTTTCAGAATGTGTTAGAATGAAGACAACGGCCCGCTCTTCATTCATTTTCACATTTCTGACCTTGTGACTTGTTTGTGTAAATTTTGTGTGGCGGCGCCTGGAAGCTTCTGCCTCCTACTGCTCCAGTTGCAGGTTGATTGGGGAAACTGGAGGCAGCGAGGGCCACTGCCCCTCGTTTCCCACACATAAGGCCCCGCCTCCTCCTGGCTACGGGGCCCACCTTCCTCTGTGGCACGACTGAGGGCCTGTTGCGGTGTAAATTGCATTTTTGTCAGCTGGATGTTTGTCCCAATGTTTTTTTCTGCTGCTCCCATTTGATTTTGTTTGGTGACTTTGAATTTGTTTTTTTGCTTGATAAAACATATTGTTTGCATTCTCCTGCCTGTTTTCCTCCTTTTGCTTCAGCCTTTTTAGTCCGGCCAGAACATTTGGCTGTGAGAACTTTGGTAAAAATGTCCCAGAAACAAATGTGTTTCAAGAGTGTGTACCTAATCTAAATTCTAGGTCTTTGACAAATATTGTTTCTTTTGACTACAAACGGTGTTGTTGAATGAATGTTTCTACTTTGCAACATGTGAATATAATCAAGGTATCGCATGGTCACGGATTGCTTTTCTTGCTGTAAAGCGATGCAGTGCAAACGTGGCGCAGAGATCAGCACTCAGCAACAAGATCTGTTTGTTTTCAGACTTTTTCTGCATTTTATCTTCTACATCACAATAAGTACAAATTCTATGATTGCCTCCTTAATAAGAAAACAATGACATTCTCAAAATACAACCATGACTGATTCCTGAGAAACTCAAACCTGTTTAGTTTTTACGTCTGCTGCAATGATTGTTGTCCCAATGCTAAAAGAGCCAAAAGTCAACTTGGACCCAGCCGAAGGCACCTCATGCCTCACGCTTTGTGCTTCAGGACCCCCAGTGTTTTCTTCAGAATAGGTTGCTATGTTTTGCTGTGTTTTTTGGTTATGGCACAGCTTTGGTGAAGACGTTTGAGTTCACATGTGAAAAATTAAATGCTTACTGGAAAAAAAAACCCCAAAACCCAAGCACAACCTTTTTCTTTCATGTTTTGCATCACTCCTCTTGCCAGTTTCATTGTTGTGACTCATCCAAAGCCTGTTTCTCATTGCTGTGTTTTATTGTTACTTTTTGGGATGAGTACACTTTAACATTTTTGACGGTGTCATCTGCTGTTTGTGTCATGAAAAAAAAAAAACCCCAGAAAGAACATTGTAAAATGTCTGAAGTAGGCAGACGCTCTACTCAAGTGTGTTTCTCGCAGACACGCTGTGGTGGAATGATTTCAGCAGTCAAGTCAAACAGGAATATTCCTGCCGTGTTTATTGTCATGGCGTGACTTGTTTTGTCACTCTTCCCCGCGACGGTGCTGATGTGTTCAAAGAAATCAGAGCCGCTGGTGCTCCTGACAGCGCCCAGTTGGCTCACACTTCGCGAGTTGTACGTTCAAACGGACAGCCGACGCCGTGCGTCCGAAACATGTTGGACGGAGGTATTTGCTGAGAGAACTGTTCGGTGACGAGTGATTAGCGGTGAACTCTGTGGAGCAGATGACAAAAGCAGTGGAACAGACCTAATTAAGATGGAGGATGTGCCTACCGACGAGCACACCTGCTTGCAAATGCACATATGAACAATCCCTTTAGCGGCTGCAGCAGCAGCAGCACCTCCACCGCCGACATATATTATCCACAAAGAGCAGAGAAAAAACAAGGCCGTTCATCTGTGATGTCATGCCAGGAATTCGCAGCACGTATTTGGTTGGAAAAAGTCAAAAATATAAAAAGATGGAAAAAGCCGCTTCTGACTTCTCCAGAAAAAAAAAAAAAAAAAAAACCTGCAATGTGCCGTGTTTCCTCAGTTTATTTGAGGTTGAGTGAAGGTGCAAGGGGTCAAATGTGAAATGATCTGATCTGCTTTGCTTTTGCTGTTGTTGTAACATCGCCATTATTCATGGAACATTCTAGAGATTTTTCTTGGCGAGTGCAAAAAGAGCTAATGACTTCTCACGGCGTCAGAGGCACCGGCGAGAGCTGATTAGGGAGAGTTTTTCTGGTGGCTTCCTGGACTCTCTGAGCTCAGTCCACCTTGTCGCTGGCAAGACGTTTTATGCACGCAGCAAATCTGAAATGTGCGCACTGCACTCCAGCTTCCTGTTTCTCCTCCTGACTTTGTTTTGCTCTCCCTTCCTTGAAAAGCCTCCATGTGTCTCGTAGCACATCTGGCGACTGAACGCAGTGCATTTGGAGCGGGGTCACAACCCCTGGACTCCCTGCAGTCGGCCGCCCCCATCTGACTCCCTCTCGCTGTCTGTTTCCCCCGCTAGATGTGCTAATTGTTCTCGTGGCTGGGGAGCGTTCGTCTGTCACTCGAGGCTTGTACACACACACGTGTGGGTCACGAGCTCCTGCAGAGACAAGTGGCAAGCGGCAGCTTCTGTTTGTGTTTGTGTCCGTCTGAGTTTGTCGTCAAGACTCATTTGAGGCAAACGGGATTGGCTTGGGCGGCCGTTCGGTTGGACAGCACTTTTTGAGAAAGGAGTAAAATCTTTTCAGGCATAAAACCACGATCTGCAGTTACAAGAGGTAGCATCATTATCTATTTCAAGGTGTACTTTGACCTGCACAGGAACCACGGCCTCTCCGGCATGCTCATGTCCTTGTAGTTTAATAAGAGAAAACAGGGTCTTGACCGGTACAGTTCAGGGGTTTGCTGGAGCTCGCCGGGGACCAAACTGAAAAAGTTGGAGAACCAGGTGTAGACGTCAAAAAGGCTTTTATTTATTCCCAGAATAAAGTAATAAACCAACACCAAAGTGAGAGTTTCAAACAAAGAGGAAACCAATACCCTTGAGTTTGCGCCCCGCTAAAACCATCCAGACAGCAATCGAATGAAACATGACAGACCATAAATGACACAGTAGGTGGGGGTTGCATCATCGAGCCTTGCCAACACAGACAACAAAAAGGGAAACAAACAATTTCCAACTCAAACTGTAACAACAACTAATACATACAATGTAATCAGCTTAACTATGAAGTAAACTTAAGGTCTCAGTTAATTCAAAGGGACTGAAAAGGTGCAGCCTCTCCTTGGTGGCATCTCCAAGTTGGCCTCTCCCACTGCCTGGTAGATGTCCATAAAAGGCCATCTTGGGCGGCGCCGCCTCCTTCCAGGTGCGGTGGAAAACTGCACACCAAACGAATGTGGTGAGTTCAACCAAACTGAAGCGTTAATCAACGGACTGCTAAATGGAATCCGTGCACTCAAACTATTTACCAGCTGTCAATAAATGTGACGAATGAAAACGATTAACTGTGATGTTTCAGAGGAAATATATTCAATTTGAATCTTGATTGCAGGAGTCACTTGTTAGAAATGAATGTCTAAGACTGTTATCAAACATTCAGAGTGAAGAAGCTCCGCACGAAACGGCTCCAAAGGCCAGAAAGGACACAGATGACTTTAACGGCCCCTGCTCAGAGTCCACAGTGGAACCTTCATCGGCTCAATGAAAACCCCCAACTGTCCTGCAGCCGGCGGGCCACCAGTGACCCTCATCTACTGCAACACGTGGAGTTCAAACAACAAACAGTAAGTAATTATTTAGATTACTATTCTGTTGATGTCACTTCAAGTCAAAACACCAAGTCACTCTGTGGGCGATGATATTTCATTTGATTTTTTAAACCTTCAGTTGTTACTTTTTTGTATTGCTCAACGACTCATTGAAACTGAGAGACAGAACGACCAACCTTCAGATCGGGAAACGACTTCCTCGACTAACCGACAGGTTGTCATGTCGGGATGATTTCAGTCTCAAAGTGTAAACATCTTTCTCGTCCAACTGTTCTTGTGCTGTCTCGGTGACTTCCTGAAGTCTTGTCATCAGTGGGACGTTGCCTGGCAACCTGGAAGGAGTCTCTAGTTAAAAACAGCCTCCGTTGCGACGGCTCCTTCCCCTCGGATGACTCCGCCGCACTGATCTTTTGCAGCACCGTCTCAAATCCTGACCTGACTCCTGCTGACCTCTGCGAGCACGGCAACTAAATGGAAGCTGCTGCTTCTTCTTTTTCTTTTTTACTGCAGTCAAAGATGGAGGAGCAGTCAAACCACCAACAACTGTGTTGTCAGATTCAGGATTTTTTAGTGTTTGTGTGCTGATTGTTGAAAAGTCGTTAAAAATTCTCTGTTGGTCTCTTGTGTTTCTGCGTGTCCTCTGGACCTTTTTCAGTGAGGTAATCGAGAGATTCCTGAAGTATTTAAATAGTTGAACCTCAGACTTGTTATTATGCTGCTGTAAATCAACAGAATGAGACTGACACATACTTGCTTCGAGTTTTAACCCTTTTACTGCCTCCTCACTCTTTGGTAGAGTAACTCTGGAGTTGTTTTCACAGACTTGTGGAATTTCATTTTACTGAACTGAACTCCGACAATCAAATTTGGCTGTTTTAAATGGGTTTTTTTTTAATCTTAATAATGGTTTTTTAAAAAATCCTAATAAACATGTTTGACAACTGTTGCAGGATAAGACAGATCTCTATTTCTAAGACGTGTACTTCTAAAGGCAAGTTTGTTTTTTTCCCTCCAAAAAAGACACAAATTGTAGTTTCAGTATTGTTCTTAATTTGGTTTAAAGTGGTACACTGGCTGAGACTCAATACAATCACAATAGTATAAAATGACAGAAAATCATGCATTATGTCAGTAAGACATTTTTACAAAAGTTTTTGAAATTGTCTCTATGAAATATACATTTTTATGCGGTTAACAATTATACACCAAAAAAATTACATTAAAATCAAACATGCTGACATCTTTTAGTACAATCACTTTTGCTGAAGGTTTGAAAGGTTGAGCGAGTTAAATTGGGGGATAATCTGAAGTGACTTATGAGTAGGAAAAAGAAAGCCAGAGTGGGGACGTGACTGAAAAAAAAAAAACCCAAGCAAAACAATGACCTCAACAAAACAAACTGTCCTCTGTCGATGCATCTGTTATAAATGACTCGCGTGAGGGTTTACTCGTGAGCATCCCGCTGCTGAATTATGCTCCAGCTGCTGTCAGTGCTGCCACAGTTTTTTGTTGATGGTGCTGCTGGTCGCCTTTGTGGGAGTGAGCTGAAGTCTGATGTGAGAGGTTGCTGGCTGCGGTTATCCTTTTGTTTATTGTTGTTTAGTCTGTTGTATTTATAGTACAGTGCTGCCTGTTTCAGCTAATTATACTGTGGATGCTATAGAGATGATTGCACTAATGACTGGTTGGTTTTCCAAAGCATTCAGAGGCTTTTTTTCTCTCTCGGTTCATTTTGCTTTGGGACGCAAAATGGAGATTTTTGTTTATGTGTGTCCTTTTTTTTTTTTTTTCCGCAAAGGTTTGTCTGCCTCTATGTGTCTTCCCTTAATTGCCTGCAGATTTACAATATGCACTTGCTTTGGGGTGTCATCTTGTGGCACTTTTCATGACAAACGTGTTTCTCTCTCAGCTGTAAAAGATGCTGATTCGATATGCACCCAGGTCTGCAACCTCCACCGCTCACTTAGCATGCAGAAACAGACCCCAGGAATGTTCTTTAATCAACCTTAATTATAGTTTCCCAGACTCTGCTGCTCCCAGGTCAGTTGTTAATCCATGCTTGAGGTTCAAAAGTTCAGGGTGTCGTTTGCGCAGACAGTTAGGGCCCCCTAAACACCTTCTGCCAAATACTAAACAACCTAAACACCCACACAACTTGCATTCATCACAGCGTCTCCGTCTGCACACCTACATATAAACGCCTGCACCGACTGATGTAAACATTGAACAGTGTTTAACTCTGTTTTGTGCACATCAGAGTGTCTCCATTCAGCCGTTAAAATTCCGAACATAATCTGCATTTAGTTTAATGTCTTTTTTTTTATTTGTGGTGTAGCTGGTTTGCATGTGCATGAGGAGGATACAGACGGTGACAGGTACAGCAACCAAACTGAATTTACACCAGTGTCGTGCGCCCCTCTGTTTCACACTCACGTTAGCAGCAGGGATTTCTGATCCAGTTCGATGCTGAGAATTATGGAGCACTCATTCAGTAAAGTCTGAAAGATAATTCATCCCAGATCCCCCACCCCCAGCCCGACACACACACGCGGAGTGCGGATGTTATCGGCATAGTTTGAAAGTACAGCCGACACGTTTTCAAAACAGTGCGTGCTGGGTTGAAAGTGTGCTGGATGGGTCAGTGAAGTTTGACAGGAGAAAAACAGTCTGTTGCAAGCTGAAGATCCACATCTCATCTCATCCGTCCACAAACGCGCGAGCTCACGAGCGTTCACACAGAAAAACTCAGTTTGAAACGATTTCGAGAAGGGAGATGAAGTGCTGCTGAATTCATGGAAAACAGCAACGAGCTGCTACTGTAGAAAAGCAATAATATATCCACTCTCACGTCTTGGCTTTAATGAGTTTTTGAAGGAATATAGCGTCGTTTGAACAAAACATTGTAAACGTTTGGTTATGTTTTTGCATATGTTTGTGCAATAGACCTCGACAGATTGTTTTTCAGTCTCCCCACTGTAGATCTTTGGCAAGCGGCTCTGCGAGTGCAAAGAAGCAAGAGGTCACGCAAATGAATAAAAGAAATAACAAGTGAACAAGTGGAACTCAATCTGGGTAACAGAATAACAAAGTGATGTGAAACGATAGTTCACATAAGAACAGTGTTCACATTCCAAGGTCCAGAATTGATTTGACCATGCGGTGTAAAGATGCTGCAGCAGGACAGGGGAGTTGTCTGGGGGGGGGGTCGGTGCTTTGGATGGAGGATGAGGAGGAGGGAGATGCTTGTATGGCACATTCTGATTGGCTTTGAGACAAGTGCACAAAGAAGTGAAGATCAGACTTTGCGTTTTTATTTCTTTAATACAGCAAAATGAGTGTCCGAGCACTTATTGTGAAAAGTTGGAGTAGCTGATGATATATGGGAGTCTGGCATTGTCATTTACTGTATAAAAAAGAAAACTATAAGTGCACATGAAAGATAGACGTGAGGGACGGTGATCCGATGACAGCCGTGACAAAGGATCGGGAGTCAAGAGTTGATTGGGTGAGAGAGAGACTTTCGTTTGATGAGTGTGTCTGTGTGTTTAGTCAGAGGGCATTCGGCTCTAAGTATCGACCGCTATCGAGCAGCAGCAGCAGCAGCAGCAACATGTGAGAGTGGAGGTACTGACAGCTTCCTCTGTGGCCGGCTGCTGCTTTCATTTCTTCATTTCATTAAGCGCTCTTTGTTGCTTTATCATGTACTACTCCTTATCTCACCCGGCTCATTATGTCCTGCTGCAAGTGTGTGAATGCGTGCGTGTCTGCTTGCCTGTCAGTGGTGGAGAACATCTGCGCTACACCATGTTCACGCACCTACACCATGTTAACACATACGTGCATGCAGCTTGCGAGACACAGTTTGGACTCGAAACGGTGATTATTTGCGAGTTCAGAGCATCAGTGGTGTTACCTCTCTGCCTTATCTCTGTCCGTCTGTCAAACTAATCTGCGCAATCTTTGGCATAGCGTCGGCTTCTGCTTCAGCACCTGTCTGACACGCCTTGAGAATCCACCCTGAGTGCTGCTGCCAGTGACTGATGGGACATGAGTGGCATGCCTGCCACTGACGCTGCCAAGTCAGAACCTCATATTTCCCCGACAGCCAATCCGGATCCCAAAGATCTGGCGTTGGAGAGATGTTTGTACGCGATCCAGCCATCTTGACACGAAAAGGCACGACACGATGCTCCGTATCGCCCCGGCTCCGCCAGTGTTGCTGGGGGAAAAGTTGAGCAATTGTTGTTGTTGCTTGGTGGCATTTTTCATCACTCTGGATGAAGCAAAGGGCATTATCAATGTGTTAAAGCAACTTTGTCAAGAAGGGATTGGTGAATAATTTGTTGAGAGAAGGAGCTATTGTGAGAGATAGAGGGAGAAGAACTGAGGTGAGAAGAGATAATGATGCAGCTGGTGTGTGAGCCCCCGAGAATTGTGGGAAGAAAAAAAAGAAAAGGAAGACGCCTTTGTGTCCTGTGGCAGCGATTTCATGTTGAAGCCCGGAGATCAGGTACAGAGGTTGGAGTGCACAGACGTGCCTCTGCTCTTCTGACTTCATCCCGCTTTGTAGATCGTCCACTGTTTTCTTAAATAAGCTCTCAGCACATCCATCAACCTGTTTGTTATTCCTGCGTTAAGCTGAGTGTAATCCAGCTGTGAGCGCCCCTGTTTGTCCGCGTGTGCACACGTGTTTGGGATTCTTTGACACAACGGCAGACACACACAGATGTGTACTTTACAGGTGTATTTCGGTCCTCTGGGAACCCATGACAGTCCTTCTAATTTCTTGCTGCGCTCCCTTGAGTCACATGCTGCCTCAGGTGGTGTTTCGCAGCCTGGAGTTGCAGAGCTATTTTCTGTTTGGAGCCGTGCACAGAACCAGAAATAGGAGGTTGCATCCTTCCCAAATTATTCATATTTTCAGGGTAAAAATCTTTCAAATAATAAATTATTCCCACAAGTCACCTGTGTCGTGACATTTTTTTTTGCACAACAGACCATTTTTGTGCAAGAGAAATTCATCACTGACCTGCGCCAGGTGTGGGTAACTGAGGGGAAATCACCTGCAAAACCAAGCACAATAAAGTCCATCACGTATGTGTTGATGTATACATGTGTGATGTAAATGTGATGTTTTACAGTTTTGGTTTTTTCACTACTGGGTTTGTACGTTGGATTGAGTGGATGTGCTGACCACGGTTTGGCAACATGGGATGGTTTTGACCAATCAGAGGTCGGACAGCATTTCCTGGAGGTAATCCTTGGGGCTCCAGGAAAAACAATAGTTTCCGATTATCTGGAGAAGAAAAACAACCTGAGCGTGTAAAGGCATATTTTTTCAGGTCTATCTCCCGTGTTCCAAGATGTTTTTGGAGATGAGTCACCTTGAAAATATTGCGATAGTTGCTGGTGAAAAGCACCAGGTTCCAGAAAATGAACACGTCTTCAGTGCGATGCGGAGCGCCGTGCAGCACGGTGACAGACAGCAGAGAGGTGGTAAATGTCTGTTGTGTAAGCAGCCGGAGCCTTTGAACTACCTCCTCCTGTTACACAAGCAGCGAGGGCCCCTTTACTCGCTGGCCCGCCATCTCTTTAACCCTCGCCTGGTGACACCTGAGTGTTTGTTGTCAGAAACCAGTCTATTAGATTGACCCGGTGCCTGTTTCTGCGGAAATGGCAGCCTTTCTTCCGTCTCTCTGGCTCCTGGGCACTGCAGCTCCAAGCTGCCAGCATGAAGCAGAAATGCCAGGGAACACTGAGACAGCTCCTCACTCCTTTTGACCTCCGAAAAGTTGAAAGAGAGATGTTGCTGCGAACGGCGTCAGATAGGCGGATGATGGATCGCTTGGAGCAGTGTGGCGATGCTGCCCTCGTCTCCGGAAAGAGAACAAATATCTAGCCGAGTTGTCAGATGCGCGCCCTCTGCTCCCGTCGTACGCACTGTATGGGGACTTTTCTCAAAGATGCACTCCAGACATAGACAAAAGAGGAGTTTGGACAAACAGTAGAACTGAGGAGGGATAAGGAGGCTGGAGAGAATGAGGGGAAACAGAAAGCTGCAGAATATACACCAGGGAGGAGGGGTTAGCATGACATTGAGCAGCACGGAAGAGCTCCGTCTGCTCATCTTTACACAGTGCAGATAGATGGCTGTTCCCTGGTCTAATGATCACCCTACAGGTTTGATGTCTTCTTCACGCCGGCATGTCAAAGCAGGTAGCATCTCAAAGATGTCGTGTAATCACGATGCCGCTGTTCCGTCCCGGACAGGTGTTTTTGTTTCGTTTTTTTACAGGGGAAAAAAAACTGCGTACAAATATTTGAGCCTGAAATACAACTGAAATGTGTTATTTGTAAATGAGTCCATCTTCGCTATGCTACGTCTCCTAATATATACCCTGGGCGCAGTCTTTGATCTATATTTTAGACAGTCAGAGTCCGTGTCCAGAATAGATAAAGGTATCACAAACTTGACACTCTTGTCTCATAAAACCTGGCAACTTTGTTCATAAATGATTGCTTGCCAGGGAGAGCTGCGGCCCTGAGGGTTTTGGAGGAGACCTTTAGCTGAGCAGAGACTGCTTTACACCTGTAATATAAATTAAGTGTGGGCAGGGAAGGGGAAGGAACGGACACCTGAACCTCATTCGCAAAGCAATGGCAGCAGCCTGACTTTACCGGCTCATGATTTATTAGTGCTGGATGGAGGAAGGCTGAGGTCTGAATCCTAAAGTCCTCCTCCAGTGACCTTACCACAAAGTTTAAACAAGCGGGTGGTCAGTTTACTGGCAAAACAGGGGCCTGAAATCTTACCTGACTCTCCTTGCTGTGTCTGAGTTTGGGATTTTACTGGAAGGAAATTCTGTCTCTTCACAGACGCTCAAATATTTAAATAAGGTGATGAGGTTGCTGTCGGAGGATCTTAGCGGATTATCTTTATATTTCGATTCCTGTGGAATATTTCTCGATCATCCTGTGTCGACAAAACCAAGACTGAAGCTAATAAATGGCTCCACTTTGTCTTGGCTGGGCCTTTTTTCTCTCTCTATATATATAATTATAGTGGCTCTTGTGGCTCTTTGTGGGTCGTGCTTACTTTTTGCTCATCTTCTTGCAGAGATTTAGGAAGCAACATGCCAACTCCCTCCAAAACAGATTCAATAAATATCTTTCATTCTGGTACAGAAGTGGGTTTGATGTAACTGACTGGTTAAAATGGCGGTAAGTCATAAAGGCGATCGCACCTGCGTGACTTTTGATTAGCACCAAACTCGACAAGTAACACGTTCAGATCTCTTGAGGGGGCCGAGCTGTTTCGCATCTCACGTGTTCCACTCTAAACGATGCCAATCCTGTAATTCATTCATGAATCTGGCTCAATTTTTAGAGGGCAATTATTGGTCACAAAATGCAAAGCTCCCGAAAAATGACATCACTGCAAGTAGAGCTGGAATTACTCGCGTTGTTTGGATTTCCAAGTTTTTTTTGGTGTGTTTCTCTGCAGTTTGACCTCTAAGTGAGTGCAGCCACCTTTTGGAGTTTTTAAAGCCTTCAAAGTCTGGAGTCAAGTTCAAGCCTGTAAACTGAACGGCTTTAAACGAGTGGCTGGATGCCGTCTGTAATGTCTGCGGCGTCATCGGTGTCATCAAGTTACACCCGGTAATATCACGGCAGGATATTGCTTTTTAAAAAGTTGTGTTGGCCGTGCAGGCAAGAAAGTGTAGGAAGATTTGTCTGTGTCATCCCCCTCTCCTCCATAATCCCCTGCTGTGGATGTTTGCTCAACGTGGGAGAAACAATCAGCGATTCTGGAAGCTTCCACGGGCCCCATTAAAAAATCATGAATCAATTTGGGCTTGTTCAAAATTTCAAACAGAGCCATCATTAAAAATTCACTGGGACTTCTCTGTCTGCCACTTGTAAATACATCATTGGTATTGCCGGGGCTGATGAGGGCTGCCTCCGAATGAGCCCATGGAGGATGTGCTTGATCTCTGACTTTGGTGTCAAGGGCAAAGTTGTCGACTGGTTCACTTAAGGTCTTTCCCTGAGGTGTTTATCGCTGGTAATGCTGCACTCTTCACAACACCTCTCAACCACTGCATACCCGTGTGTCCTCACATACCCCGTCATTTTTTAACGTCATTACGGTCACAGTAGTTCACCTGAAGCATCGCTTTATCACTGAAAATCGGATTGCTCCTCAATTTTATTTGGAACAAACCGAGTGTTGGACACGTGGCGAACCTCTGTCCATACCTGCGAACTTTGTCACTGTCTCTCCCTCTGCGAGCATGCACACACATGCACAGTTTCACGCACAAGCTCTGCGCTGTCCCTGGTCTCCATGGAAACGCCTGGTGAAAGAACAGACAATTCAAGGACAGGTATGTCTGAAAAAGAGAGAGAGAGCGTTCCTCGAATGATTCTGTACGTCCACCGAGCCATGATCCGACACACCGGCCTCCAACTCGTGTTCTCGCTCTCTCGGCCGGGGCTTCGCGGAAACATGTGCGCTCTGTTATTGTTTGAAAGTATCAGAAATTGCAGTGAAGGAGATGAAACATGACACATGATGGTATTTGCCTGTTTGCCGGCTGTAAATTTGGAACATCTGCAGACCATGCTGTGTTTGCATGTTTGTTCGTGTGTGCGAGAGAGTGTGTGCGCCACGTGTTTGGCCGCTTCACATACCAGAACAGACACAAACACAGACATGCTCCAATATGGTCCCTGATTAGGAGACCAGACTGTCCTGACTTCACTCCCACCACAAAGCATGAACAAGTCTGTCTGAAATAACAAGAGTAATGCGAGCAGTGTTCTAACGGGGTGTTATGCAGGGGAAACTGCACGTCAACAAGAAAACAACTGAGAAGGCCACATCGGGGACGTTACATTTACAGTGGGGGGGGGGGGTCAAGATGCATTTTCATCGCTTCATCAGTCAGTGATGGTAGCACAGTAGCTGTATGTGACTGCTGTTTTCATCTTGTGGAGCTCGGGGAGGATCGTATCTCACTGTGATCACTTGTCTACTGTCCCTCACACAGACATGTGGGTGTCAGACTTTGGTGGTTTCCATATGAAATCTCCTCTCAGGTTGTTTCTTGCATCAAGACAGAAATCAACAGCACAAGGGGGAAAAAACTCACCCACACTCACTGCTCTCATCAGTTTCAATGCACTTTGTGAAAAGATGTTTGTGAGATTATACATAAACTTTACTTTGTGCATATGGTTCAGATCATTGGTGCCTGCAACGTAGACCTAATAGAGAACTCGGGGACATTTTTACCTTTTGACCAAAATTTAAATGACATGACAAACACAGGCTTGTCAGCTGGCCTGCAGTACAGAGGGCAAACATCCCCTCCACAAATGTGCTGTGTGATGGGCAGAATGTATGCAAGCTGGGTTATTGTTGTGGCACAAAATCCAGCTGAAACTCGGATCATTGCTGAAATCCAAGAAATCGCACTTGCATCTCATTGGTTTCGTCTTTTCCACTCTGGCTTTAGTGTGTTAAGCTCATGTTTGTTGTGATATTGTGACACAAGTTCTGTGTGTGTGTGTGTGTGTGTGTGTGCGTGTGTGTGTGTGTTTGAGAGTGTGAGTGTGTCTCTCCCCGGCACGTCCAGTATGTTGTAGGCTATATTACTGCAGTAAAGCACGCGTGTAGGCACAGCCTGTTCTGCCCTCCTATAGCGCTTCATACCATATGTCACCCCTGGAGGGACAGTTAGCTCAGGCTGTTGCCATTAAAGAGCAGAGTGTGGTCGGCATCATGCTGCAGACTTCGCATTCGACCGCAAAAACAAGCCCCATTTTTATTTACAAGTCTTTCGTGTTTACGTTCCGTCGCGCTTTGCGGTCCTCTCGGCAACTGATTAAGCCTTGCCGTCGCCGCCCTCAAATCCTGTGAATACTCGCTGTAATATTCGTATCACATTCACTGCTGTTGTAGTTTAGCGCGTTAACAGGCTGGACGTTGTCTAGGCGATGGGCTGATTAGTGGGAGAGCTGCGTTCTCACAGCTGCCACACACATCTGCATGGTAACCAAACCGTTTGTCTTCTCCTGTCTTTTGTCCTTCCTTCTTTTGTCTTTACGTCGCGGCTTCAGCGAGGAGTGTGCAAAATACATAATGGAAGCATTGTGTGTCTTAAGATATGATATTGCAGATTGAATTTCAAAAAACTTCTAAAACATGCTTTGATTGTTTGATATGCTTTAAGAAACTGCACACTGTCATTGAATTGTTTGGCCTCATAAACCACAGAAAGTAGCATCAACCTGATACGTTGGTGAGCTTGGAGTTGCCTGAATCCATGCGTTTATTTGAGTTTTGGTTTGGATGCGAGACTACAGAACGCTTTACGTCAATAGGAAGTCCTCATAAAGACCGTACCACAAGTCTGTGTCCGTGTGTGTGTGACGTTGCGTGTGCATGCAACATGTGGGCCTCTGTACAACCACCAAAAATGCAGCAGGATGACTTCATGATCACAAAAAGAGGCCAAAGGATCCCAGAGGCAAAATAAGTCATGTTGGAGCATTAGATCCTCCAGAGGACGGTGGAAACATCCCACCACTTGAAAAAAATTGTATTCAAAGTCTCTCTTCTTTTATTGACAGTGGAAACATTATAGTTAATGGTTCATTAATCTGTCCCTTTATCAGCTGTCTGATAAAGGGACACACATGCACACCAAGTGGATGCTGGAAACAAGAAGTTTTTCTTCTGAGGGCAGTGAAACTTCATTTTGATCATGAAGTTTCCACAAACTATTAAACAAAAATTAAAACTATCCTTTAATCACACCTGGATTTTAGACCAAAGAGTTTCTGGGGAAAAAAAAAGCTTCCAAGAAGCCAGAAACATCACGGCATGATGCTTCATCATGTTGGGCTTTCCTGTTGATGACTGCTACTGTCTGCCAAAGTCAACAGCCAGGCAGGGAAAAAGTGGATCTGGTATGTGGGTTTTTTCCATCATACTCACACTCTCCCTGTTTTGGTTTTAATTGGCTGCTCCTCTCTCTTCTCTCCTTTGCTCCGTCCCCGTGCTCTTTTGTTTACGTCCTCCCTCTTTCTTCTTATTCACCTCTCGGTCCATCCTTCTCGCTGTGTTTTTGTTATTGTTTACCCTCTCTCACCCAACTGTTTCCGCAGGTCTCTCCATCTCGGCTCCTCTCGCCTGTCCTGCAGAGGCACTTTGTTTGTGTCAGGTCTTGGCATGGGTGGCATACTTGCATATGGAAGTGTTCAGGAGATGATATAGAACATATGTGACCCCAGCTCGCTGGCTGGGGACTCTGTGGAGATCACACCGTGTCATTAGTGGCGGTGAGAATGCCAGCACTGCAGTGCAAGGGAGGAGAAAGAAGGACAGATATAATTAGGTTAAGGAAGGGGGAAAGGGTGCAAAAGGAGAGGAACAAGAGATCAGAGTACAGAGTGTCCTTTGTGAAGTGTGTGTGTGTGTGCGTGCGTGCACGCACCCCATGGTTTTGCAAGTGTGTGTGCTGTGCTGGCACCCTAGCTGGTTAGCTCCCGGCGCTAATGTCAGCTGAACTGAAGCAGAAAGGCCAGGTAGGCTCACGCTTCAGTGTGCATTCACTGTTTGCTTCAGACCCGATTCTTGTGGGACCGACTTTAAAAGATTGATTCAGTCTCAACCTTTGCGTAACGAGATCTGTCAGGATCCATTAACTTACTATTCAAAAGGAGGAGCAGCGCGCTTTGCTGAATATGATATTATCACAACATTTACCCAAATGACAGCCCGCTGAAGAGTGAATCCGCGGCTTCTCAAAGTCGTGAAGACATGAACTGATGTCATGCGGCTTCCTCCAACCTCAAAATTAAATGCAAGACTGGATCTCCACATTTTCCACATAACGCCTCACAGAGTATGAATCTGTTTTGACTGTTGCTGTCATAAAGCTGCTCTGTGGAATGATTTGGTCAAGCCACAGTTATTTTGGTTTGGCTTGTGAAAGTCGGCAGAGCCCAACTTTATCTCCGCACTGCACATTGTATGAGAAATATTCCACACACAAACCAAATCCTTCAAGTCAGTGTTGCATTGTCAAAATTTATATTCTAAACTTTAGCATTAAAGTAATTGTCAGGTATGTGAAATAACACCTTAAGTCTAAAGATACTCAGGTCTGTCTTCCTCTTAGAGTTGGCACACATGATGAACTGTAAAGCTGGGGAAAAAACTGCCATGTCAAAAACTCTTTGATGACAATTAACTCGTGTCACAACTTAACTAGATTTTTTTCAGTGAAGAAGATTTCAGTTGTAACTAAAAGCTATGTTTGAATGTCAACAAATGCAACACTGGAGAAAAGCTAATTTGTTGGTCAAGACATGCATCAATGGTTAATACATTTTTTTTCTTTTTTTGTGAGTTTGTTGATTCTGTTAGGGACATGTGTTTTCAACCACACAACATGCACACTGGGAGGTTTCCCACTCATACACCACGTGCAGGTATAAACCAACTTGTCTTCAAGAGCAACAATGCAGTTACCTTGCTAGAAACCAGAATTTATTGTAATTGCTCAAATCAGTTTTAAGGCAATTCGAAAACATGACTTTTATTCAAGAATGGGGAAAAAAACCCCAATGACACAGAACAAATGCTGCAGATTGAATTTGTTTTGGAGCAATTGGACGGCCATTCTTAGCTTGCATCAAACCCAAAGCCGCTCATTACGTCTGAATGGTAAAACTGAAATTCTTTACATTTTCTTCCTCTGGATTTCCTGTCGTAAAGTCTCTGGGTCAGCCCTCGCAGCAACTGTAAAGCTACTCATAAATTCGGTGTCCTGCACCTCCTACTCTTCTCACTGACCGTCAACTAGCAATTAGCACTTTTACCGCGTCCAAAGTGGACGGATGTGATTCGTTTGTACTTCTTCCAAAAAAACTAAAGAAAACGTATGGATCTGAAATGTTTTACTGCTCACAGAGTCACTTCTCATTGCATCGCACCCTCGCCCAAGGGTTTTTTTTTTCTCATAATACAAAAGAAATCTCGTATTTTTTTCGGGTGGCAGCGCGATGGTATTTTTTTCCCCCTCAGAGTTAAAAAATATCACAGACTACTCATTTGCCCGTGTGAAACTGTTGGCCAGTCAGTAGCTTTTGCATTCGCATTGGCGAGTAAAACTGCCTCTAAGCTCTGACCTGCTTACTGAATAGACATTAATAGTTGGGTTTTAAAGAACTATAACTTTACTTTTGCGGCATGATTTTTTTCAATTTTTTCCTGTGGAACAAACTGTGAAGTATTATAGTTGATGTTAAGGATCCATTATTAAAGCAAGGGGAGAACAGGCAGAGTTTTTGGTTAATTTGCGGAACAGAGCTTCAAGTCATGTGTAATATCAGCTAATAACAGAGTGTGTCTTCTTAGCATGGAAGCCCCGAAGTCTGATTAACAGTCAGTCCTCTCACATTAGGCCAGGATACCAATTTATACCCCGTTTTATCGGTTTATTGACGTTACAGAAATAGAAAAAAAAGAGGGTAGCTTGAAGTAGAGAACAGAGAAAATGTACTCGCCTCTGGGGTGGTGAGGCAGAAGGCTGAATAATTCAAAAGATATTAGTACCATTTTAAAGTAAAAATTAGATTTAATTAGTTGACAAAGTGAATGTAAATTAGTCCAAACTGGGTGGGAGACGATCTAAAAGGAAGAGGGTCAGGGAGAGCAGGACGAGATGGTAAAAGCAGAGGAGCCAAACAGAGAGAAAGATGGCGGCTGGCTGAGAGAGACAGACGGAGCTTGTTTGCTCAGGCATTGATTCAGGGCCCCTCGAGGCTGCGTCTTCCATTTACCAATTTGTGTCTTTCCTACTCTCATCCTCACCTCCGCCCATCTTTCCTCTCTCTGGCGGATCATTCGTAGGGAACAAACAACGCCGCTCGGGAACACCGGACCCTCGGTTGCCAGGCAACCACACACTGACTTGATGGAGTGGAAGCAACTTCAGAGGCCTCTGTGAGAACAGTATCAGGGTTGTTATTAGACTCGAGTCCCGATAACCCCACCACACACACGCACACGCACACGCACACACACACACACACACACACACACACACACACACACACACACACACACTTGCTCAAAATATGCACGCATAGTTTTTAAACATATAATGTCTAACCTCTGCTACTGTCCCCATAAGAAACTGTTAACAGATGGCTTACTGTTATTACAGTTCACATGTACTGTATTTTAGCCTTTCGCCACCCTTTCTGTTTTTATGAGGTACAGAGGGAGCACTTCCTCTCTCCTCCCTGCTAAAGAAGAGTGTGGCTTTGATAATAACAGACACGGTTATTAATTAAAGGGGGGAACGAACTCACTGCTCCCCTCTTTAATTCACCAGCCGGCCACATAAAGTTCCACATGAGATGTGGATAGGGAAAGTGTGGGCTTGGCGTGCGTGCATGCGTGTGCATGCGTGCGTGTGTGTGTGTGTGTAATCTGGGTGTGCTTCTGTATCCATATGTTCGTTCAAATGTGCCTTTGAAATCAAGTTTCATTGACATTTCTTGTATTCCCACTGCTCATTTTTTCCTTTTTTTTTGGTTCTGGTTTGATGTTTTGAATTTGTGACTGACTGAGTGGGATGGCACCATCAAAACTTTATTGATACCCAGGGTGCAGTTTGTGAAGAAACCAGAGGAGAGGATGCTTCCCACTGAGAGACGAAAATTCACTTTTCAAAAGAAAGCCCTCAAACTACCACTGATCAGTAAAAGCTTCTTATTGCCTTCAAATTCCAACAGGCATTAAAGACAAAATCTTCCAGAGTTAAACCCATTTGGAGGTCCAACATACAGTCAAAATGGTTTCTCGACTCATTGTTCCCAAAGAAGTGGAATCACCTTGAATCTTGACCTTGAAATGTGACTATAATCCCTCCATTTTTTATTAAAACATACATGATGAAGGCTTCAGAAAATGAAAATATAGAGCCGAAGACAGAGCAGGTCAACTGAAGTCAATGTAGAATCAATGAAGTCAATATTCTTGTGCATTTTTTCTTAAGAAATGGGAAATTCTTGCTTTTAATAGAAGATTTAACAGAAGATTCTGTATTGTTTTGTCTTTCTGCCCTTCTGACTTCAAGCAGGATGATTCAAAAGGTCGCTGATTGTTGATTAGATGCTCCTCCAGTGATCCAAAAAGTTCAAAACTGATATTTTTCCAGAGTGTTTGGCCCTTTAACAGGATCTGTTGAGCAGGAAAAGTTCACAGGTGTACTGATGGAGTTTGGGCTCTTTTGGTGCTTTTAGACTGAAACAGTTTCAGGGAATATTGAAACACAATTAAAACACAAAAGTATCTGATAGGCAAGTAAACAGCGACGTCCGATCAAAACGCATCCTGAGTATTCTTTAATTCTTTACCTGCTCAATGTAAATGTCATCGTGTTTTATTCAGAATAAGTTTAATGAGCTGTCAGTCCGTGAAACCTTTGATGAGGAAAAATCTTGATTTCCAGAAAGAGTTTATGCTGCCCCGGAAAGAGGTTACCATGGTAACGTAAACAGCAGGCCTAACTTGATTGGTTGGAGGTTTTTTCTGGAATTCAACACGTTTCGTCCATAAAGAACTTCTCCATCTCTGATGAGCATGTGGTGGCTTGCAAACATCAGCTGTCAATTAAGGGGGCGCTGGTGGTCTGAAGTCACGGTTGCAGACACGTCCGCTTATTTATCCTGGATCAAACTTTTATGTGTTTCTGTCACTCGTCAGTCCAAATCACACTGCAGACACGCACTTGTGTAAAAAAGTCTTTGAGTTGTGCATAACTTTGTCATTTTGATATAAATCGTATTTTCTGTGTCGCCAACATCTCAGTGTTTGTGGTTGACCTGGATCAGTTTTACTGCTTGTATGTTCTTTGTTGTGCACTGAGATGTAATGTGTAAACAGGAAAGCATCAGCGGATATTTATGCTCTAGCAGCATGTGCTGTGGGTTAAACTAACCCAAGTTCAGCCGTCGCTGTATTGTTCAATTTTGGTCTCATATTGTGATTAAAATAAAACAGGCTCTCATGAGACTTTTAGGAATGACCTGTTTGGGCTGTTTTTATTACTTTTGTACTTTCACATCCCCCAAACTGCTTTTTGTGACCTTACGGTTTAGAAACAATGAAAAACCTCATCGACATACCATCACCTCCACAGCAGGACTGTTCAGACTGTAGATAATTGTTAAAATGCTGCATTTGAAGTGACGCAATGACTTGTTAATCTCTCACTTTAATGTCTTTTATTAGCAGCTGCAGCTGCGTTTATTCTAAACATGTGTTCACCTGATTCTCATAGTGACGTGGGCAACATTGTTTTTCCTGCGTTGCCTTGGTGAATCGCCGTTTCGGGGCTCCATTAATACAGGCGTCACGCACATGCTGAACTCGGGATGAACCAACTCTGTGTCGACTGACTTAACTCAGAGTTCAGAGTTGGACTCAGTTTGTCACAGTCCTTTTATGTCAAGAAGGCCCCCGAAGGTACAAGGAAGTTACTTGTGTAACAATGATTAAACTGGTCTCGTTCACTTTTACACTGGATTGGAAGAGAAATGTGCAGATCGAAAGAGTATATTTTCACAGTTCTCAAAGATAACATATTAACTGTTATTGAGTGACTAATATGTGAAAACCAGTGATGTATATGTTTGTCTGTATAAACAATCAGAGGGATGATTATTTAGAAAAGGGCCAAGTGATTTCCTTTCGCCCCATTTTTCTGATATATAGACAGACAGACCAACAAGTCAGTGACTGTAGGTGCAGCAGCACAGGAACACTTGGCTGGAAAGTCAGGTGTTTTTTCTCAAGTTGTGGAATGCTGATTACTGTGAGGGGTTATATCTCACTCATCTCTGAGACAAGGGGCGAGACTTGAGATCTGCAGTACAGTATTTGGGATCACCGGAGGTGCACTGCAGCTGTTGAACAGCTGGAGCGCGATATAACCACAGTCTGCAGGAGATAACCACAGTCTGCTTATCTCAAAATTGTACAAACTTTTCCAGTATGTATGTCAACATGTGAGAAATATTCAGAAACAAACGCTCAATGACTTTGTGGAACACAATCTTCTTGAAAGCATGAAAGAGAAATTGAATTTCTCTTTGCAAATGCAGTAATGGGGAGAGCCTATTTTGCTTTTTTTTTGTTTTTAAAGTATCAACTTTTTTCACTTTACTGAATTTTGACCAAATATCAGAACAGGCGTCACTTTTTGAAGGGCGTATGGAGACTTTCCTCAAGTTTTTGAAACCAAGCTGCTGCTGCTGCCCAACAATCAGGAGGTGTGGTACTGATACCAGGATGATAACACTTTACCAAAAACATGAGATTGTAAAAGTAAATGTGATAATAGTATCCATGTAGCTGCTGTACTTCGCAATGTGAAGGTTCTTTTCTCTCACTGGATTTTCTCTCACTTGAATGATCCCATATCTGAGAAAATGGCTCGAAATCCAAAAGTCTATAAAAGTCAAGGAACATCGCGTCCATATGCCGACATACACCGGCTACTATGTTTCACACCTCCCTATTTTTATATCTATATTTGCTACCATGTTTATTCAATCTCAGTGTCATGCCAATAAATGTTCAGTAAATTCACTTGAGTTGGTGGTAGGAATAAAAAATTCACATGGCGAGCAGACACACACCTGCAGCCCATCTGCCAAGGCCCAAACACACATGAGGGGAAAGTGGAAAGAAGAGGGCAGAAGGTTTTACCTTCACCACAGTCCTGGAAGGCTCTCATAAACACAGAGGGGGGAAAACATGCAGAGGCGTATTGCCGCTGGGGGCTTTGGCTTTATTTTATTATTTTTCTAAAGCGAGCCTCAGTTTCGAACGTTCATTCGATCTTTGCATAGATCAGCGCCGTCTGTGACTTGCTGACTTCTCACACGCTGTGACAGCTTGGCTTATACAAGTCCCTCCTAATTCATCTGGACGAGGTATTAGCCTTTCTAATATGAGTGGCGATGTTCCAGTGAGCAGGTCCACCCAGGTATTTCTCTGCTTGTCTCTAATACCTGCCGTCATCCTCTTAGCAGGCCATAGGTCGATTAACCACAATGAAATGTTCCGAATAGTGTGGTGTGTGTGTGTGTGTGTGTGTGTGTGTGTGTGTGTGTGTGTGTGTGTGTGTGTGTGTGTGTGTGTGTGTG
>JASSRZ010000049.1:6658615-6669268 GCA_032164315.1 Malacoctenus gilli | reverse complement strand
TGTGTGTGTGTGTGTGTGTGTGTGTGTGTGTGTGTGTGTGTGTGTGTGTGTGTGTGTGTGTGTGTGTTTGTGAGACTGAGAGGATATGTTTTGCAGAAGAGAGTGTATGAGGACACAAGCGTTGGTTTTCATCGCCATTGTGCGCCTCTTCTCTTTTTCCCTTAAACATCTCCAGACTGCAACTACAGTATGTGTTGATTATGTTTAGAGTCGGTTTATAGCAAACAGTGGCGGGGGCAGACTCCGTACACACTCTGCACGTACAACATTACACAAGAAACCAAACTGTTTTCTAAAATGAAAATTCGAGTGAAAACCTGTTCAACAAAGCAAAATCAACCCCACTCGTGGAACCAATAGTCATGTAGCTGCTGCTCTTCTCAAACAAGTTTGAGATGGGCCCCAGGTGTTTGCCAAATCCAAGAACTGGCCCATTGGATTAGTCCAGACTAATTAGATGCATTCATTGATTCCAGTAGTTTTGTTTTCAGAGCGCGATCCTTCTTTACAAAGTGGAAACGAGCACAAAGATGTCACCGCTTTTAGCCTTCCCGCCTGCATTCAGAGCAAGAAACATTTAGTGCGTCAAGGAATTAAAGCAACCGATCAGGTCGGCCATATAAAAGAAATTCAAGCGTGTGATTCGGTTCAGGCGGTCTAATGTTAGGCATGTGCTGTGTTCATGTGACCAACTCATACATGTATTCAACACATTAATCATGGCAGCGCAGTTAAGCTGTCCGTGCTCTGCTCATTCTTTTGCTGCATGCCTGCACAAACCTCTTGCCCAAAAGCTATGTCTCTCCTAAGCGGCCCTCCAACATGTTAACGTGCTTGTAACTTTTTCAAAGAAGGCTCGATGCCACATCAGACTCGCCTTGTCACCGCCGGGTATTCAGTGAGTTAATTGTTAAATGTTTGCTTCTCGCTCAGTCGGAGCTGAATTCAGACTGAACTGGTTTGCTGTGAGACAGAAGTCACCGGCCAGTCGTCATGTCTTCGACTTGCGTGTGTTTGAAATGCTTTAAGCTGCAATCTGTTTTTTTTCCCTGCAGAGACTCAGGGTTCAGATTTAAAAATGGATTATGCCGGCATCAGATCGGATGAAATGCGATAGAACCTAATCGTTCGTCTGAAGCCTCACGATGAATCAAATCCACTCAATGAACAAAAGAAAATGCGTGTGTTTTGCTGCGCAGCACTGTACAGTTCATTTTTAGGCCCCAGTGGATGCTGATGCAAATGTTGCGATCGTTTAAGTTTCGCCGAGAATGAAAAAGATTGTAAGTTGAAAGGATCAACGCAAGTGGAGGTTTACTGTCATTTCACTCAAATAAAACACCTTTAAATGTTGTGACATAGTGATAATTCATAATTCATTTATATATTGAAACGTCTCGTGTGCAGACACCAAACGATATAAGAAAATACCGTTAATGTGGACTCTTTCTCATTTTGTAAATAAGAAGATGAATCAAATAATTTACGATGAATGCTGAAGATTACAAATGTCTAAAGGATCCCAAAAAGATGGTGTTAATTAAAAAAAGAAATAAAAATGTGATTATTGTTATTATTTTTACAAAGGAAATCAGGTTTTGTTCAGGGTCACAGTGACACTTAAGAACTGGTAACCAATCATAGTCTGTCTTTTGTCAGAAGAGTGTTCCGTAAGTCCATCCAGCTTTCGTCAGTCTCCCACAATTTCATCCTCATTTCAGCAAACCTCTGGGAAGTGTCCTCAATCAGTCATCGGCACTATCCTGAAAACTCCCCACTAAATGCAGCTCAGACAATGAAAAGGTGGAAAAAAAGGGTGAGAAGAATGGATGTTGGGACAAGGGAAAAAAGATAGAAGCACAAAGTACTTCCTGGCAGCGCTAGGCAGTGTATTTCCTGATCGGGACATATCAGGCTTGTATCTCAGGGAGGCCTCCCAGAGAGCAATATCTCCAGATTGCTCCCAACACCCTCTATTACGGGGTTATGTGGTTGTCAGCAGCAGTTTGAAAAAGGGGTCAATGTGTGAATGGAGGTGCTATGAGACAGTGCTAAAAAACTGCGACTGTTTCACACAAAACACGGAGGCGAGAGACTCCACGTTTAGCACAAACTCATCTCTCTTTATCTCTCGCCCAATCCTCAAATGAAGCATTGCCGCTCTCCAGCTGCTGCAGAAAATGTTCCAGCATGTGACAAAATGTTCCAAATATCCACTGTTATTTTATGGTGGCAGACATAAAACTAATCACGGCATGATGTGCAGTTTATTGCACTTTTGGCTCCACATAGATTGAATCAAATCAGCCACGAGGATGCCTGTGGCTGATCTGCCGGTGGGCGGGGCTTCTTTTACCATGTTTTTTGTTGTTGTTGTTGTTGTAGAGCCCAAAGGTAGACAGAAACCATCCAGGTCAAGGCGAGCTGGAAATCTGCCCCCCCCAACCCGAAAAACAGTAAAATGGCGCACTCATAACCCAGAGTCTTTACCTGGACCTGCTTCACATAATGGCCTGAGGCTACAGTGACTCTGTGTGTGTGTGTGTGTGTGTGTGTGTGTGTGTGTGTGCGTGTGCGTGTGTGTGTGTGTGTGTGTGTGTGTTTGCGTGTTATTTATTATGCATGAATATGCATCCCTGTGTTCCAGAACATGCCTGAATGTGAATATAAAGCATGTGCCGGCCACTGACCGACACTGTTCCTGCATCAGCAATGCGGCCCTGGAACAGCTCCTTTTTAGAGCATAGTTTCACAGTTACGATATTTGATTGTGTATTTCACTTGTTCAACAAAGGTGCACCCAAACAGGACAAAGTCCAGCATGGCCTTTGATTGCAGTTTAAACATGAAAGACACAAATAAATGATGTGAGCAGTGAAGATGAGGATGTGTTTATTGTCGGTCCCATTCTTTGCAGACAACATCAAAAAAATTCTTGGTCCTCTCTTAAGGGCAGAAAAGTAACAACAGTAAAATACAGAAAACATTGAAGTAAAACAGCACAACACTGTGGAAGAAGAAACTCACAAAGTGTACAGTTTAAAACGATGCATAAATATGGTGTGTGTGTGTGTGTGTGTGTGTGTGTGTGTGTGTGTGTGTGTGTGTGTGTGTGTGTGTGTGTGTGTGTGTGTTGCCAGTAAACACAGCCAGTTGTTCAAGCTGAAACACCAAAGCTCTGTTTTGTTTTTGCAGACAAAAGCTTCAGTGCGTGGGTCAATGTAGGTTTTCTGCCTGACTGTCATAACAGCAACGTATTCGGTTGTTTTTGGCCTTATTGGCATCATCAGAAAATGGAAAAACGAGTTTAGTGTCACTCCCTGACAGCACAGGGAGCTCTTGATTAAATCTTCAACAGCTGACCTGCTTTTTGGGGAAAATGTATGTGCTTGTTGGTGTGGCTATCTTCCCGATCTTTTGAATTTAAGGCCTCGAGGACATTTTTAAAAAGGAGGTGTCTTTAGGCTTGTCTTCACTTGACATTTCCTCCAAAAGGTGCATGGAGTCTTGGAGTACGAGTTAAGGTGATGTCACTGATGGCCTCACAAAAGTAGAAGTGTAAACAGTTGATTAGTATGCAGCAGCGTGTGTCAGTGAGGGCTTTTAGCCTGAGGGTAGATTCCCCATCATTCCAGGAAAAAAGAGAATCTCATGTGTTACCAAGGGATGAGAATCTGTTTTTGTGTTTACTCGGACAAACACTGCGTTCAGACACAATGTCTCCATCAAGAGAGTGCAACAAGAGAACAAAGAAGAAATTAAAAGGAAACAGTCACAACCAAAAAATGTCAAACATTTTCTAATTTCCTTTAATTTCCTGACTTCAAGTTGGATTTTTCTGTTGACATGTTAGCATAATTCTTGTCAGACCAGATCAGATTTCTGATCAGCTGCGTCTGCAAATTGCTTTTATTCCCTCGTGCTGTCCGGCCAATGACACTCTGAATCCAATGTTTCTTGTCGACGGAATTCGCGGCTCTTTCAAGCGCCAGAATTAGTAGCATCTCTGAGTAAATCAACCCACACGACTTGCGGAATGGAAGTCGTTGCTTGTCTTCGCTAAAAAAGGGTGAAAACTCTTTCCTTTTTCCTTCTACCACTTGGAGCCGCTCCGATGACATCCGGAGGTCATTTCGAGTTGAGTGAGTGCAGTAATCCCAAAATTTCTGTGGGATTTCCTGAAACGCTTCATAAGAAAAGCTTCTGACATCTGAAGTGAATTTAGTGCGGTCACTAATGAATGTGATGGAAGCAATTCTATAGCTGTTTTCTTGCAAATGCATCGGGCGGAAGCCGTACCCCCCACCACAGTTGTAAATCCACTCTATCGCAGATCGTTTACGCCCTAAATCATCCGGGATGTCTGGAGAGGAGACCCCCACAAACACGCAGCTTAGTGTCCCTCAGCAGGGATGGAAAGCTGCTGGAACACAGTCTTCAGGTCGGGTAAGTGGCTTCTGCTGTATGTTTACACTCCTCAATCGATGGGTGTTACATAACTTTGGCTTGGACGTTTACCGACCGCCTTCCCCCCACCCCCCCAACCTTCGGAGGTGCTGCCCCTTCATGTGTGAGGAAAGCCACCCAGTCAGTTCGCAGGGGGAGCTCCGACTGCACCGCACCGTTCCCTCAGTCATGCATGAGCTGCCTCCTAATTGGCAGCTGAGACAACAAGTGGACCACACTGGCATCTAATTAACAGCTGCGACTGAATTATTGAAAGGGGAAGAAAGAGGTGATTCACGTCTTCCGTTTCACAGACCACTACTGTATATTTTCTTTCACTGAGGGTCGCACTGGGTCTCGAGCAACAGCGTGCTTTTAATTTATCTTTCATTTCGTTTCATTTCACGTCGGGAGAGAAGCAGGAGACGTTGGCTCCAGACGCACCAAACATTCACATGCTGCTCTCAACCTGCTCGCTTCAGTGAAGAAGCCCACTTCATCATAAAATCAACAAATTAGCGTGTGTTTCTCTCTTCAGCTTTCTAAAGGGAAAATTCACATATTGCAAGAAAAGATACTAATTGCCTGCTTTTGTATAAATAACGGCTTGTAAACACGAGAAAAATGGGAGTATTGTGTAAAGACACCAGCCATCTCTGAAAGACTAATCACATTACATCAAACAACTTCAAATGGTTTTTGGGGAGTCACTTAGCTGATAGTATTGTCGCTGTTTTGAAGTTAATTATTTTAGCTACTCCAACTGATATAACAATACAGCCTTTTTTCATCGTGATACAAATATCTTACAACAATGGTGCCCAACTTGAGGTCCTGAACCCACGTATTGGTGAGGAAGAGGGGCGTTGGTGCCCTGGGCTTTGCCTGCTTGAGATTTTCAAAATTAAAAGAAAAAATAAAAACATGTGAATCCTGAGAAGACTGATTCAATTCTCCTTTGCCTTTATTTTGAAGGCTACTGCTTTTGCTTGTTTGGATGTCATTTCTCTAGACCACCCATAAATCTTCTTTTTACCTTATAGACCTAAAATGTTTATCCCTTTTCACTTTAGTTTTGCCACGATTTGTTTTGTGAACCAAGAAAGTTACTTTCTTGAAACAAAGCTCCATTATCGTGGTGGAGGTAAACATCCAGTCGCTCACTGTGAACGAATAGACGAACGACGTGGTGAAGGGTTACATCCGGCGGTCAGAGATGTCCGTAGCCCACAGAAGCTGAGCCCCCCCCACCCCCCCCACCCCACCCGACACCCAGGACTCACGCCTCTGTCTTCTTCAGCATGAAAGTGCCGAAAGCTCTCTCACAACTCTTCAAACTGCTTTCAAGACACTGCCTCACGCTGGCTCCTGTTCATTGACTTTATCGCTGTAAGATCAATAAGTGTGTCTTCAGATTGAGAGTAGGGCTGCGGGTAATATACACAGATGGTTCAACAGTGGCACCTTGTAAGATTCACAGTTTGTACAGTAAGACTCAGCGGGTATAAAGTGGCCGAGCTCAGGATGAGTTTGGCACCACTGAAGTTGTTGATGCTTTTTTATGTAGCAGAAATCACAGCATTCATTTTTTTCTGTGCAGTCACAATATTTTCCTTTGTTGCTTCAGCCATTTTTTTAAAACTGGAAAATGTGATTTTGCCTTCAGTATTTGCTGTGGTATTTTTTAAAGGGATTTAGCAGTCACTGATGTTACGTCAATTGACTTTGGTCCAGTGCTCTGCCACAACAGATTCATTAGCTGCAGCTGGGCGTCAGGATCAGCAAAGTCTTCCTTGCTGGCTCAAACTTAATCAGAATATCGGTGTCATTGAGACATTTCTCTCCCCTATTTTGTAAATGTCAAGTTATTCTGGGTAGTTTGTTTCTTTTATTTTGTAGCTTCCACTTGGTGAGGCTGCTTCTCATCTTGGTCGAGCTGTGACTTTTATTCTGGCCTCTACCCAATCAGATCTCAGTCATGACATGTTGCCAGGTTCAGGAAATCTGCCCCTTTAGGCCTTCAGAATCAACTGTCGCTTTAAGCGAAGGGAAGCCAAATGATGGCACGAACCAATCAGATTTGAAGAGGAACACACCTGGGCATGGTAGTCTTTGATTTGATGTGCAATGAACCTGTTGGTGCTGTGGCCACACATGGAGTTGCTTTGGGGAGCTCCAAATTTTTTTTGTTTGAATCCAAGACGGCTGGAGGAGGAGAGGATATTGATTCGGTCGCTTATCTCCTTCCAACATAATTTTTGTGATGGACATTTCATTAAAATCTGGGGGAAAACAAAACAATCACCAACAAGAAAGATGGACCGATTCAGGTAAGAGGACCTCATTGAAGGCCTGTGTGTCAAAGACACAGTCTGCCAATGAACACGAACATTTCATTAGAAAACCCCCAAAATCCAAGGTACAATTATTTTCTGCAGTATCTGACAAGATGTTAGGAGTTATTTCTTGGGACCTGTAAGGCAAGCATTTAATTTCCGAGCTTATTTTAAGGTTTTCTCCCCAAAAACAAAATGTGTGATGAAAATTGATCCGTGCTGCTGCTTTACTTTATGTTCTCCATGGTAAAACCTTCACTCACTTCAGGAACAGCATCTTTCATCAGTGTTGTTTTACTTACAGAATAACATACATATATTGCTTTGCGTGCTCCATTGAAATAAAGAAAGAAAAACCTGCAGTGGATGCTGATTTTCAGCCTGCAGGTAAACGTATCCGTCTGTCTTCTGTACATCTTCCTCTGACGTGGGGTCACGAGGTTCTGAAGCCAACTTATTGAGCCGATTAATGAAAGTAAGATCAGTGTTATCAAGGCTGAAGCAAAGCTGAGGGAACATTCGATATATTAATCTTCCATCATCGCATGTTTGTTTTGGGGAGGTCAGCTTCGCTGTGATGCATGTCAAGGTCTTCTTATTTCTATATCATATGCTGTGTTGTTGTGCGCTGCGCTTAATCGTAAATCAGGAGTTTAGAGGCTCGTCCAGCCTCAGTGGTCATCTGCAGGGAAATAGTGAGGCGTCTTCACCTTTAAGGAGATGCCAGACAAAAGAGGCTTGGCAAATACTGGAGATGTGCAGCTGAATATATTACCGACACACACACACACACACACACACACACACACACACACACACACACACACACACACACACACAGGTATTTAATTTCCTCTTGGTGTTTGTGTTTGCGAGTATATGCTTGTGCATGAGTGTGCATAAAAGAATGCAAAAAGGAAGCACACGTATAATGTAGTGTGTGTGTGTGTGTGTGTGTGTGTGTGTGTGTGTGTGTGTGTGTGTGTGTGTGTGTGTGTGTGTGTGGTGAAGCAAATTCTTTCTGGGTTTTGTTTTTTTTATGAAATCTCTGAAACTGACCGTTCCATGTTGTGCTGTTAATGAAATGAGTGAACCACGTAGCCTTGTTTCACAGGTTGGGTGTCACCAACACACAAATCTCTAGTATAGAGCCATTTCATAACGGCCACCCAACCCCCCAAAAAAGCCAAATTATCACAGGTAAAAACGAGTTACCTCAGAGACATTTCAATTTGTCATTGTGCCAAACAGTGAGAACATGAAGAGCAAAGTTAAACTATCGGCAGCATATGTCTGCAATGTGAAATTGTAAACCTTTTTTCCTCAGTTTACCTCTCGAAGTGAATGTTCATCAGTTGTGTAAAGCTTCACTGGTGTCACTTCCAGGGTCATGTTTGATGGTGGGGTCAGAGGAAGTTGACGATTAATCCAGCATCTCGATTTTTTTTGGTGATCCTCTGTGAAAAATGGCTGCGTGAAGGGAGCTCAATTCAGCTGCACAAGTGTCACCAAACGTGTTCATTTGCTGCGTGTGTTTTTCGGGATCCTTTGTGTGTATCTTGGCAGCAGCTGGACCATGATAAATGAGCATCAGGACTGAGCCAGTGTTTTTACAGCTGGAGAGTATTGCTTTTAGGAATGAGGAGTGTTTACAAAAACACCCAGTCCTAGTTTGTCTTCATTATGCAAACCAATCCCTCTGATGCAACCGACACCAAGTTGTCAGCTTGATGTCAAAATATACATTTGTACGACATCTACATGTATACACATGCGAGAACATACAACAACAACATCGCCACTGAGCGGCTCCACTGTTTAGACCATCAATTAAAGCTGTAGCCAGCTTGTTTCTCCTCGTGTGTCCCAAAATGGCTCTCTCAACTCAATGAAATTCGAAACATCCAAGCGATTTTATTTTTTCTATCGCTTCATGTGAAACGTCAAGATTATCACCAATTGACAAAATACAACACAAGCAAACAATGTTCTCGCATCCGAGTTAATTGGGAACCGAAGGCTTGTCATTTGTGTTTCCAACTGTTAGGACAAGAAAGACTACTTTATACTCTTCAGACTGTAACGCCGGCAAACCACCAACTATGGTCATCTCCAAAAGGCCAATGGGATATTACTGCATTTCCTAAACGAGTGAATGGAGGGGTGTTGCACAAGAATTGTAACGACACTGACCGTTGCTCACAAACTATTAAGACTTGATTCCGATTTTTGCCACTTTGTTTGTGTGTGCAGCACAGAAAGTGCTGGAGGGTCATTTGGCAGCGGTGTTGGGTGTGTCTGGCGGGCAGCCTGCATCTCAATGGGACAAACCTCGTCTCTGGTTCTGGCCTGTCAATCTGTCACTGGCACATGCAAACGATAATGCGATGCTCATCACTGCACGCCGTGGAACACGCCAGTCGACACAAACTTCACGGGTTCTGACCTATCCGTGACCCCTTTTGTTCCAATGCTTCGCGGTTTAGGGACGACAACGTTGTGTCAGGAAAATAAGCAACAGAGAAAATGACACGACAATGGCAGATGAGTAAAACATCCACACCAAGTTGATTGTTTGGTTCAATGGGCCTGATGTAGGACCTTTTACTTGGTGGCATTTTAGCTGCAATATTGCAAGATGGGAAACTATGTACGGTGTTCATCTACAAAAGCTTCTCGTGGGCCTTTTGTTGCATAAATAAAGAAATTACACTGCATTTAATTCACAAGAATGTTGTTACTTTACAGTCACAGGCAAACATTATGGAATAGCTGTTTGTGTGGCTTCTTGAATTGCCCAACATCCCACCCGCCCAACCCTCCCACGTGTTGAGAATACAACGTTGGAACACTGTTGATACTCATTTGTCACACTGCTGCTACGAAGTTGTGGGAAGGGCTGGAGTGAAATATGTGGTCACAACTCAATTCAGCGAAACTCTGAAGCACCCGATGTACCAAAAGCTTATTTAAACACGTGACATAGACATGTTAAACATGCAACCTGCAGGCTGAAGCCATGCTGGACACCTTGACCTGGAGGATGACATTGGAAGTTTGAAATCAGCAAAGAAGCCATATTGCGCAATAACTGCAGGAACTGTTGCTGCTGCTTCTTATTGAGAGTCACAGTGTGTCAGACAGACGTCACAACGCAACACTGTGCCCCAGAACCAAACAGCCAATGGCGACGATGCGCCGAGGCCGGAGATCAGCGGGGCTTCGGCGCAAGCTGGCCGCTGCATCAGTATCGGTGCCTGAGCGTGAGGGGGAGATTATGGAAATGTTATCTGAGGGGAAAGGATTGTCCGTCAGCAATGTATACTCCGTGAAAAGGTTTTAAGGTTAAGCTGATTATGTACAACTGTTATAATGAGCCTATCAGCCTTCACTTTTATTAAATCGTGTTCGTGTAACACGGTGCAATTTCTCAGGAAGTGCAGGAAGTGAAGGTTACAAGTGAACAAATCGGGGAGGATTTAATCGTTTCCTAGAAATTTGTGAAGTATCCTATTGTGATGACAAATACCTTTATTAAATTATTCTAAGAAAAAGGTTGTTTCGTTAATTGTCCTTGTCAAAAATAAAAGAAAAATCACACAATCAGAGCAAAAGCCTTGAAGCAGCTGTCTGCAGTATGTGCTCGTGCTGAATGGAGCGGCAGATGTTAAGGTATACAGTAGGCCATGTGTGTTCTGTTGGTGGATTTTCCTTGTCGCATCCAGCTGCCAAGTACTTATGTGCTTTGATGCCACAGAACACTAGTGATCTTTATCTACAAATTGTGTGCGCGCGTGCGCGCACGTGTGTGTGTGTGTGTGTGTGTGTGTGTGTGTGTGTGTGTGTGTGTGTGTGTGTGTGTGTGTGTGTG
>JASSRZ010000049.1:6633582-6654404 GCA_032164315.1 Malacoctenus gilli | reverse complement strand
CACACACACACACACACACACACACACACACACACACACACACACACACACACACACACACACACACACAGGAGCAGCTTCCTCTTTGCCTGGCTGGAATTTGTGAGCCCTGAGCTTCAGCCAAGCTCCTGTTGCTGAGGGGGGAACCAGCTGCACACTCATCCAGTCCTGCTGCCAGTTCCGCGGCTAATGGAACGGCCCGGTGCGCCCCTGTCCACCCCCGCCAGCGGAGGACGTTTGGTACATCCCGTCGGTGCTCCTCTCGCTGGTTTGTTACTGACTCGGTAGTATCGCAGCAGTCGGACGGACGGCAGTCTCCTACGCGCACGTACAGTCAACACAACGCGCGCGCGCACACGGGGATCGAGCGTGAGACCGTTAGAAGAGAGAGTTACAGGACAGACGCACAGAAAGCTCGGCTCTGCTGCCCGCCCCGAGTCCTCCGGTGGTTTTGCATCCCTGATATGACCCTGTTCAGCCCAAGATGTGAGTACAGCGGAGGGCAGCCTGTTTGTGTGTGCGTGTGTTTGCGTGTGCTGATGCGAGCCAGTTTTGGAGGATGTTTGCATGCAGCCCGGCGTCTCTCCAAGGCAGCGTTTCCTTCCCTGGTGTCTTTTTCTTGAACCTCTCCTCCTTTTTCCCCCCCTCCCCTCCGAGCTGTTTGTTATTCACTCATCTGTGCACTTCATCCTTTCACTAGCTGGGCTGTTTTCTCCGTCACTCTCTCGCGTTCTCTCTCCCTCTTTCACTCTCTCCTCTCCCAACCGGGTTTGTCAGGAGCTCCAGTGGAAACAGTTCCTCATCGTGTGAATACTGAGGTGCATTTAAAAAAAAAAAAAGGCGCTCCGGACAAATTCAACATGACACCAAACCCCGTGAAAGCTCAACTTAGTTTCTCACGCTGACAAGGTCAGCACCTGGTGTCCGCACGTGAGAGCCTGTGGGCAGAGACATGGAGCCAAGGGGCTGGATGAGGATGTACTGAACACACACTCCCTCCTCAGCTGGAGCCAGAGTGTTTCTGAGCACCTCCTGATGATGGGGGGGGGTGAGGGGGGAGATGTAGGAAGAGGGACTCCATCTTCTCACAACTTCCTCACTAGTTTTGAAACTGCAGGCAACTCGAGAGGCTCCAGACGAGTTCAGTAGTCTGGGAGACTTCACAGGCTGATGGAAAGCCCTACTAGTCTGTCCCTGTTTGATCTGCAGCGATGTGTGATGTATCCAATTTTTCTTGTGCTGCAGTAACACAAGAACTCCAATCGGGCTCCTGTTTAGTTTGCTGTGTTGATATTTCAGGCACTCACACACCAGTATCCCCCTACAGCGTGCCATTTATTCATATCAACCGACTCTGTCTTTCCTGTCTCTTTCTTTTTTTATCTGGAGGCTCTTAATCCACGTTATATGTCGACAGCGAAGCCCGCGATTACACTGCATTTAGTCATGGGAGTGGAAACTAAGACTTCATGCTTGCCTCTTGGCTCCAAGCCTGACCTGAGGTCAGTTTGCAGCACAGGAAGATGTGGAGAGTGGGCGTACGTCAGCCACGCGCACGCTCGTACCCACATCGGCAGCCTGCCTCACATGTAGTCAGTTAGACTGTGGGTTCATTAACAAACTTTTTTGGCAAGGCTGCACTTAAAAGCTGTGCACGCTTCAAAGAGCCCACACAGAGAATAAGCCCCCCCTCTCCTGGTCTTTAGGTGGTTGGAAGCATCAGCAAAAATACAAAAGCTGAGGGGAACGAAGAAAATGTACCAAGAAAGCATCGAAATAATCCAGCTAATCATAGAAAGGCAAAACAGACGCAACACTCGACAGAACAGGCTGGAGAAATGTGTTGCGCACAGTGGAGGAACAGCCGTCCTTTGTTCTCATCTGTTTTTGTTTCCTTGATTGCAAACTGTTTTATCTCGACATGTTTTCTGAGTTAGGGGGATCAGAAAGCAGTAAGCTTGAGCGATGCCAGAACCGATCACATCAAAAGGAAAGACACTGATAGGGGAAATGCACAATGCAGGCAAGCAAATCGATGCAAGCAAGGAAATCATCTCACTGCAGGAGTTTTTGGGGTTTTTTTCTGTTGTTGTCGTTGGAAACCGTCTCCAGATCTGGTTTAATGGGATTAGTTTTGCAGCTCTGAATTGGAAGGTTGTGACAAGTACCTTGTTTGTTTTTTCCCCATTATTCATTGGGATTTTTGAGGAAAAGTGAAATTTTGCTTGGTGAACAGAATGCAAACACAAAAATGTTCAAAAATTGATTAAAAAAAGTCCTGCGGAATATCTGTCAGCGTGAAAATAAATCTTGCAGTTTAGATGTTAAATTAAATTGAAAAATACATCAAACATTGTGGGATACGGTTCAGACTGCTGCGTGAAAAATTGAAATCATCTGGAGGGAATTAAACAAGGATGGAAAACAGCGAATTTAGCTCCGGTTGTATTTAATCGAATTGCCGACTCATCTGCCACACATCTGCAGATTCAAGTGTTTTTAAGTGTTGCATTACATGTGTGTCGGCACACAACATGCAAAGAAGAAGCGGTGAATACAAAATAAGTGCTCACCATAGAGTTATCGAAACAAGTCATGCAGAGACTTGATGCGGCAGATGAGTTGGATCCCTTGAAGTCTCTAACTGCTTGTGTAGACATGCTTCTCTGTGCATGCAGGGCTGTTCAGATGTCGCGAGGATGATAGAGAGTTCAAGGACACTTGAGCGGTGCGAGTGCTGACCAGCTGACGTCTTCAAAGGGAACCCGACAAGCACTTGCCCTTCCTTACCCTCCTCCAGAGACGCAGAGAGAAAGGAAGCTTTTCCCGCATTGTTGCTGTGTAATTTGGTTTCCAGGTCGTGTGATTAAGCCGGCTCCCACTTTGGCTGCGTATGAAGCGAGCGGCTGGCTGGCAGCCTGACATCCACTGATGCTAAGCACGGTGGCTGAGTGCCTGCACACCGTGCAGAGGCTGAAGCTCGGCAACTTCGTGTGTCAGGTCGCGCGTGACCTTGACGCGTCCTCTGTGCCCTTTGCTCTTTTCTCTGATGAAAGCGCTGTTAGGTTTCCATTTCTGAAGAATCAGGTTTTCAGTGGAAACCTTTCAGAATTGTCGATAAATCAGCCGTTGTGAATTGGAAAGAGTGACAGTGTAAAGATACAACGCAATTCTGACTTAACACCATGAGCCAAGCACATCGATTCGAAAGAAACAAAGCATGACCAAGTGAAAAAAGTTGCCAGAAAGAATTTTCCGAATATTAAAGTTGTGTTGTTTACATCGAGCCTTTTTTACGCAGTGGAGGAGCTTGCTCGCTGCACTGCCAAGAAAGACTGATGTCAGTATTTTAACCTGTTCAACACAATCATCAATACCGTTCTTTCGGAATCTTGTGTTGACGTTGTGCAAACAAATCATCGGTTTTGGACATTATGAACACTTTAGAAAGTGGTTGAGGTTGAATAACTTGGTTTTAAATGAGATTTCAGAAAATCTACAACATGTTGAGTTCTAGCCATAAAAGACTGTCTGTTTTTGCAAGTGTTTGGCTTCACTGTAATGTGCAAGGCTTGAATAAGAACTGAGCTGAGTTACCTTCAGGGAACCTTCTTGATCCCTTCAGAACTTGGTGTGTGTGGACTTTGCATGTTCTTGCCATGCCTCCTCCGATTTTTTTTGATTCTGTCATCTTTGTCCAGCAATTCAGAGACATGGCCGTTGGGTGAACTGGTGATTTTAGAACCGCTTGTGTGTGTGAGGGTGAATGTACATCCGTGTGTGAGGGAGTCCCAGTTCTGCCTTTTGCTCTGTGTTTTGCCAGAATCAGCCCCTGCCAACCAACCTCCAACGAAACACGCGCAAAAGACAAATGAATTCACTAAAATTCCGTCTCCATGTCAAAGGCCTGAAAATGTCTTACTGTTGCATTTTTTGGGTTCATTTTTGTTTTATGCTTGGAGGCAGCAAACCTCTCAAAAAAAAAAATCCATCCACAGGTGAAATGTGCAGCCTGCGCTGCAGAAGCAAACGGTGGCGTATGGGATTTTGTTTACCAAACAGCTCTCTGATTACCTCCCGAGGTTTTGCTCCTGTTGAGCGCGACAACTGTGCGCGGCAGCATCCTCCCCGCGCTTCCTGTGTAATGGCTCCGCCGTGCAGTCAATCATGCAGTCGCCATGTTGCTCTGCAAACGCGCTTCATAAAACTCTGTTTTTGTTCTCTCGCAAAGCCTGACGAGTACAGCTTTATGTTTCAAACATCAGATGCTACTCGTTAGTCTTCCTGGTGCAGGGAGGGAAATGTGATGTCACATAAATTGAACGCCAGCATATAACAGATTCTGACATGTGCATCTTCATTTTATGTGACTTGTATATATTGTGCTTGGATTGTTCTTATGACGTATCGTGTTTGAAAACCCCCCAAAATTAATTTTTTTGGACTATTTAGGGGCTTAAATTCTTTTACTATCAGCAGTTTTTACTCTTTTTCCAGGCAAATTCATACACAATTGTGCATCAAATAGAGTAGTGGGAAAAGTATAAAACCAAAAAAACAACAGGAGGCCACAATTAAAGAACTATTAAGAATGTTAAATAGCAGAAAAACTACACAAGTACAAAGAATGCTGAAAGAAATACATTGAAATATACAAGTGGAAGCCCAGTACTGAAGGATAAATTCAATGTAATCCAAAAGCAGCAGTAATGAAATGTAAATAACATGAATTCTGTCCTTATTCCTGGAATTGAGCACATATTAGTCATTTTCTGGCTTTGTGTGACTCCATGGCCTAGATAAGTAAAAGTGCAGCTTTCAGCAGGAGCAGCCTGAGACTCTGCTGGCTGCAGAGAAGCCATCCAGCAGGTCACCACTCGGCGATAAACTGTCGGGAAATTGTCCGTGCTGCGGGAGGTAGAGCGCCGTACACGTGTCTAAATTTCTTTTCACACGTTCGAACCCATACTTAATTAATTGTAGCTTCCAGCCATTTGACAGTCACGCTGGGTGAGTGTGTGTGCAGCTGGGCCAGTCACACTCCATTCACCACCCATCTGTCCATGTCAGACCGGACCTTCCTCTCCTCTCCTCTCCTCTCTTCTCCTCTCCTCTCTCCCCCTTTTCACCTGTACTTCCATGTGTTTCCTTACTGCTTCACACACGCTTTTTTGTCATATTAATGGATACTTGTCCATTGGCCAATGGGAATGGCACATAGAGGGTTTTTTTCCTCTTGATACTGGACAAAATTTCACAATGTGTCTTTGCAGGTGGAACAAAGAAAGAACTGATTGCTCTCACTGGACAGTGTAGTCAATCGGGTATGAAGGAAGATGCACATGAAAACAACTGCTGTCAGTCTTAGTGAGCCCTTTTTTAGTCATTTTCACATCAAATGAAGACAGAAGCAAACACAAACAGTCCGTGTTTCTCCAATGAAGACTGTTTAAGCGCAGCAGACAGCCTTCATCATAGTTTATCCTCTGAACTCTCTTCTTGGTGTGTGTATTGTTCCCCGCCTTTGTGGTGCTGTGCTGCTCCCCCCCCCCTCTCTCTCTCTCTCTCTTTCTCTCTCTCTCTTTCTCTTTCTCTCCCCTGTATCAGTACAAAGTTAATTGGTTGCTCTTTCATGCAGACATGAGCATGAGTGGGGAGTTGAAGTCAAGCCGCTCGAGGGCAGCCAGTAAGAGGGCCAGCAGCACCACTTATGGGTGAGTATGGCACCAACGCATAAACATGTTGATTTCCTTCCTCTCAGGGACAGCGCGTTCACCTCCAGTCATCACCTGCAGGGTGCATCTTAGTCTAACCAATGTCATGTATCCACTTTGAAATATTATCAGACATTCCCATTGAAATTATTCTATAAACATTTTTTCACGCACGCACGCATGCCCGCACGCATGCACGCACACCCACACCCACCCACACACACACACACACACACACACACACACACACTTGCAGCAGACCCTTTATCTGTAAGTCAATGTTTGCAACTCAGCTTTCCAATCAATGCAGCATTATTTGTTATTAGCTGCGTCGCAGCTCTGAAGGTATGCTGGGATTGATTTCAGCTGGGGGGGGGGCTCCATCCATCAATGTTTTAATCCTTCTGTTGATGTGGTGCACACATATGATTGGAGCTGATGACTGTTTATCGGAGGCAGTTCGATTCAGCGCTGCAGAGCTGCACTAACGTACACTCGGTGTGCTCGGACGGATGGCAGGAGCGGCCATGAGCGTGGGGGGGTTGGAGAGCAGAGGGGGAGATGGCAGCGAGTGGGCTTGTTTGAATTCGTTGATGCCTTCATTACTCCCAACGTGGGCTCTTTCCTTGAGCTGCATCTCATACTGTGGCGGCAGCTCTGCAGGCTTGAGCACATCTAATGAGCACAACCCACAGAAAGTACCCAGGGTCTGTGTCTGTGTCAAGCTGGAGTCGATTCCTATTTTGTAGCTCTTATCTCTCTGACTGTAGTCGTGGGGTTTCTCTTATTTATCCTTTGGTGGCCCATCTGTTGTCGTTCCTACATACTATATGGGAATAAAAGCAAAGGGGGAAAAAACTATTATACAGGGATATAGGATGCATTTCTCTGATACATTCAGAAGAAGATTGAAAAAAAAATGGTACATTGCCTTATGCCAACATAATGTGCTGCTGCTCTGCAGGCCCTGTCACACCGTGACGATTTAGGCAGCGTATAGCAATAAATCAAAATTTCTGGAAAACGCTGAGAAAATTGAAAGGCTTTTTTGTTGTCGTTGTTGTTGTTGTTTTTTTCAATTTCACATCGTGCACTCATAACAAGTTATATGTATCCACAAATAATCATTTATAGAAAACGTTTTGATAATTTACAGATAACTTTTATTCACGACTCCTTTGTGTGTTGCCAGCATTCACAACTTTTGCCTGACAACAGTATCACTTGTGCTTCTGTGCTTCAGCCCACTTTCGTCTCATACAAAACTTAACCAAAACTTCTTCAGTGCACACCAGAAAATAGGGCAAATTTTTCATACGTCAGTGTTCGCTGGCTAAATTGCCAACGTTTGACATCACCATGAGAGGTGAGAATTTAACACTGATGCATCTGCACCTTCAATAACAGATAAGTGTTTTCCTTTATCATCATTTTCCTTCTTGTGTTCTTCCACTTTCAAGTTTTTCCGCTGGTCTTGTCGGCATTTCACAGCTGACTTGGCAGCGGGCAGGTTTTTTCTCAATGCAAATGTGCAAATTCATGTTGCTCTGGTTAGGAAGGGGTTAATGCCGCTGAGCAAAACATTTTGAAGCCACGTTTTTGAAAGACGCCGAAATCCGAAATGTTAGAAATGCAAACAAGCCGAGAAAAGGAAAATTGCCATGTGATAATATTGAAGCCAGCTCGTCTATCTGCGGCTTAATCAGTAAATGTCATTATTATTCTGTCTTCTGTGCAACTGAAGCTCTTCATATGTCTCCCAACTCCTCAATGAATACTAATTTTTTCCTGTTCAAAACGGCTCTTTTGATTTCATCTTGGCTGACAGCGTTATGCTGGATGTTTTTACTTAATACCTTGTCAGTAATTATTTGTAATAAGCATTTAGAAATACTGCGGTATGGGTCATTGTACGCTGTATCCCAGCTTGTCCTTGAAAACAGTTAATCCAGTTCTGTGCCCCCCCCCCACCCCCACCCCCACCCCACACACCAACCCCTCCCCCTCCTGGGACAATCTCTGCCTAAACCTTAAACCCTCAAGTGTTATTTGCCCATTTCACCATGTAGTTATTCAACAGCGTGCGGTTGTGCATTAATGAAGTTAGTCATGCTGCGCGCACGCACGCACGCATGCACACACACACATGCACACACGCAATGACTAACTGCAGATGGAAAACACCTGCGGTATCGGCCCTCATCTGACGTTTGGCAGAGATGACATGGACTTGGATTTCTGGTTGGATTTCTGTGGACGGTTCAGGTTTATGTGCACGGTTCAGGTTTATGTGCACATTTGAGTGGTCTCGATCGGTCCTGCTTGGTGACGAGCAGAAAATCACCTTAGGTGATGTCTTACACTTTGCACAAAGCAAGTGTGCGAGTGCCTCTGCAAGTGCTGCACTCACACTGTTTGAGTAGCAAATGTACTCGCGCAAATCTATCAGGCTTGGAGAGAACTGGTTTTAAAATGAGGCATTTAATGACTGTCTGGCATCTTCAGACAAACAAAACAGAGTGACCAGCTTATGTTAGGCTTTGAATTTATGATGTTTAATTAAATGGTTTAGTGTGCAGAGCGTTAAGGACAATGTGTCGGTGCGTTCGAGCATGTGCAAATCTACTCCTGTTTGTGAGGTCCTTCTGCTTTAGTTGGTGCTGTCACTTCACTGTGTTATAATTGCCACATTATGAGTGAAAATGCCAACTGAAATTTGCTGTCAACGAAGCAGATTTGTCAAGCGGCAGTGAAAATGACAGCTGGTGCTCAGGGCTCCGGACAGCTGCTGTGCAGCAAAACTTCGTCAGTGTCTCACCTGTTTGTAGAGACAGAAAAACGCACGATATGACCCGCAGTCAGATATCGATCCGTGTTGTCTCGATGTGTATGTGTACTGCATTAGATCAAAGAATTTAGTTTCGAAGTAGCTGTAAGCGACAAGCACAACTTCAGCTGGAGTGTCTGACAAGATGTGTTGTGAACCATTCATCTGTGTTTGCAGACTTTCTGCACAGACAACCTGCTGGTAAAATAGTAAAGGTGTTTTCTTTATTCAACAACACAAGTTAAATTTTTGATTCTTTTGGTTTTTTTTGCTTTTTTTCTTTTGGGTGGAGTCTTTTTGGGTTGGGTTTGATTTGATATTTGTCATTTTTTGTGTGTTTCGGGGCTTCCAACGATGCCTTGCACTTGAGGAGATTCTCCTCTGCTAATTTATAGTTTGTGTGCGATTACTCACGTTTCTTTGGAAACAGCAGGTAAAGAATAAGCTGCTTAGAATCACTTGTTACTTGGGGCTGCTCAACAGTTGAACAGCAGATTAAACAGTGGCAGGAACACAACACCCGAGTTATCACTGTCCATCTAGACAAAGTTGAATAAACCAAAAACAAGACCCGTGACATAAAAAGCACGTTGAAAAATGAACTGAAAGTGTTTGTACCGTTGACTTTTTTTGAATCGTTGTCAAAATTCGTCATTACACAATTAGCAGTTATTGACATATATCTACAACCACCACGTTCTGACTGATGGGGCTCACATGCCCGTCACTGCTACAGTCACAAATGTAAATTGTGGTGAGACAGCGACCAAATTCTCTCTGTCCAGACGCCAATAATCCTGCTCTGTGTTGCTGGCAGCAGCGCGCCCCGTTTCCTCCCTCCTCCCTCTGTTCTCACAGAGCAGGCCAACAAACACTTCTGCCTGTGGCCTAGATTACTTTGCAAACAAACTTTCTATTTCATGTCTACAATACCAAAGCTGTGTAATCTGCTCAACCAATATTATGTGTTTCTGAATTGTTGTTACTGCCACAAAACAAACAAAAATACATTTTCATTCCCAACATGCTGTTAAATCCAATAAAATCTTTTCATTTTGTGTCCAAATGTATTCCAAGTCGTTTCTCGTCTCGTGATAGCAAGTCCCCCCCCCCCCCCCCCCCGCCTCTGCCTCCCGATCCGCTGCCACTCTCATGTGTCTCCCCCCTGGGCTGTTTGCTCCTGAGCGACCCTGACAACATATGGGTGTTGTCATCATTTATCGCTCATACTTCCTGACTGTCACAGGTCCCCTCCAGCTCGCCGAGCCCCAGCTGTGGGAGCAGGGACGTGGTGGAGCGAGTGTTTCGCTACCCAGATGCTGTTGCTGCTGCAGCCGTGGACTCTGTATGCTCCAGTGCACTACAACAAAAGCTTACTGTACCGTGCTGTGTTGGCCCTCAGTCATAGTAGGGGGGTTTGGGCTCAGGTGCTGTAGGCAGGGTCTCTGAGGTGTATGTGACTGCATGTGAATGTGTGCGGAGGTAATTAACCCACAGCTTGAGATGAGGGATCTGGTCTGTCGGGACAAAAGGCTTCTGTAGCTTGGTAGTTATTCATCTTTTGTCTCTGCAGCCAAGTACAGTTACCGAGGAGGCTGAAGTAAACCGGTGCCGTTCCCGAGTTAGAGACTTACCTCCGTTTGAGGGTTTAAAAAGATTGATGCACAGCTCAACACTCTCATCCCCCGATTACCTCGGGCAGACTTTCAGGCCATTTTCTGTAAACCTCTTTCCTGCATGTGACTTTGTGTGGTCGCAGCTCTTCTCGTGAGGTTTGCCCAGTTTGTGTCGAGGCTTACAGAAATCTTTCCACTATCTGCTCCATTTTGGATGGAGAAGGAGAGGAGGCGGAGAGAAGAGGGGACCGGCCCCGCCGCCGAGTGGCAGAGTGTGCCGAGCATCTGCTCTCTGGTATTTTCGGCGGCTTCCACCACGCGCTTCATTCTTTTAATATTCTCTCATCTGTTTTAATTATCAGGAGGGTCAGTCAGGGAGGAGTGTGAGCAGGGGTGGAAACCATGCAGCAGGCCCATCTGTTACAGTCGGAGAGGCTGACGGGGGCAGGAGAGGAGGGGATGAACTCTGCTCTCGTCAGGAGCAGTGGATAGAGACACCTTGCTTTGTTGGTCCTAAAAGCTCATTTACGAGCAGGTATCACTTTGATTGATGGGCAGGTGACAGGAAATATGTCCAAGAGGTTGTATTTATGATGTGTTAAATCTTCAATTTGATGTTTTTTGTTTGGTGCAATACATCTACTGTGACTACAACTACTAATTATGATGTTTTTTATATGGAATCTATCAAAAACAGTGAGATGGCAAGAAATACACACAATAAGACATAAAGAAAAAGAGTGATACAGCTGTCACTGATCACATCAAAAGCAATTTTAAACAAATGAAAACCACAGTTGACAGAAAATGTCAAGCGGAGCATACTCCCCTTTAAATTCCGAATCCAGCCGCAGAGATAAAAACACTGTGACACAATCAATCTTGTGAACAAAAAAGACAGTTATAAGAAGGTTTTTCATTAAAAGTAAGTTTTTAAAGTGATTTAAATTAAGATACTGATGAGATACTGATGGAGCCCCTCAGGCAGATTGATTTGTAACTGCGGCGCTCTAACAGCTTTAGTTTTTAATCGTGTTGTGGGAAATTGCAGCGAATAGGACCGGGGCTTTAAAAAAAAAAAAGTGGTGATGAGGAGAGAATATTAAAACGATGAAATGAAAAATAAATGTAGAATTCGAACACTCAGTGATGAATGAAAAGCTGGGCTGTCAACGATGCTGTGAACAAAATAGTATAATGTTACACTTTGCTGGAACACGACTCAGTCACGACAACAGGTACTGATATTTTTATTGGACTTGTTATGATAATTCCTTCCTTTTTTTTCCTGATAAAAACTGTTGGAAAGCTGCAGTGCTGCTGTCTCGCTCTCTCTGTGCTGCAGAAATTGTGCATTTAACACAACTCTTTGTCCTCAGTATTTCTATTTCACATTAGGAACTTTAAACAAACATTAATCTTTGTAAGAGCTGCAAGCTGGTAGCCAGATCACAGAATCACCTCATAGAGCATCTTCCTCCAGCTCGCATAAGTTAAGCCAAACTTCTAGAGGGGTTTACAGCTGGCCAAATGATCATACCACAGCTCGTTCTCTGGCTCACCAGACTCCCCCTAAATCTGATGTCACTCCTTTAAAAAGCCTTGACAGGGCTGCCAAGAGTCCGCCAACATACAGCGAGATTCGCTATGGAGATTTGTTGCCATGCGAGTCCTGACACTTGTTTTGACAGACTGTATGTCGCCTGAGGCTTCAGTTTGGCTGACATCTGTAAATCCACCATAAGTGTCGAAATGGCAAAGGGCAAACAGAGACAATCTGTGGCGTTGGGAGCAGCGCTGATGCCAACCTGTTCTCACCAATCGCAGCCTTCTGCACGACATTGTTTGTGTGACATCACCGCGGGCTGTCACAGCGCAGCAGATTGACGGCTGTCTCGACGGCCACCCACAGCTGAATGTGCACACGCCGGACCAAGATCAATTATTTATTAAATCGATGCGCCTTCACATTATTTAGAAGGTGCAAGGATGCATGTCATTTCCAGTCACATGTTTGTGGCGATAACTCGTGCTTATTTATTCTAAATTCAGAATTCGATGACGATCACCTTCCATGCTCTTGGGTTAGGGTGTGAATCTGCACATGCTGCTTGTAATCCATGCAGGAGTCTAGCGTGAGTTCACCGTGGCAGCTGTGTGACTCTGCCAGGTGAGGGGACAACAAACACCTGGAAAACCGCATTAATTTCCCCTTCAAGATGCAGTTGTTGTGCTTGCTGACTTGGCTGCAAGTCAAAAAAAAGGATTTTTGGTCGTTTTTGTGTACGTTCAGAAAATCAGCTTACAAGGGGGGGAAAAAATTGCAGAGAGAAAAAACCATGCACCTTGTTCGCGGCGTTCATTCGCTGTGAAGCACAAAGTATACTCCAGTTTACAGTGATGAATTTTCTCGCCATTTAGTCTCCCCTCACAAATAGCTCAGCCATTTTGCTTATGTCTGCAGCTTCACAAAACGAAGTTAAATCAAGTGTGGAGGGAGTTTGTTGCCTGTGTGACTAATATATCAGTGTTTTCATTGTGAGGAGCTTCGTTGCTCTGGCAGTCACGGAGGCCAGCCGGCTCGGAGGATGAGCTGCACGGCAAACATGAAACGGGGAGGTCTCGGCCCTCGTGTTTGTTTGTGTTTACCGTCATGGCTCCTTTCCAGCCACGCTGAATCACAAACATACATGCGAGATGATACTGTGGAGAAGAGGTGCAGCCAGACACGATCTCTTCCCTCAGGTCATTTTACAGTCCTCCCAAATCGAACGGAGGATTACACCACCTGTAAAACGGTGAAATTACTCCATTATATACATCATCTCGTGCATCTCTTCTAACATGCACATTTTGAATTATTTTCACCCATTCACACATCAACGGCTGCCATGCAAAGTGTTCACACGCCACTAAGCGCCATTTGGAGGTCAGTGTCTCGCTCACGGAAGGTTTGACACGTGGACATGGTGAGATGAGGGGATCCAAGCGTCAACCTTTGGACTGTAGACCGCCCTGCCACCTGCTTGTTTCTTCTGCGGTATTGTTTGATAAATTGTTTTGTTGATGGATACAAACCAGGCAGGGTCAAGAATAAACAGGGCACAATGAACTGTCCCTGCTTTAAAATGAAACTTTAGTAAATTGGTATTGCGCAGGCCATCCCATCCCATTTTTCAACTTATTCCAGTGTGGAGGAGAACTTTGAAACTGATTTTCTATCACTTTTTTCAGAAATGATAGTTCGACATAAAGGCTGCCGCATCAAGCAGCGACTATCCAAAGGGGGGGGGGGGGACTCAACATTTCTCTCTCAAGGTTTCAATTTTTCACACAACTACCTCTATCTTTGTGTGTGTGCGTGTGTGTGTGTGTGTGTGTGTGTGTGCGTGCGTGTGCGTGTGCGTGTGCGTGTGCGTGTGCGTGTGTGTGTGTGTGTGTGCGTGCGTGCGTGCGTGCGTGCGAGACCCAGATGGACGGCACTAAGGTTGCTTGGAGAGAAGAAAAGAGTCATGCTGTTTGGGAAATGGACTTGCCGACAAAACCTGTTGAATTCAATACATCCATGTAAAAAAAAAACAAAAACAAGTAAATAAAAGAAAATGTTGCAGTTGTGTAACACAGGTGAAAAACTATGTGCTGGTGTTCACACCAAAAGGAGGAAGAAAAAGTCTGGTTAATGTTTACAGTCACAAAATAGATGATGGGATTAAGAAAAGGACATAAAAATAAAGGATGTGTTGGCTTTGTGATTTTTATCTGCAAAAGGCAAACCTCCACCTGATGATTTGTAAAGTAGAAACTTAACCTGGATCCGGCCTAAACGTTGCCTGTACACTCCCGCCACACATGTGTGAGCACACACCTAACGAGTGTTGGTGTTATACAAGTGGCCAGCCAGGTAGGAATCAATCAGGCAAACTAGGTCATGAGAAAAGACGGGTGGGAGTTGCGGGAGGTCTCGGAGGAGCAGGCCTTTGTTCTACATAGAGGGTGGAAGCAGAAAGATGCAACAACAAAACGCCCCTGGTCTCTCCCAGGCACCCAGTTTGTGTGCGCACTTGTTGTGATGCAGGTGCACAAGCGGTCCCACCGTTGTCTCTCAGGTAGGAAGGACTCGCCAAAGCAACGCATGTGCGTATGAGTTACACAACATTCGATCCACATATTTCTGGGTTCAGTTGATCCCCCTCCATCCCTCCCAACCTAAGCCTGGTCTCACCGAGGAAATATTGTCTTCACCGCGCACTTTCCACGGAAACTCCAATAAAAATCTGCTGTTCTAAGCTCCATCCCAAAGACAGATGACCATGTTATGTCCTCGCGAAACTAATAACGGCACCATGTAACACTTAGGAGCTTTGAACACAGTTGCATAAAGTCTCTTCAGAACCAATTTCTGAGTGTTGTTTCCTCATAAATGGCGTTATAGCCTTCGCACAGGCTTCACATTTACGTTGAGAAGTAATGAAGTGCGGAATCGAATCAATGAAATCCACCCACTCCGCTGTCGCGTAATAGAAAAGATGCATTCTGGGCTTATATGGTTATTCATGCTGTTCTTCATGTTATACGCTGCCGGTTCTCTGGATTTATCAATATTTATTTTAGGTGATGAATTTTAAATCATAAGTTATATAATGATTTGATTATGCATCAACACAAATTATTTTGCATCCTCATTCTTAGTACGTCGGTGCATGCGAGACAATCTGCTCCTCCGCATGAGCTGCAGGGCAGTTCCATAAAGTTTAATTATATGTTGCATTCCCAGTGGAAGGGCTGGGATTAAACTAAATTAAATTGTGTTGGGGTGCATAAAACGTTTCTGTGCTGCGGAGGATATGCACACGCTCGTGCACGAGCGCACACACAGAGAGGAAACGCGTGGCGGTACCAAAGAGGGCAGAATCCATGGCATCGCTATTAGGAGTGATTCCCATGAAGTGGAAATGTTTCTGGTCGCGATGCTGATTGGTACTTTTACGGGGTGTGTGGCTGCTGTCTGCGAGTGTGTGCTAATGCTGGAGAATTGCAAGGGCAATTATTTATAGAGGTGCATATGCGTGCATGCCTTTTTTATTGGACATTGCCTAAACTTGTGCGAGTTGTCTCTACCTGCTGCATGTTGTTCAGGCAGAATATTGCCTTTCGTCATTAAATATTGTTTTTCACACAGTCACTTAGCTTGCATGCTATTGATCGCTGGCCTCAAAGACAGCAATTAGTTTGCCTGGGCTTTTTTTGGCGTATAATAGGTTCCTATTTCAGTTGAATAGGTTGGTGAGAGCAACAGACATAGACCTGAAGTTGTAAAATGAGTCGATAAACAAGAAGGAAGTCTTCTTCAGGCTGGATGTTGGTGCTGGATCATGTGTGAGTGAACTCGGTCTCGACTTCCTAGATGTCTGCAGGGCTGCCTGAGAGAGTACAAACAGAAGTCCTGCTTTTGAATGACAGTAAATATGAAGGTAGTAAAAACTGGTGGGCTGAATACACACACGGGGAAACAAAAAGAAGAGAAAAAATAGATTCTTCCATCTTTTTTGGTGTTTGCACGTTATCTCTGTGCGTCGGTTTTCTCCTGGTTGACCCATTTTTTCCAGTTTTGTACTTTGGAAGTTTACCTTGACTGAATTGAGTGTGTGGTTGTCAATCACTGTTTGATTGAACTTGCGTTTCCAAAACTCCTCAAATATAACGTAACCATACATCGGTGCCTAATCTAGGGTGTGTCCTACATTTGGGATGGGCTCCAGCCCTTGAATGAATGAATGAATAGATGTTCATTTGGCACTCATGCCTCCTCCACATGTTCCTCTTCCACCTTTTTTCTCTGGAGCTGCTGTGCTCAGTAGATTGAATGCTGTATACATTTTGTGTGAGCAATTTATTTTGAATTTATGAATGGAAGGCAGCCATTATGTAAACACACACAAAGACGCATTCGTAGCTACATGTGGCATTTCATTCATACAAAATGCTCACCACAAACTCTGCTTTGGCCGACTTGTTTTTGTTGCAGATTTGTTGGCGAATAGTTTTGGGTCTTATTGTCATGGTCTCTGCAGTACAATGCTTCCCTCTCAGGGCTAAATTCTTGCAGTGAAAGCTTCTTTTTCAAACTCTCAATGCTGTGAAACACCCAGAGACTCACTCGCTGTTCTTTGGCTTTCGAACAACATGTGAAGTAGTTTGCGCTGAGCTGGAACGTATCGGCAGGAAAAGAGCTGCGCCGGAGCCGCAACAACCTAATTCTTTGGTCTTAATTTATTTTCTGAATCCTGAAATCAGATTTATTTGCCCTGTTCACACTTGTTTAATCACATTAAGGCATACATTTAAATGTCTTAAAAGAAAAAAATCACAGTGTGAGAGGATCCTTGGTAAATGCTCTCTTCTGCTTCTAAATGCGGCTCAATGTGCAGAGGGAGTGTCCCACTATTTTGAAATGGTATCAGAACACAGTGTGAGCTTATTTAGGATTAGGAGAATGATTATGTTTTATTATCATCGCATTAATAGTGTAACACATTTCAAATTTAGCCAAGTTAATCCGGGAGGATGGGTATTTATAATACAGGGATTGGAACATTGACTCATTCACTACACCAACGTTCCCCTCCGCTTCACTTTCTTTTCTTTTCTTGGGCCTGAGCGGACTTGTTTTCTTCCTCTTGGTTTCTCTTTCTGTCTCGCCATATTTTGAAGCATACTTGGAATTGTTAAATCGGTTCCTATTTTAAGTGTGTGTGTGTGCGCCTGTTCCAGTGAGTTCATGTGTTTGTCAGAGAATAATTATAGAGTTCAGGAGGAGTCCTGATGTTTTCCACGTGGTGGCTGTTGGGTCACGGTGGAAGTTATTAGCCTCCTGGCAGATTATAAATATCTCCTGGAGGAAGAGACTGACCATTCCTCTGTAATGACTGAACTGCGAGACGTGGCTCGTGAAGTTCAAGGCACCCGAACTCAAACGGAGGCTGATTCATGTGGTGAGACCCGTCACCTTTTGGTGGGGTGACGCGGCACTCCAGCGGCTTTTTCCACATGAACTGGAGCAGCGCAAGGATACAGCTACTGGAAAGTTTACATGTAAGCAGATGTTTATATCACTGTGACCAGGTTTTACTGATCAACGTTGAATCAGTTTTAAAACCACCAAAGCTTTATAACCAATGTTGCTGTCTGTCACCTTATTCACAGATAAATTAAATCTTGCAATTTAAAACCCCAAATTTGCATAAATTCCTTAGCTATCTGAACAAGCTTAAACATTTGCTGAAGGTTCATAAAATAAATCAACGTAAGTTTGGGCCGGATCACAACACCTGCATTGCCTGATATTTGAAATGGATGTAGGCAACACAAACGAGTCTCCTGTTCTCATGGCTAACTGTCGTTTGGATGCACTTGTGTCATTGTTCAAAATCGCATGGCGATTTATTCACACCTAGAAAAGCCGTTTGTGAAAGTTCACTTTCGGGAAAATGCGAGCTTTCCTATCACAAGAGAGCAAAACAGAAAAGGGATCAGCTGTGAGATTTACTGGGCTTATTGTGGATGTAGCGTTGGTTTGCACTGATAATTCATGAATGATTGCCGGCTTTAAGTGGGAATCCTCCACTGAGTCTCATTTTCCCTCTCCTCCTTTTGTATTGTTGTCTTCCTCCTCCTCCTCCTCTCCATCCTAACTGCACTGCCTGCAAAACTCCATCACCTCTCTCCTCTTTTCCGCCGCCATTCATCACTCTGTGTCCTCACCCTAATTTGAGCCCATAACCAGCCCCCTCCTGTGCTCACCCTGACACTCGCAATCTTGTACACTTTGACCCCGGACCTCTTGTCCCGCTGAAACTGCAACAAGGGGCAGCGACCTCAGATAATTCACATTTCTCCCGCTGGTTTCACAAACCACTGTTCTTATCTATTAATATACATTTACCTTCATCAGTGACATGAGAAAAAAACCCATAGAGGACATTAAAAAAAGACCTTCCATCTGCTAAACTTAAATCATATATATATATATATATATATATATATAAACATAAACAAGTTTAGGGAACAAGGAACCCGCGGAAGAATAATTAATTGCTTTTATTCACTTTCTTGTATCCTCATCTGAAATATTAAACAAAATATGAAAAATGATTGACTTTAACAAAGTGTTAAAACTCTCTCTGCACAAGGTGTTGGAATCATGTCATTTCTGCTTTGCCTCATTTGCTGCTAATTTCACACATCACGACTTCTATCTGATTAACACCAACGGACATATTGTTTACTGACACCAACTCTGCCTTTGATTACCAGGAAGAAAAATTAAAGCTGAGCGAGTCCATTGACACTGAAATCAACCCACACTGCATTAATTCATCAATACTGTATCAGTGAGCGGCCTTTTCTTCATGTGTCATCGTTAAGTCAATGTCACACCAATCTCTTCCGAATCGGACGGCTCGCATGTGACTGTTCCAACCTCAACCCTGAACCCACACAGTGCACAGAGAGCAGAAGAAAGGCCTCCTTTCAATTCTCAGGCCCTCTTGCCCCCTTGCACTCTGTCGAATTGATAATGCACCTTTAGCAGGCACGCATGTATGTGTGGGTGTGTGCACACACACGTGTCTGTGCTGTCGTCCCTCTCATTTTTCTGAAAGTTTGAGGGCTTTATCCCACCTCATGAGCAGCACTGTGATTTCAAGTTCTTTTGTCCATTTGAAACAACCGTGAGCCACATAGCCTCTTTAACTTGCACTTTATACACTGAAATTGGAGCGAGGATACATTTGGTGTGAATACCGACACGTCGGGATCACGTGTGTCGAAGTGAAAACTGTGACTTTAAAACATCTTTCTTCAGGCAACATTGTTTATGTTTTTTTCACCTGCTGTCTTTCTAACCTACAGGGCTAAATATACAGTTTGTAAAATATTTCTTCATTAGTTTTGTTTACGACTCTGAGTTGAGGATTGGTGCTGAATGTATGCATCTCTTGATGAGTGGGATACAACTTTTGATGGCAGGCCATACAGTGATGAGTTGTGAGTGCTCTGGACTCGAGCTGAAAAGTTCAAGTTTTTGAATCGCGAACGTTCACAAAGTGTAACTTTTGTGGGGGTTTTTTTTCTTTTAGTGAAAATATCCCATTTTGTATCTCTTCATGGGAAAAAGGTTAAAATGTCAGGGGTTTTTTTGTCAATTTTTCCAATTAGACAAGTTAAAATAAGGTGCTACCTGTTTAGGCTTCTGTGCACCAACCATGCAAACACTAGTTGTTTTAGAGTTAATGTGTTTTTGTCATTTTGAAAGAACCTCCACCTTTTTTTTCTTCTATTTCAATCTGTTCTATGATCATCTTGGCAGCCTGTTCTTGACAGGTTGACTGTTTTCATCCAGATGAGCAAAGGTTAGAGTCCAGCAGTTTATCATGTAGTCTACGTCTACAAAAATAATCCAGTGTTACAGAAAAACTTGGTCTAATACTTCAAATATCTGCTTCTTTCAGTGTGAAAACAGTCTGAGTTTTTTTCCTCCTCCTTTATTTTCTGCATTCTTTCTCTCCCTTCCTTACTTGTGACCAGTAATTAAAGTACAACAATAGTATAGTACTATTTCCTGGGCAGGACCTGGAGCTTCCTGTGGTCAGGTTATATTCAGTGTCCAGTGTGCCACAGAGGTCAGGGAGCAGACTCTGCCGCGAGCTGAGCTTCCTCTGTGTGGGCTGAGGCGCTGTTTGAATTACAGGGGAGACGATCCTCCATCCTCAAGGCTCATTTTATTGCCCCTGTCATAGTCGCAAGTCATGGCTCGGTAAAAAGATTAAACTCTTCCTGAAAAGGGTCCCAGAAATCCTACGGATCTGCTCTTTGACATGGACGATGAGGAAACATTAATTCAGTGCTGGCTACGAAGAAAAAAAGGACAAAAAAACCTTCACTTTGGTAAAAAACTGTCGAAAAAAATTAGCTTTTTTGTTGTTCAAGGTAACATAACTGGTAAAAAAGAAAGACACACGCTCCGGATGAACAGTGATCACTTATCTGGGAGGGTACTCTGGCCAACCAAATTTGTGAAGAGCAAGAAGGGAAAGAGGCCACAGGCACTTACTGAGAGCTTAGATAACATATGGTGCATAAACAATCAATAGCAAAGTGTGTGCGCATGTGTGCCTGTGTGTGCGTGTTTGTGTGTGTGCGTGCGGGGGAGAAATTGACTGAATAAACATACATCTGAAGGGGGTCCCGCAGTGGACAGTATCGGCTTTGTGAAAGATATTGACAGAATGAGTTAACCTTACTGTGAGAGCACAACACAGCAAGTCAAAACTAACAGAAGTCGGGGTATAAAGTGTATTCGGTTCAATTCTCAGTACTCTGTCTATTTATTACCTTCGATTTACAGAGAGACACCTGTCCACATCACCCTGCCATCTGCGGGGAGACACGCAGCCCCTCGGCTCTCCTCAGAAAGATTGAAACCTAAAAAATGAGGGAGCCAAAAAGAACGGGAAAAGAAACATGGATGCCAGAGACAAAAGGGTGGAAAAGACCAAAAAGAAAAAACATGGGATTGGTGATGCTTACAGATAGTTGTGTGTGTGTGTGTGTGTGTGTGTGTGTGTGTGTGTGTGTGTGTGTGTGTGTGTGTGTGTGTGTGTGTGT
>JASSRZ010000049.1:6614335-6633162 GCA_032164315.1 Malacoctenus gilli | reverse complement strand
GTGTGTGTGTGTGTGTGTGTGTGTGTGTGTGTGTGTGTGTGTGTGTGTGTGTGTGTGTGTGTGTGTGTGTGTTATCCTCATCGGAATTATGTAAACTGTTCTTTTTTTTTTGCACCACCTGTGTTGGGGGGGCTTCACCGAACCACTTGCGTCAGGGTTCATGGCTTTGGCCTGATGTGCTGTCATGGAGCTTTTGATGCTTCGTCATGTAACCTCTCCAAGACACCGGGAACACCTGTCCTTGCACTCATAAAGTATGCTAATACATGCGGACACATGGTGGCGTGCCGCCTGACCTTGGTGGGACAGCAGGAGTCACTGAAGGGACTGGCTATGGCGGCCCTGCAGGACACTATTTGGCATATGCTCGCTCAGTATAGTTTTTCACACATGTAGCTGAATCGAGTTGCTGGTGAGGAAAATGTGCATCATGCCGAGGAAAACTACTCTAATAGCATTTACGGCAAAACAACAAAAAAAGAAAAGAAGTCTAATAAAATACAAATCTGACCTAAAATCCGTTCTTTTTTTTACACTAACCTTTTTTCAGAGCATCACTTGGGAACACGAAGGCATTTCTTTGCTGCTGGCAAAGAGAGAAAATGAGGGTGACCGAGTAATTAATTATGTGTTTGGGTTTTATTTTTATCCTTTGTTTTTGTATTTTGTAGTAGAACTTGCACTCTACGACAGAGCAGTGACTGTGATTCACACAGGTGGAGGTGAAACACTCCACGCACTCGGCTAATATGACAACCTGTAATTAGAATCTACAGTATATTAGAAACTCACAGCAGTACAACAGCGCAACATGTTGAGAACACAACAGATTTTCACCACTTGTCTCGTCTGACCATGTAGCTCTATTTCTTCACTCACAATCTGTTTGCACATGCACAAGCGATGGACATCTGAACACCCACCTCCCAGGAAAACACACACGCACACACACACACACACACACTTGCATGCACACACACACACACACACATGCACACACCCTGCCAAACCTAGCTATAATAACCTCCACAAACACAAGACTTTGTGTGTGCATATGTTTGTCTGAGAAGAGGAATATTATTGTCTGTCTCTCCCCTACTCCTTCCAAGTGCACTTTTCAAGGTGCGGGGCTTGGTATCTCCATGGCAACAGCAAAGCGACCAGGAGCAGAGGAAAAGGAGGAGATGGTGGGGCTGGGTGTGTGTCTGTGTGAGCATGTTTGGGGGTGGGGGCACGAAGCAGGAATAGGGGGCAACATGCATAGTGTTTGTATGTGTATGAGGAGGGGAAGGTCGTTTCGATTTCAATTAGGCGTGCAGCTCAGAAAAGTGTGACATTTGTGTGTCGTGATGGAGCGAACTGAAGACAAACGGGGCGTGGCTTTCACCAGACGCCTTCTGCATCTGTGCAAATCTGTAGTTCGATCTGTGCATGTTTGTATCTTTCTTAAACAGCCTTGGAAATCTATGCAGTGATCGCTGTGTTCTTAATGGTTGGTGAGACACGACCTCTCACTGAGCACACAGATGCGCACAAAGGGTCACTGTCTGTGTTTGTATGGCAGAGACCTCCAGGTATTACTGGCCTGTGTTTACATGTGGATGTGTCCATGCTGGCCCAGATATGTCCACTTCTGTACATTCTTCTTCTTTTATTTTTGTTTCCCTTTTTTGGACTTTTCCCTTCTCGTGACTACTTTTGACCAGCTTCTCATCCTGCTCAAACAATGTGTTGAATCCTTTGAAGGGATTGGTTGGATTTTTTTGAGGGGAGGGTTCTAAATTTCTTTCACATTCACCCCATGATTCTGCCTTTTCTCCTACCTGCATGGCATGTCAGTGTACTGAGTGCACTGAGCAGACCACAGGCTCTAATTCGATTCAGTGTTAGAGCAGCTGATGTTGTCTGTCAGGGTCAAGCATAAAATATGTTGGTTTTGTAATCAACAGAAGTTGTGCATTTATTCTGAATACCTCCCCCCTCCCCCCCACTGTTTCATTGCATAAAGGATACGTGGACCGCAAACTCACTGCAGAGTCACTGCTGTGATAATTACATTCGATAGTGACGGGCAAATGTAGGAGAATAACTTGGTGTTTCCTCAACAATGGGCCACGTTCTGTCAACGAGGGTGTTTAATATGTTGTGACCTCTATGTTATCAAATATAATGATCTTAATTCTTTAACTCCATTTCTACAGCAATCACTCACCATGACCAATTATTTCGCGAGAAGTGGTGCAAATGACCAAAGAGAATCAACACATATTGTTGTCAAATCTACTGATATAAATTTACAGGTTGCTTTTTTTTAAGGTGCTCCTGAATTGTTGCCAATGAATGTATTTTGTTGAGAATACAGCTGACTGATTTTAGATTCTAAGCGTTTTTTTTTTTTTTTGAGTGATGGCACTCAAATGGTGCAAATTGAACTCAAGAGTGGCTCCTACAACGCTGCAAGTATAGAAGTGTTCAATAGTGAAAAGCAAAATATTGGAGAGTGGGGATCTTAATCAGAGCGGTTTGTAAAACTCCAGGAGTTTCAGGAAACCCTGTTGCTCATCAAAACGCTGTGGATCGGAGGTAAAGGCTATTTTAGCAGATATACGTCTCCCTGAAGCCAGTTTTGTCTACACATAAATGCGAAACAATCCACACGACCTCTCCAAAAACATTTATGTAGGTTTCTGAAAAAAATTGAGGACTTGTGTTGGGTTTATTGTCATCAACATGGTCTTTTAGTCACGCACACGCCTGCACGTGCACAAGCCCGATCACAAGTGATTGTTATTAACACTTGAGTCTAAACTCACAGCAAGAGCTTTTTAAAGACACATCGTTGCTCTTACCTCGGTGCTAAAATAAGCACCCAGTGAGCAACAAGCATGGTGAGAACCATATTGTCAGGTAGAGTCAGAGTAAGAAATTTACAACTGTTGGCAGAGATAACGGCAGAATAAAGGAAGAAACTGTAGGACAAGGTGAGCACTCTCAAGGACAAGCAAAAAATTCAAGTTTTGCAAGTCCAAGTTCATCTTAAACACTTTGTTGAAAACCAGCTGTGGATTTTACTCCAGCAGATGCAAAAGTGCATCCATGTCGTTCAAACGCAGATGCTAGATCAGCTTTGTGATGATCACATGAGGTAAAGCATATGGTTTAATGGAAGCAAAAAACTGGGCCACTCAACTTCTTTGGTTGAGCTGAAAACCTAATTTGAGGACCACAGAAACAAGGCAAATAAATGTTATTGACCTGCAAGTCATAGATCAAGTTAATATGCAGAGACACAATATTTCATTTTTCTTCTCTGTTGGAGTTCAGCATTAAATAAGGTTAGATTTAGAGCTGCAACATAGAAACAACAATTTTAATGACATTTCTTGCAGCTAATGGCAAGGCCACAGAGACAATTAACTTTTATTTAGTTACAAATTCGCCACTTTCAGACACTTGTTGCCTCACATAAATATTTAGGTGACATTTACTGCAGTCTGCCTCTGGGTTGCAACAAAGCTGCACAACACTAATCTGACTAAAGAGTGTGGGAGCATCACCTAATCCCACCTGAAAGTTTCCATCATTTGGCCCCAGCTTGTTTCCTCTGACTGCACCTAATTAGGACCTACAAATGGCATTTAGCTACTATTAACTTTGCAACGTATTTGATTACTGTGCTGAGGCAGCTGTCTGATTAATTGGGGATTATATTTAACTGTGACAAACAAATCAACAAATTAAAAGGTAATCAAAATCATCATTACGTGAGGCCTCCTTCTTTGTGGGGTTAAGGGATGAGTTAAACTGGCAGAGGAAGAGCAGCGCTGAGAAAAAACTGTGTTTTTATCTCTACAATCAAAGTGCAAAAATGTATTTGTTTTACATATGTGACTACAAAACAAGTCTTAAATATCCCTAGATAGCGAACCACATTTTTCCTGTTGTATCACTCTCACTGGTGTCTCTCCTGACAATAAAACACAGATCTGTAAAATATGTGCATTGTCCCATAAAACAGTCACAACTTTCTTCTTCATCTTCCCTGGAGCAACTTGCCTGTGGACCCCTCTTTGATCATTGTTTTGTCAAAACTTTAGAGTAGAGCTGTTAGAAACACACACGTCTGCATGTGATTCGAGACAGTGTTTACATTCTGGCCTTTTTTTTTTTGACAACTTTATTGCTCACAAGGCCTCCGGTGGCACCCTGAGGATGCCATGGACCCTCTTTTGAGACCTGCTGCCATAGAATAATAGCCAAAAGGCATACAAGAGAGTGTCTCTCATGGTCTCTCACTGGTGTCCTGGAATTCATGTGTTTATTTTTGTTCTTGTTTTAAAAAGCATTAAAATTCTAAATAAAAGTCAGGCTTTTGAAAAGTGAGATCCTCATTTTGACATACAGCTAATTGCAATCAGACAAAAAAAACCAAGAAAATGTGTTTAACTGAGAATATTTCAGAAAGGAGAAGACGATAAAACACAAAAAGAAACTTTCTAGAAAACAAGAGTTAGATGAGCTCCATCAGTTTCTGCCCCTCATCAGTGTTTACAACAGTTTGAGATTAGTGGTCAAGAGGGGTAAATGATGTGCTAAATGAGGGCAATGCAGGTTAGGGCGAGTAAGACTTCTCCCTTTTTTCTGTCTGTAAATTGGACCCTTGGGCCCAGCAAAAAAAAAAAGAAAAAAAAGCCTGCTGCGTTTCCCACGGTAAGCCACACGGGGCGCTGCTGCTCAGCCTAACGCAGGACGCTCGACGGAATATTGAAAGTTTATAAAAGGTTTGCAGCATATCGGGGGAGCGGCAGAGCGCCGACTTGAACAGTCGTATTGACCCTCAGAGGAGGGAACCAAAGTTGCAGAAGTCACTTTAAGGTGCGGTCCGCGCCGCCGGTGCGACGGAGCGGCCCGGCCCGACTGCGTGAGCGCTGTCAGCGGGCCTGTCAGCTGGGCAGTCCGCGGCGCGGCCGGCGCGCTCCCAAATATCCTCACATGCCACACAGCGGAACACAAACCCGGGGAGTGGGTGGGAGCCACGGTGTCCCGTGCGTGCGTGTTTGCGCGCGTGTGTAGTGTTGGGGAGTTGTCAGAGCACCAAGAGTGAAGGAGGGGAGCGCGCACTGTGTGAGAGAGGAGTTGCGAGGAGGAGAGAGGAAAGAGAGGGGAAGAGTTGAGAGAGAGAGAGCGAGTGTGGGTGAGAGAGGGAGGGAGGGAGAGAGAGAGAGAGACCTCGGCGGAGAGGAAGAGGAGGAGGAGAGAGAGAGGGGAGGAGAGCTCCGTCTCTCCCGGTGCACTTGGCAGTCTAGTTGCGGGCTGCTGTGCTGTTGCTGTCGTGGCGTGGCTGGTCGCGCCAGGCGGGGAACTTCACCACACTGGAGCCCGGAGTCCCACTCTCTCACCTGCGCAGTTCGGAGCTGCCATGGGTCTCTCGCCAGGATTTACTGTCCTAATTATTTTACCGGCCTTTCTGCTGCACACCAGCGGCCTTTACATCGCCAGTAGCGTTGGTGAGTACAGTACAGTCAAACGTGGTCAGTGTTTATATTGTTCCCCGTATCTGATCATCTCCTATCAGCAGGAGCTGCGCTTGCGTGCGCTCAGTGGAAGTGAAGAGCTCATCGCAGCGACAATCCTCTATCCGGTTTCTTCTGCTTGGGTCTTTTATTTTTATTTCTTTTTTTTTTTGCATGCTTTTGCAGTTTGTGCAAATGACACTGTTGTGTGCATTTGCAACTTCTGTGTGTCCTGCCGTGGCGCTTGCGGGGACTTTCCGAAGGTTACCCAGCGGTGCAAGCAATGTTGTGGTTCGCACCCCCGTCCCCTCCCTCTCCCGTCCTCATCCAGGGGGAGATTTTATCTGGGGTGTAAGGGGGCATCAGATGCACCGGCTTGCTGTCCGATCTCGCGTTGGAAGTCCCCCAGTATTATGTGATACGGCCGCAGTCGCATCCATCGATCTGTCACAGGACGCTGGAGTCGGATGTTAGCTTATTGATCACACTATTATCAAATCATTCCTCCTACAAGCAGGTTCGGGGAATTATTAACAGCGTCTCTTTGCTTTTCCCACTCAGCAAAGTTCAAAAATTGGACGCGACGAGTGAACACTCGATAACAATAATCTCAAGTGCACCCAGGGACCATATAGGCTGATGTGGTATCACAACTGTCTGGCCGTGTGACGGCATTGACACCACGAAGTGGCCTTGGTTCGGTGTGTTTATAAGTGTGTATTAGTGCGCCGTGTGTGAGTGTGTGGGTGGGCGCAGGGAGCATTTCTCAGGTCGCTTTCCAAATGCACCTGTATTGTCGCTGTCACTTGGAAACAGCAGACTTCTGGATTGGGAAGAAATGTCAGCAGTGTGAACGGTCTCAGGGTGTCAATTCAAAACACTATTTTTACTCGCAGTGCAGTTGAGCTTCATGACTTCTAATTGATAATGACGATCAGAATGATGATTGCAAAACGCAGCTTCGGTTGTTTTGCCATATTAGAAGGCATTTATGAGAGCAATCTTCTTCATAAGGATTTGATTCGTTCGCGTCTTTCTGATCTTAATATTCAGTCGGTGTCGAGGTTAAACAGGTTTTTTTTTCCCACTCCACCTTCTGATCGAGCAGCTTGGCAGTGATAAAACAGCGTGAGAAAGCCACAATTAGCATCTTGATCTTGCACCGGCTTCCCTGTTGACGGTGGAAGGGCACAGAAGGTGTCAGGAGCGCAGCGCGGACTGCTGAGGCTGCCGTTTCCGAACGCACCGTGCCGAGCACCGGGGTCGCCTCCGGGTTCATGGGTGGGGCTGTGTTGTCTGTGTGAAAGTGCTCTGCTTTCATCATTCCTGTTATTTATATTTGTGTTCCCGTTGACGCAACTTGGAATGGGAAATAAAAAAAAACCCTCTGCATTCTTGACATTTTTCTGATCCTTTTTTCTGCCTCACACCACTTTTTTCCCCCATCCTCCCACCCATGACTCCCCATTTCTCCACTGTTTATGCCTCATACTTCTCACATCACGTGTCCTTGTCGCCATCCCACCTATTCATCTTTGTATGTATTATTTTATCTTGAACCCTGTCAGCGATGCTCACGGTTTCCCACGTGTTCATGTTACTCACTAAAAAACATTCTTTCCCCCTTTCTCACCTCGTCTTCTTCCCTAGACTCCCTGCAGCATGTCCTGGGGGAGTATGGACTGGTTAGGCCGATCAGTGTGGACGCAGAGGGCCGCTTCCTGTCACATGCTATCTCGGTTGGCCACATGGCAGGAGGGCAGTCCCGTAGGCGCTGGAGGAGGGAGGTAGGAGAAGGCAACGAGTGGGAAGGACCAAGAGGGGCTGGGGAGAGCCCCGAGCCCGCGGCTCGCCAGGAAAGGCTTTACTACAACGTCACCGTCTTCGGCCGGGAGTTCCACCTGCGTCTGCACCACAATGCCAGACTGGTGGCCCCCGGAGCCAAGATGGAGTGGCGAGATGACAGTGACAGCACCAAGTACTCTGAGCCGTTGCACGATGAGTGCCTGTATGTGGGGGACATCACAGACACGCCAGGCGCCACCGTAGCTATCAGCAACTGCGACGGCCTGGTAAGAAATCCCACCTGTGTTATGCCTGTGTTCTGCTCCTAATCTCTCTGGCTGCTGTCATGTTGACTGAGCTCACTGTCGAGGTGTCTGCAGACCAAAGTAACACGAGGACACACCAAATCACTCCCTCTTTCCCATCGACCCCGACACTCAGGATTTGTCACAGGGTCAGCCATGTGATCCACATTGCTGCTTCCCCTGTTGTCCTTTTGCCTGCGGAGAGGAATACCTGAGTCATGTTTTTATCTCTCTGTCCTCTGCTCCTTTTAGTTTACTCATGTATGGGGGGAGGGGGGGGGGCGTTATTAAAGGAATACACTGATGTTTCACAGGTAACCTCGATATGTTGGTCTAATTCTGCAGAATTCCTGTAGCATAGCATTCGCTCGGCATGTTCTGCTGACACGACAACCACAGATTTAAACTGCCACCATGAAATATTTTGGTTACACAACAGTTGCTCAAAGAGGCTGAATTGTAAATGCTTTTAATAGAGCTGATGATGAATAGAGAAAAAAAAAAGGAAGGAGATGACAAACAGTTGGTGAATGGCTGACAGTCAGGGAGAGAAGTGAGATACAGACAGTGTGAAGGCTGTGCACAGGAGCTGAGATGAGAGGATGCAGGAACATGGAGGCCAGTGCTCGGAGAGAGAGGTGGAAGGGATGGGCAAAGAGATGAGCTGCCTCAGGTGAAGCAAATATGGTGAAATATGCACAGAAGAGGATGTACAAGGGGCTGATGAGATCAGGGGGTTGGAGTTCCCCTCATTAAGAAAAGTGTTCATTAGTCAGCCAGATCAGCCCACCACTGGAGCTGAGCAGCAGCAACTGGATCCGTTTAGGTTTGAGGACGCTGGGGACTGAGCGAGCAGCTGAGAGAGCAGGCAAGCAGCCAGGACAGCACAGGCCTGACAAGCCCACTTAGCTTGACACCAGCCAGTGGCAACTCACTGCTGCTGCTTGCTCCAGCCTGTCATTTTGGAGCCTATTGGCAATTTCCAAGAAATGCTACTGTCAAAGTGTAGTTGGTTACAGATAACAAATCAGTCCGTTTTGATCTTCCTTCTATTGTTTTATGTAGCCTGCCATTGTAGTTTTTTTTGGGTTTTTTTTTAAAGATGGGTACGTTTGGAGTCTGTGTCATGTAAACAATATTTTCTTTCACAGAGGTGGATTGAATTTTCTCTCTACTTTTTTATTTCGCCCCTAAAAATATCAGTCTGAGTTTCAAAGGTTTCTCAGTCTGGACACTGTGAAACTGCACACAATGTGAAAAGATTGTGACAGAGTGAGTGAGGAGGCAGAGGAGGAGGAGCACAGCGACTTGGTGGCTGCTTCGATCTCATTTGGGTGCTTCCCCTTAAAATCCGATTGGATGATACATTGATTGGTATGTGTGGATGACCGTGTCTACGTTAACTCTGATGCACTGGCAACTTGTCCAAGGGACACCCCACCTTTATCTCCATGTGAGCTGGGACGAGCACCAGCTCCATCAACCGTTACCGTCTGGACCAACAAAAAACCCTGGAGGATGAGAAAGAAACAAACTGCAGGACGTGAATCAATTTGTAGCTCTGACTTGGCATCAGACAGTTGAAGTCTTCAATTGTTTTGGCCCTATTGACTTTGCTCATGTTAGATTTTAAACTCACCAAAAATGTAATTAAAAGACCCTATTTAGAGCTGGTTTAGTTTAATCTTGTTTATTGTAACGTTCAAAAAATACTGAAACAAATTCGGGTTTTTTTCAGTGACTGTTATACGCTTACATGCCTTTTAAGTGCACTAAAGAGTGAATTTATTTATTGATACCCAATTGAAACCAGAATAAGAAATATCTGAATTTTTGTGTTTCAGTAACCACTTTAAAGCTTCCTCATGAAAACATCTCTTCTCATAATCACATTAGGGCTGTCTGCTTACATTTGATCTGCTTCCCTCTGCCCTTGAACAACTCATGTCATTACTAATCAATTCTTACAACCTCTTCAAGCATGCCAAGAAATACGGCCGAGCTCTGCCCGCTTAAACCCAGCAGAGTCGCACAGCACAGCTCAGGTTCACTTCCTCATCGACAAGAGGCCGGGACTACCAAGCGAGATTAACATACCCGAGTTTCCCCGTGCTATCTGTCTTCACCAACCCTGACTTTTTCAGCCCAAATGCTAAGAAGTGGATTTTTCTCACAGGCCACTCAACCCAGGGTTTTCTGTGTATGCGCTCAACACAGAAAGATGGCGTTTGCCACACAGTGACCAATGAAAAAAAAAATCTGATAAACACACAAGAAAATAAAATTTGAGACTCAGAAGAGACTTGATAAATTTGAAATTAGTATGCTGACTTTAATTTGTCCATCGTAGAGTACAGGAAAAGTACAGTCACTGCGTGAAGTGCATTTCATTGCCTGAAATCCTTGCCCTCCTAACTTCTCCTTGAAAAAGTTTTATACACTTTTAATCGCGGGATCATCAGGAATCTGATTGGTCAGTCCACACAACCTGCTACGGGGATGGTCAGGTGTTGCGGTAATTTTCCGTGGCAACACGAACTAACTTCGTGTTGTGGAAAACCCAGAGTTCACCGAGGAGTAACGTCGCTAAGCCGAACCCCAGCTTTGTCGTAGAGGCCTCTTGACAACCGGTTCCACTTCCTTCGAAAACTGAAAGTTTTTACCACTCCAGTTAAATCACCTTATTAATGCTAAAAATGTATAACAATGTTTCTTAATGTTCCCACAGCTAATATTACCCCTAATTACAGTAATAATGAGGGCGCAATGGGGTGAACAGTAACAACTAAGCAGTATGAAGAAGTGAAATGAGAGAACTGTGGGAAGGAAACTCTTTGAATGGACAAATGACCTTTGCAGGGAATTGGATTTCTGTGTAGCTGCAAAGCTGTGATCAGCTGGTTAGTTCCCTGGATGGCAAAAAGGAGGCAGCACTCAGCACAGTGTACATACTGAGGTTTGTGTGTGTGTGTGTTTGTGCGTGTGTGCGCACGTGTATGTGTGTGCGTGCGTGCGTGTGTGTGCGCGCACGCGCTCACGCACAACTGTTCTTGGTCCTCGGCCCTTCCTGCAAAATGAAATTACACCGCATCTGTGTTTTGGTGTGTGTCTGAGTGCAGAAGAGAAGGCTGCATGAATCATATAAAGGCTTCTCCTTCATATAAGAATGTGTCTGTGTGCTGTGTGTGTGTGGCTGGATCCATTGACATCCATGAGGGACGAGAACAGGGGCCGAGAGTCGTCCAGTGGCTCTCAAATTGTTACTTGCTGATTTTTAACTGAAATATTTTTCTATGGGCTGTGTGCATGTTTTGACACGTCAGCGCAGGAAAAGTCCAGATGTAAATGATAAGAAGATTGACAGCTGAAATTTACTGAGCGGCCTGTTGGAATGGATCCTGCTTTTGTGCCCGCTGGTCAAAGGGAAAAAAAAAACCTTCCAGTGAGTTGACCTTGTTGACATTCAAATGCAGGGTTGAATCCATAGATCAGGAATTTTTGGTCAATTTCTGTTTTTTGGATTCTTTTCAACCTTCTCAAGTATAAAATCCAGGGAATGTCATGACTCATTGAATAAATTTTGGAAAACCTGTCGGCAGAGTGAGGGGAAAGCTTTTGTTTCGTTTTGGAGTTTCAGAAGAAGTAACCTAAACAGGCCTGTACACCTGCCAGCTGAACTTTCTATGTCATTGATCGTCACTCTGAAAAGGGAGAAAATAACCAAAAGCACGTCTCACATGGAGCCATACGCGGCAGAGCCAAAGGAAGAGACACCTGCAGGGTTTGCAGCAAAGCGAATCGGTGTTTCTGTAAATATACAAGCTCCATGAGAAGCATGGTGGCACACGCATTTGGAGAAGGCGGCTTTGTTTGATTATATATGATCACAATGGTGGAATCCTGCAGGTTTTACACCTTAGTGGAAGAAAAACTTCCAAAGAAACAAGCCTGTGTGTGTGTGTGTGTGTGTGTGTGTGTGTGTGTGTGTGTGTGTGTGTGTGCTGTCGGCCACACCTGCGGGCCCTCCTGCCGCCTTACTCACTGAATTTGTTCAGAGATGTGGATATCGTTGGCCTCCTTCTGTGTGTGTGTGAAGTTGAGTTTCTGTGTGATTGTTTCTGTCCGTATTTTTTGTTTTTTTAGGAAGGGATGGTTGCAATTTTGCGTTGTCACTCGATACAAAGTCGAGGTTTGTTTTCTAAATGACGATTTCAATTTTACCTCTGAGATGTAGTAATAATAGGTACTTTTCATAATGTCTCACTGCACAGAATACAGTGTAGTCTGAGACTATTGGGAAGCTCAAGGTCAAAGACGGTGATTTCCATTCAATACATCCAAATTTTTTCTGTCTTCTGATAAGTGAGTTTTGCTTTCCATGAGCTGAACTTGTAAACCCATGATGTCAAAACTGAGACACAAATCAATCAATTGCCCAGTGTTCTGAACTAAAAAAATATCATTGATAAGATAGTTTATTTTTGTGGTAGGTTGAAATATAAACACTTCACATGCTGTACGACTGGCTAATCATCGTGATGTGCCTTCATGTAATTATCTGTGCTGTGAGGCCTCCCGTCGGGCCGCTGCAGCTGTGGTAATCAGCAGGTTCTCACTAACTGTGTGGCAGCTTTAGCTTAACGTGGGAATTGTCGGTACATCCACGGTGCTGATAGGTGGGGGGGAAACATGCCAGCAGTCCTGCAGGGGTGTGAAGGGATCCTTTCTTCTCAGATTTGTGACAGAGGAAGTGTGGTACCTGTTATCTTGGCTTTTACTCTTAAAATCCAGGTGGAAGCACACCTGGATCACAAGACGCGCGTTTCCAGAGCTGTGTGCAGCATCGTAAACCTTCACAAGCACACACACACACACACACACTCACGTGCAGTGAACACTATCCCCAGGTTTAACGTGGTCAGATGCTGATGCAGATTTGCAGGCACCTAAAACAGCGCGGAGCAAAGTTCTCCCTGGACCATTTTCACCCCCCTGCATGATTAAAAAAGCGGCGCGCGCATTTCTCCTCTTGTCTCCACCCCTCGCTTCCTCTCGCTGTCTTGCGTTTCTTGGCCAGCAGCGGCAGCAGGAGAGCTCTTCTAATGATGGTATTAAAAGAGTGCGCAAAATGACAGAGAAAGACAAAGAAAAAGAATGTGGCACACTGCTTTTTGCTCCCTAACACCCACAGATTCTGAGCTCCCCCCCCCCACCAATAATGGAAAAAAGGAGCGACGGCAAGCGACAGCGTTTTCTTCCGCGAGAAGTCTTTGTCTGTTTTTAGCAACAGCTCTGCTCCTAAGCGTTGATCAGACAAGTGGTGCTGAGGGGTGAGGGTAATGCCCGCCGTCTACGCGGAATCAAGTTCAGAACGAAGGAGATCTTATGAAGTAGAAAATAATTCAAGCTCTCTCTTCATCTAATGTGGCCATCGCTTTATGTTGGCAGATAATGAGCTCTGATTTTGTGCAGGTGTTGCCCTTTTTTTTGATATTTCCTCGCCGCCATATTTAGCGTGGCTGTGTGCTTCATGTGTGTTATTAGGACACAGCAGGAATGCTCGAAGGCAGCGGTGTTATTTTGGTGCATTCAATGAAAAGACACAGACAGCAGCTCGGAGAAATGCCAAAGCGTTGACAGGTGTTTTATTAATTTATTTTGCCGTGGGTCGGTGCTCAGAGGTGGCATATTTATTTGCCAGTACTCATGAAAATGATCTTAATAATTCAATGCAATGTTGTGATTGTATTGCGTCTATATTTAGAAAGTGTGTGAAGTTACTTTATGCATGGTGAAAAGTGCTGAATACACACAAAGCTCGCATGCACACACTTGCATACGAGTCCAGTGCCAGCGGAGGGCTTAATCGTGTGAGTGTGTTGACAGAGAACCAGGCCAATCACAATAATAGCCCCAGAACTACACTAAATGCCAGCGACACGGATACTTGCGCCAGCCATGCCCCTGGAATACACTCAGTCATTACCTCCGCATTAGAAGTCAATAGAGGAGGCAGCCCTGGGCTGAGCCAACCCATCCATCCATCCCGCCGGCCGGCCGGCCGGCCGGCCTGCCCGGCAGTTAAGCTTGGTCAGGCGTGTTAGCTCACTGGGCCCTACAGTGTGTTATTCCACCCCGGGTCACACGATAAGCAGCTCTCAACTGTAATCAGCTCAAATTGAAATGATGACATCAATTACAGCACAGCGCACAGCTGTTATTGACCCTGGCTCTCACTGGCTGTGTAGAGGAGGCTCCGTGTAGAAAAAAAAAAAGGAGCGAGGCCTGCAGGAACCGCAGGGCTGGAGGGAAGGCTGGGTGCGCAGAAGCCAGACTGCTGAGCCATGGTATGAATGAAGAGACAGATAGTGGGAGAGAGAGAGAGAGGGAGAGAGAGACGGAGAGAGAGGGAGAGAGACAGAGAGAGAGAGAGAGAGAGAGAGAGAGAGAGAGAGAAACGTGTTCTCAGTATCTGATTGCAGGTTCCACCCTGCAGTGTAGCTCCACTCAAACACACAATTACTCAATCTAGAGCTATTATCAGACGGAGAGAGAGGAAGAGAGGGAAAGAGAGACAGAATCAGACGGAGTGGGCTCGTTCTCAGGAATGCTACACAGAGCAAACGAGTGCTTTTACCAGAGCTGTGATTACTGCCGCTCACTCAGTGCACTTAACCAGCCCCCTTGCCGCTCTTTCCTCTGCCTCTCTGTCATTCACAGAGTGCCGACGCTCAGCGCAAGGTTTGTTTGAGTGGCTGAAATTACAGGATTCGCCTGAGAAAATTGAGCCGTGGAACCCGGGCAATTTAGGGGAAACACCTCTGTGATGTCATGATTGCAGCAGAAGTTCCACGACAATACTACACTACACTGATGTGGCAGTGGGGATGCCCCGTGATGTGATGTAGTGCCTGTGTCACACCCCAAATGTGGGCTTTGATTGACCAATAATGATTCTGCAATTGGAAGTTTGTGGGAAAACATCTGCTATCAGCTTGAACTGTTTCAAGTGCATCATAAAAAAAGTCTCCCTTTATCCTGGGAAAGTGCACATTCACCAGGCAGGAAATTGAGGGGGCTTCAAAAGTGCTGAGTGGTCCGGCATAAATTTAAGAAATGCAGAGGATGTGTCTTGAAGCAACTGTGTTGAAGCTCTTCTTTCCTGTGTTGTGGGACGGTTGACGTGCTGGACCAAAAAGTCAATATTTGAAGCTTGGCCTTTTCCTGCGGTCATTCGGAGCCCAAAGCAATGAAAGTCTCAACAATCAAGAAATGTTTTACTTTAAAAGTGTTTTTTTTTTTTACAAAAAAGTAATTTTAATGCTAAAATTTTGAACTGCCATCAAACCATTTCTGTTGTTTTGATGATTATGATGAAACTGCAACAGACCCGTGGCAGCATTTGTTGTTCTGACTTTTATGACTCAAATTTCATTTGTTTGATCAGGAATGTTTGAAATACTCACAATTCACTCACTGAAATGACTTTTGGCCACACCCCTCCATTAACCTGTAAGCTGATTGGGTGTGCTGAATGTGTTATGTTGTCTCCATGTCTTCTTCCCTGTTTTGTTGGCAGCGTGACGGCACCACTGACAGGCCTTCGATTTGTACCACAGCACCTCCTGTAGGTGTATGAAAAGGAACATATTCATGGATACGATGTTCAGTGGAACCTTCTGACCAAGGTCATTTAGAGTTAATCTCCGACTGACCTTTTCTAAAAATCATTTGTACAAAGAGGAGCATGGAAAGAACATTACACCATTACAAAGGTGATGAAATTCCGGCTCTGAGATCCAGATGTGCAACAGTCGAAACGCAAAAACAGACGACGAAATCATGATAGAAAACACCTGAAATGACTTGTACATTTGACCAGTCAATTTTTGTCCCTGCCTGCAGGGCAGCCGCCACAGCCGTTTGTCAGTCAGTCAGGCCATGCAGGAAACTAATCGATGCTGGCCACATCAGCAGTTCTGCAGGTCCCAGCAGCCTTGGCGGAGAATCTTGGAAACGGGATGAGACATTCTCCCCCCTGTTCCAGAGTCTTAACAAGCCTTCTGCCTGCCTACCCTTGACTGACCTAGCCCCATGTCCCCTGTGGCCGCGCTGTTTTACCTTGCAGCCACCACACAGGTGGCTTTGTACTCTTAAAGCTTCTGCTCGTCTGGAAGTTTTCCCCACATAATCCTCACAAACAAAACACAACAGGAGAGAAAGGAGAGAGGAAGGAGCAGGCAGGAGGGAGAGTCGACGGAGGAAAACGAGAGGAACTCCGAAAGGGGGAGGGAGGCGGCGTGCAGCGGAATGTTAATGTCCCTAAACCTGAACAAGAACAACAGCAACATCATAACATCACCACCTGCTCGGCGCTGTCAGGAGGGATGGAGCAGGGTAGTCGCAGGGTCTTCCTAATTAGCATGAAGATTCTGCTTTTTATTGTCCCCTCATTTAATCTAAGGTCACTCGCCTGCTTGCAGAAGCTGAAACACTTCTGTGACTGATCATGGATATTTAATGTTTGCCAGTCGCCTTCGCTGCACGAGCACTTAGTTGAACTCTCTACACTCTAAAAATATGCATGCATTTTGTCTTTGCTTGATTTTCATTATTTCCTGTCCCTGATCCGTAATTTTTGGTTGGCATGTCTGCAAATGAAGAGCAGGTTGTCCGTCCGTCCGTCCGTCCGTCCGTCCGTCCGTCCGTCTGTCTGTCTGTATCTCTGTCTGCTCCTAGAATCGGTGGTTGAAAATCATCTCGCTTGTTGCAGCAGGCCGTTAAGCAGCAAAAAATCGCACCTCATAAGAGAAACTCACACCCTCCTCATCTTACTCAGGCTTCCTGTTTTTGTTTTCTGCAAGAGAAAAAGAATCGCTTTTCCCTCTCCCGGTGTATTATGTTTGGGGGTTTTGCCAGTGCATAAGGACCTCGGGAATTGTTACAGTACCAGCATATGTAATATATTACATAATAATATATTGTATTCTAATAACTGCCTCTGTGGGGGCTGGAGTGAAGCAGCAGAAACAAAGAAACACATCTAGTTCTTTGATCACTGTGACTGATCGTCTGCCAACGTGTACAAGGAAAGCTTTGAATGCAGCCTTACAATTATATAATCTCTTTGCCAAGATGTAATGGAGACTTTGAGATGACCTTGTCCATGGGAGGAAGTGTGAGACTGAGTTAGCCTCTAACTGGGCCTCCCTCCTAAATGTGTTTTTGAGGCATCTTCTGAATCCGGGTGAAGGCCGAGCGCCTCATCAGCGCCTGCTGCAGGTTCGATGAACTGTGGCAAAGCAGTAAAATTCGTAGAACGCAACTCTATTTGATGCATATCTATCAGTTGGTTTAACCGTCCAGAAAAAAAAGCAACTATTTCTGTTGGTTTTTCGATTGCCTTCAGCCAAAGATCCCTCAGAGAGTAAGAAATTCAGTCCATGAAAACAGAAATAGTGCGAGCTTCAAGCAGAAAATCTATTTTAATGGAGAGATCGTTAAAGAAAGATTCAATCCTGTCTGTCTAAATCTTATTAATCCTCTTCCATTGAATGTTTACTGCTCATGCGTTTTTGACAGTACCTCTTTGCACAAAAGCTTTTGTTGCTATTGACGAGAGTTGTTTATGGTCCAATTTTAACTGGGATCCCAAACTTTGACCCAGTTTCAGGGTACAAACAAGAGAATCGAGCCTTCCTCGACACTCCTTTTAGCTCCTGCAGCTGTTAAGCACTAACACGACACTTTGTGTCAAGTCACGGTTTGAGACGTTTGTCAACTTTGCTCTTTCATGCTGCAATTCAAAGCATTGATTTTTCCCAGGTTGAAAATTCTACCTGCCATCATGATTTCAGGGTTCATGATGAGTTGTGTTTTTTTTTCCCCCAGGTGCTTTTTTTTGTTTTTATTTTGGTATTTTTGTAATGGATATTCAATATATTGTTTTAAACACGTTATCAGAGTATCAGTCTTCGATCTCTGTCAATAGAATCTATGGAGAAACCCATCATCGCTCTTGCAAGGTGTCCTTCAACACTTCAAGGCACCAACTTCAAGCTCCTTTTTGTAGGCAGCCCTGACCTCTGGCCTCCCTTGAGAAGGGAAAGAAAATCCCTGCGCGGATCGATAGAGATTCCATCGTGTTACCTGGAGGCTGTTTCTTCCTGCATTGTCTCTGTTTGCACTTGTGTGAGTGCGGTTTGGTTTCCCTGAACCGAGATGTCTTACCTTGTCACATGCAAGCGGTGGCAAAAAAAAAAAAAAAAAGGACTGGATGCATAAACGGAAGAAAACGCGAGCGAAAGATAAATGATTAAAGAAAGCTGTGCTGTCAGACTTCTCCTATTATTGGTTTAGTTTCGGGCCATGTCGCCAAACCTCTGCGTCTCCTAAAGCTGCTAACCTCACACGCGCAGACACACAGAGCCGCTCTTCCAGTGCGATGATTGACGGCATCACGGGGAACACAAAGAGAAATGATTTTTTTCTCACAAGCTAATCCTTTGCTTCTCTCTTTCACACACGCTGACACTCAGGCACAGATACATGGGGGAGAAGGGACTTATTGTCAGGTTGTGCTCTATCTCTGCAGTTCATTTCTAATCCTCTCTCTCTCTCTCTCTCTCTTGCCCTCTTTTTTTCCCCCCTTACCCACTTCTACATGCAAGCCCCCACCCATTACCAGACTGTAGTGCAGGAGCTTTGTCCTGAGGCTGCGATCCACTTCACAGTGCATATCGTGGCCAAATCTGAGAGAGAGTGAGTGACTGTGAGGGGCGGGTGACTGGATGAGTGGCAGGCGAGATGATTGGCAGGCTGGATGCGCGGTAGGCGAGATGAGCAGCGCGATACAATTGAGACGTGACTGACCAGACGACGAGAGTAAAGAAGGAATAGAAATGAAGGGGGTACTCTTCATCTTATGCAATTTAAGTGCTCTCCTCTCTGCTCTCCTTGGCTGATGCTCTCAGGGCGGGTGTGGCTGCAGCTGACTGATGCGATGTGATAGGACCCTTTTTCTCAGTCCTTTCTGCTGGTCTGTGACAATATGAAGCCTTCACACACCTCTGCAGCTTTTTCTCACAGCACATCTTTCATTTCCAACATCAGTTGGGGATGAGTAACAGATTTTTCAGGATCAGTTATCTTCTGCTGTGTGTGTGTGTGTGTGTGTGTGTGTGTGTGTGTGTGTGTGTGTGTGTGTGTGTGTGTGTGTGTGTGT
>JASSRZ010000049.1:6577781-6587781 GCA_032164315.1 Malacoctenus gilli | reverse complement strand
AGCGAGAACGGGACACCGAGGCAGCCCAAACTGTCTGTCTGGCTGGTACTCAGTCTATCTGCCAGACTGTCAGCAACTGTGTTTCTGTCTGTGTCAACGCTCTCACCCTGGAACAGAATTTCCACAGATCGTGCCGTCAGCCTAACCAGGTTTGGCTTACCACGGCTACTTTTAGGCGCGTGCCGTCCAGAGTCGAGCGAAATAGCCTGTGCCCAGTGCTCTGTTTCGCGTCTTTTTGCCAACACCCGGGTCTGGCTTCTCGCTTTTCGCTGACATTGGAAGGGCTATTATGAGAAAAAGGAAAGATGGGGTAAGATAGGAGGCGATGCTAATGCATTAGGAAAACACTGGATGATATACAATGAGTGCAATGGAAAAGTAGAGAGGAATGCAGGGAGCAAAGGAGAGGCAGATAATGTGGCACTAAGGAGAGGAAAGGATATGAGGGGAAGAATGCAAATTGTGGAGATATGAGTGTTCATAGGTAGGAAGATGTTTCTGGAGATAACACGGCAAAGCCTCCGGGTGGAGCAGAGGGGGACTCACAGAGGGCTTTTCCTGTTTACTCTTCTGACTTTCAGCTGCTGCATTTTTTTTTCCAATTCATTTTTGTTTTCTTTCCTTTTTTTTCCGAAAAAAAAAATATTGGTTTCTACTGGCCTGACTGGAGAGCTTAAAACCTGAAATGACCCTGCCTGTGTGTGTGTGTGTGTGTGTGTGTGTGCGTGCGTGCGTGCGTGCGTGTGTGTGTGTGTGTGTGTGTGTGTGTGTGTGTGTGTGTGTGTGTGTGTGTGTGAGAAAAAGAGAGTGAGAGTGTGTAGTTTGGCTGACATACTGTGATCAAAAATGTGGGTCAAAGAGGAACAATTTGCAAATGAGGTGCAGAGAGGGAACGGGAAATATAAAGCGACTTGGGAAAGGCTGCCATGCATGTGTGTATGTATGCGATTGTGTAGGTGTGTGTGTGTTATTTTTGTTGAAGGACCGTTTTTAGAGACCACTCTGTGTAATGAGCTGAACAGGGTGAGAGGGATAACGCTGCATCACTCTGTCCTCTATGGCTCAAATCACACATCGCATTGACACACACGCACGCATGCACGCTCGCACGCACGCAGAGCCTGAGTGAGCTTGCTTCTGACAGAGCTGAATGAGATATGAGAAAGTTTAAGCAGCACGAGGCCTCCCTCCCCTTTGTCTGTTTATATTTGATAAATTTTGTTTGCGGCGTCACATTTACTCTGCTCATCCTCTTCCCGCGTCCCCGGTTAACATAATTGGGCAATTGCCTCTCTCCTTACTACATTAGGCAAATAATTTGATTCAGTTAATGAATCTGTCTTAATATTTAACCTTAATTGAAGTTCACTGACTCTTCTCTCTACCTTGTTTTTGCCCTCGCAAGAGCAGATAGCAGCAGAGAGGAGAGGTTTGCCAAGGGTCATAAATGTCTCGTATATTTAGCCTCACTGCATCTTTTAAATGGCTTTTCTTTATGCCGCCCGCATGAATTGCAAATAAATCCACATTTTTTCGGAGCCATATTCATAATCCAAGCACAAAATGTGGCCTCTCTGAGAACAAATGTGTAATTTGTCGTTGATGCGATTACATGAAACACTATTAATATTTACGGTGACGCGTCCTCTTAATCTCTCCCTCTAAAGTGTGTCTAATTTTTCTCAAATCAGCCTTACTATTGTGCACGGCGGATTCTTCCATGACTCAAAGGGTGAATGAATGGATGGTTACACAGTGAGAGTGAGTCACTATCAAAGCTATATTTGTGCGTCGATGTGTGTTTGTTTGACTGTGTGTGCCCCGGCTGCCTGTAGATGCGTGTGTGCGGCTGTTTGTGAAGTTAGCCAGCAGTAGCAGGGTTATGAATCAGATCAAACACGCACAACCACACATAGTGACACCAGATCAAACGTCCACGCACGCACCGCCTGCACTGGACGGAGCTGAAGGGCCCCGGCCGGGTGTGACTTTGATCCTCACCACAACATCCGCTCCTCCACTCCAACACTGCTCTCCTGCTCCTCGTCTGTCTCACGTGCCCCTCAGGACACTTACCCCGGCCTCAAGTTACTCCTTTCAGATCTTCAAATAGAGCTCAGTGTGGTTTTCAACACAGAGGAACCCTACAGTTGTAACTCGACACTCCGGGCCGAGGATCCAGATTTGGAGCCAGTAGATGGGATTCGGGTCTCGCAGGGAGGGTTGTGGTTAGTGTCACTGTCTCGATGACCCCGAGCGTAATAATGACCCGATCTATAAGATGAATTGTGAACATGAAGGTATTGCTTGACAGTGTGCCAGATGGTAATGTTTTGCTCTACTTAGAGGATAATCCAGGATTTTTTCAGCCTGCTCTTTATCGGCAGCTGCCATCTTTGACTTCAGGTCGCAGCGAGATAGTTTCCACACATTATTCTTTGATAAGAAACTCTCTGAAATTTCTCCCTGCTGAGTAATACTGCTCTCCATCAGACATACTGTTTTGTCACTGAGCTGTTTTATGCAAAGATAAAGTTTGAATGGGCAGCAGATTAAAAGCTGATAAAATAAACCATCTTATAAAACCATGTGCGGTAGATATGATGGTGAATGGCCCACTCTTTCAGAATAAAGGGAAAGTGTGTGCAGATGACACATTTAGTTCAACACCCATTTTACCTAGGTCACGTTAACTTTGGCCTGTTTCCAGGATAAACCTTCTGCTAAATGTCTCGTGCTTAAACAAAATTGAAATCGACATAGAAAATGCCTGTGTGGACCTGATGGGCTTTAATTCAGTCTCCAGGATAACCAGCTGCGTTTCTGTGTGTTTAAATTAGGGACTTGACTTCAAGTGGGTTCAGAAAAATGAACGATATTCAGCCAATACCGAAAGGCAGAAGTGATCACATTGGATTACTGCGAAGACAACAGGTGCTTGTTTGTGTTTTGTTTGGTACTTTGAGATATTAAGGTGCTTTCACACCAGGTTGTTTTTTAAGGCCTGAGGTTGATGAAGTCTGACGTTGGAGTTTCCAAAGAACATAAAGCAACACGCATAAGACGCAAGAAAATTCATTGATACACGAAACAAAAAACTTTGAAACAAAGATTTCTACCAGGGCTGTTCAGTCAAACTTAATTCTGCCATTATTAGATTTTGTTTTGAATAATGATTAAAACCATTTATATTAAACACCTTTATGTTTACAGGATAATATTTCCTTGAATGTCTGATGTTTCTGTGTCAAGGAGACAGAAACTCATCACAAACAGAGCCGATATTAGAAATCCATATGACCTTTTGAGCCAGATGTGCAGTGATACTTCCTGTGTGTGATCTAAATATAAAAGCCATGAAGGTTTTTTTTTCTTTTTTTTACGTGCTGATTAAATGTAAAGAGCGACTCTGAAAGACTAAAGTGTCTCATGAGGAGAGAGAAGCTAATAAGCTAAATTTTAACACGTCAAACCTAATAAAACATCTTCGGGCTCATCACCCAGAGGAGCACAATGAATTTACTGTAATAAGAGAACAGCAGCCAACGAGGAAGCCGAGGCCGTGGAAATCCCTGAGCAGGCGAGCGCAGTCAGAGAGCGATGATGCTAAAACTACAGAAACTACCGAGAAAAATAGCAGGAATGCATCACAGCCGGGGAGCAACCACTTCGATACGCGAGATCGCTTTGTTTGCCGACAAATCACAGTTCAGATTAAAGCGGTTGGTATGGATTGTTTGTCATTCTTTAGGAATACAAAACGCATCGTGACGGTGCGTTTTTGAATCGGTGCAGTGTTTAAATTTTGTCAGTAATGGTCTCGTTTACCCGCCGGCCAATTTTCCTCCCTTTACTCTCGACACATCCGCTGAAAGTGAATGCAGGTACATTAGAAAAACAGGGTTTGAACACTTTCACTGTTTTTGCAGCGCAGCACAACAATTTTGATAAGTTGCGGGGAGAAGGTCAACTTAAGGAAGGCTGTCCTTGGGTTTTAACATTTGAATGGGAGCCCCCCACTCACTAATATTCTGTCACAATTGTGCCCCATCTGAAATTTCTCTGAGACAATAAAGAAGGTTGAACTTGAACTGAGGGATACATTTTTTTTTTTTTAAAAAAGGTCTATATGTCCTGAAATACCAGTTAAAGTATTAACTTGTGGTATTCGACAAAATTACTGTGAAGGACTTTAATTTTTCACCTGTTTTGCCGAGTGACATTGTTTACAGCAAATACCACACAGAGTGATGAAAACACAGACATCACACGCTCACTGCTGGAGCTCATTCTTGTAATGTTACTCAGGGATAAACTTTTCATCAGTTCATTAGGGAGTAAATTTATAAAGGTGCCTCTGAAGGTCTCCTCGTTTGATTTTTTTCTACATACTCCTAATTTAATCCAGGTACTTTGTGTGAACAGAAAGTACTAATTGCCAGAGCAGCAGGACTTTTCATGAGGCAAGTTTGCCAAAACATAAATAAATGGACAACAAGCAAACAAAGAGTAGAGGAGAAAGGGAGGCATTTTAAACTATTGGTAACACAGACAAGCTGTGCTGCTTTTTCTTTGGGGTGCAATTCCTGTCGTAAGAGAACAAGGAACATCCTTCAATCTTTTTGCAAAGGCCGTCCAACTGTCCTCTGTGTCCAATTTATCCAGAGTAAAGCCAAAGGAGGCTCTGTCCTTTCCCCGCTGGCACTGAGTAAGAGACAGGACGCACCTTGAACAGGCCGTCTTTCTGTAATGGGACAGCGTAGGCAGGCACGATCAGACGCAAGCACGCACACACGTAAGTAAATATGACCTTAAGTCAATCGAGAGTCACTGATTGATTCAGCAACGATCCCCATAAGCTGTAGAAGGAAGCTGGAGTGCTTCAAGACAGCCATGCATCCTATGAACACACAGACTGACTCAAACGAACTCCACCCGGGTCCAAACTGGAGTTGGACTGGTTGTGATGTGAGAGCGCGTCCTACCAGAGTTAAGAGAGTAAAACTGACCAGCTGTGACGTCGCAGCATCCGACTCTGTGTCTTTGTACCCTTTCTTAAACATTTCAGGCCTTCATGTCTCTTCATAAGCACAGTTGTTCAGATGGATGATAGCTGGTGTTAAACATTCAGTAAATCAGGCTCTCCCAGACCTGCTGTGTTTGGACAAACCTCCCATAATCCCATATTTTTACTCCTTCGCTCCTTCTCCGTCAGAAGATATACAGACACTTTATGCCACAATAGAAATGTAGCCATGCCGCCTGATACTGTATTCACATCACTTTTTAGAAAGACCATGTCCACTTCTTTGGCTTTCTCACACCCCCCACCCCTGTACCCTCCAACCCCTCCAAACCCCCCACTATGCTGGCCCTGATCGATCCAACCATGTCTCCTCGTCCCACATGTCATCTTTTTTCTTTGACACAGCTCTCCTCTCCACACTGCTTGGTATTCTGGAGTGGGAATGCATGCACCATCGCAGATCCATCAGGTCCGATCGGAATGCCACACCACGGCTCGGAAAAGTGGAGGGATGAGAGGAGCGGGGCGGGCGGGGGAGGGAGAGAGTGAAGGAGGGAAAGAAGGGGGGGGGGGCGGGTGGGAGGGGGTGGAGGTCAGTGGCTACTCGACATCCTTTTGGGACCAGATTTATGGACAGGCAGCGGGAGAAAGAGGGAGGGAGGAGGAAAGAGCTTAGTGAGGGCAAGACGCAAGAGCATCTTTTTAGTTTCTAAGTTGGGCGTCTTTGTTGTGATCTGTTTTCTTTTAAGCAAACCTCTCCTGGGTCTTCAAGCATACATGTTCTTGTTTTTCATTGCATTCAGAGCACAGAGAAATCTGAGTGTCAGGCACAGCTCTTCTGTCCACAATAGTGGGAAACCTCTGGTTTTGCCACCTTTGTGTGTCATATCGGTAGGTGACTGTGAGAGATCACAGGGGCGATTGACGCTGCGTCTGATTGCAGGTTGTGAAAACTGAAAATAACACAAATCAGAGAAACTTTGCAGAATCTGAACAAGACTGAAAAAGACTGAAAAGACTGAAAGACTGAAAAAAGGCTCCTATTTGGGATGGCTCCTGCTTTTGTATGTTGGTGAGGGTGCGTGTTTCTGATAGGGTTTGGCTTCACTTCAGATGAAAAGTTTAGGAGCTGTTGTGATTGATGTTGCTTTATGAATGCACACGTAACAGATTCATTAGTTCATTAGTCATCGTGGAGTTTCCTCAAAGAAAAATAAACAAAGAGCAGCAGTGTTGTTACGGATTCATTTTCTTTTGTCCAATTAGGCTAAATAATTTTATTAATACAGTGTGGAATGATGACAACAAAATGTATTTCTTAAGGAAATACATCAACATTTAGAAAACAAGTCACTGAGTCTTTCCCAAGCGATTTATTGAAGAAACAAACTGAACTTGGATATTCTCGCATCACATTAGGCTGAAATCAGAGACACAAATAGATTTCAGAAGAAATTAATTTACTAATTTATTCGAGTTTTAATTAAATAAATGGGTGACCGATTTAGCTATTTGAATTTTAAACATGTATTGTTTTTTGATAAAAGTAACTATTCACTTCAATTAGATATTCTTCCTTCATTCTAAACTGTGTATTTAATCATCAACCTATGATAGAAAGTTTGCTTTTTTTCTATTGTTTTGTTCTTGTTTATTATTAATGGGAAACTTCAAGGCTGTCAACACTTTTCTGAACAAAACTCTCGTTTACATTCAGTGACTGTCGGTATTGCGGTTTTAGTCACAGATCAGAAGCTTTGAACAAACGCAGTTCGCTGGTATTGACAAGTGATTTTCAGCACATCTGGTTGCATGAAAGCAGCCAGGTTAAGATGGATCACATCTGTATCGCATACTACCGTTTTCAGTTCACTGTCCTCTCCTCTACTTGCTCGTCGCCCTCCCCTCCCTCTGTCACCTAAAAAAGACAAGCAAGTGTTGTTTGTCTTGATGTTTCCTCTCTTTTTCATTTATCACTTTCTTTCGCCTTCCTCTTCTCAAACGCTCCTCTGTGCTTTCTCCCCATGGCTTTCCTCTACAGCAATGCGTTGCCTTGGTAATTACCAGTTGTCTTAAACAGGCAGATGGAATAAGAGAGTGACGGGCAATTTTCCCAGTGCCTGTTTTCCCAGCGCACGTGCACGCGACTCCTGTTGTGCGTGTCTGTTCTGTATGCGCGCGTCTTTACTTCCCCTTCATCTCTGCCATTCTCACACACTTCCTGTGAGCTTGCAGTTGTGCATGATGGTGTGCGTGCGTGCGTGCCTGTGTGTGTGTGTGTGTAAGACGTGGGGAATTACCTGACAGGATGTGTTAGTGGAGAATGGGGAGCGGGACAGTCTCATCTCCTGCCCTTCTGCCGGCCACTTTGGATGCCATGTGTCACTCTCAACCTCTGCCAGGCCCCAAGTGGGATCAGCGCTCTCCCTTCCTCTCATCTCCTCTCCGTCCCGAACACAGTGGCGGAGTAAAACAGAGGTGTTCCCTCCTCACCACCAGGGAGGTGTGAGCTGAAAAAGAGGCACGGACTGAGATGCAAACCTGCCAGAAGAGGCCAGGTGTCAAATGAGCCGCTGACACCCATTATCATGAGTTCACGTATGCATATTCATGTCACACAATTATTGTCTGTCTTTCAGGCCGGCATGATCAGGACGGAGCAGGAGGAGTTTTTTATCGAGCCGGTGGAGAGGGGCGATGGAGTGATAGAAGAGGAGGAGGGAGGAGGAGGAAGGACGCACATTGTCTATCGCTCGTCGGCCGTTAAGAAAGCGCCCGTCAGTGGCGCGGCAGCGGACTACCACTCCAGAGGTTAGCCTCTCGTTTCCATCGCGCTGCGCTCTTCTTCTCTGCAGCCTTCACTGAAAGCCCTTCATGCACACTTCAGCGCAGCACTCGGGTCTTCATTTTCGTCGCACTACCTGCATATGGAAATTATTAAACGCCGCCGCCGTCGGGCTGAATCCCAGCTCGTTCACCCCGAAGTTTATAACCTCCCAAGTTTAGCGAATGGGACTTTGGTTTCCATTATGCTCTCAGCGACATATCAGAGGCTTCGTTCAAATAATCTTAAAGAACTCTGCCCTCACACACACTAAGTTATACAACCAAATCTAACTATTGTATGCAGAGACAGTGAGTCACAGTGGGAGCATACCCTGCCGTCAAAAAGATTACACCTACACGCACTCAGAAGCTTCCTCTCGTCACTGTGCTAATTTTGCAGCGAGAAAGAAGAGACATATGGAGGCACATGTGTCTGATTGGTAAGGTGACACCTTTTGTGTCGTTTATAGAATTATACACTGCCTTGGCTGCCTAAATATTAACAGCTGGCTCCCAAGTCTTTGATTTGCTGCTGTTTTGGCCTCCAGTTTCCACTCTACAGGCAAAACCAGTGGTCTGAAGTGACACCAGGTTTCAGAGGACAAATGCTACAACCAGATTTAAAGGCAAAGAGGAATAATATTTATTCAGATAATACTTCAAAAACTCAAGGTCCAAATAATATCACACATTTGTGAAAGATCTTTTGATTGCAAAAATCAATTTTCTTCGGTTTTGCTCTGCGTCACTCCACAAAACGGTCTCTAATTCAGGATTCAGTGTTTAATGGGCGTGAAAATAAAGACATGGAAATCTGTAGTTCACTGCCATAGCTCAGGCATTTTCAGTGTTCCGGTCATTATTTTACATCCTGTCACACTGCAATCAGTATGATATATTAGTTATCCACATTACAAAAACACAAAGGCTTATCAAGGGTTAAGAGCATATTGTGTGTCCAACATGTTGTAAAGTAACTGTGGCCTTCATTTTATGTTAACCAGTCCTGGTGAGTCGCTTGAGCAGCTCAGTAACTCGATAAGTTTAGTCTTGTATGTCGACTTTCCTGCTGATAAAGGAGGAATCGCCAAGGAGTTACTTTGAAAATCATCTATTGATCTACAAAATCAAGATTTAGATGTTTTGGGGGCCTCCATCAGTTATAGACTGCACAGTAACATGTGGAAAAACATGTGATTAAGGTCATTAGACATTACTATCACGCTGTCTTCTATGGCTAGTTTTGTTTTTTTTGTGTTGGGAAGTTGAGGCAGTTTTTCTGTAAATATCGCACTGTTGCTGCTGCTCTATCAGAGCTGGTCACAGCAGTAAGGGAGAAACGAGAAAACAGGATGCTCAGTATAATCATCTCCACCTTAGGTTGCTGCACTTGGCTCGCAGGGAAAATTATTACCTCCATTGCATGCTCCAGGCTCATGTCAGTGGAAGTGATTGACCGAGGCGCTCTGATTGATATGATGCCTGCAAGTTAATCAATTAGACCCAGACCAGCGCAGGTGTCTGTTTCTTGACTAATCAGTAAACGGGAAAGCGTTTGCCGAGAAGTGAGACTCCCGCGCTGCACAGGTGTGAGTGGAAGCGCTTTATACGGGGTGCATCGCAATAGATGAAATCTGTCTTCCTATTCTGAGCGGTTGACTTGAGAGTGTCTAATAATATACAGAGAGAGAGAGAGTTTCCATAGGAACACCCAGTGAGGACAGGCTGCATTAGGGTAACACAGACCTGCTCCCACTGATACTTATACCTGGCAGTACATCCACATGCGTGCACACATGCATAGTATGCGCATGAAGACACACACACAAATTTGCACAAACACAGAGAAAACAACATTTTAACAAGTTAGAAGAAAGAAACGGAAACACACTTGTGTACAGGATGTAACCACACAGAGCTTACACAACTCTCTTGATCGCACATTTACACCTTTGAGCACACACAAACACACACAGGCGCGCACACAACGCGTCTCACTACTCCTTGTTGCCTTTGAATCTTTCTTTCTAATGAAGAGTGGGGTGCAGATCAATAGCGTAGGATAGAGCAGGCCACTGTGTGTGTGTGTGTGTGTGTGTGTGTGTGTGTGTGTGTGTGTGTGTGTGTGTGTGTGTGTGTGTGTGTGTG
>JASSRZ010000049.1:6562873-6577681 GCA_032164315.1 Malacoctenus gilli | reverse complement strand
TGTGTGTGTGTGTGTGTGTGTGTGTGTGTGTGTGTGTGTGTGTGTGTGTGTGTGTGTGTGTGTGTGTGTGTTCCAGTGTCTGTGCACGTATAGCGTGGGCATGAGTTCTGTGGTCGTCTGGCTTTGAGTGCTGGGATTTTCAAGGCTAAGCAGACAGACTGACAGACAGACAGACAGACAAGCAAGCAAGCGAGCAAGCATGTGCTGCTCCCAGTAGCATTTGATGTGGATCTCTCACTTTGTTTCTCTCTTTGTTTTCCTTTTTCATATTTTATCTCAGCTATTCTAGACCTCAACATTATGTAAACACAAGGTTTACCTCCCGGTTGTTACATCACATCACTGTAATATCAGTGCAACACAGACAGTTAGGAAGCATATTATGGATGTGCTACAGTTTTTTCCCTCAAAAATCCTCCAGTAGAATCAAAACAACTTCTCTCCTTCCTCAAAGTCTCTCTCTTTTCCCCTTGCTCTCTCTCTCTCTCTCTCTCTCTCTCTCTCTCTCTCTCTCTGTCTCTCTCTCTCTCTCTGGCATTCTTTTTCTCTCCAGATCAATCAGGAACATTTGTAAATTAATTGATAATCAATCAATCCTTTTTGAAGATCTCCTAGACCAGGCTTGCTTAATTCACAGGCAGTTATTGAATGTTGGACTCATTTCCTGGCTAAAGACAGAGGGAAGGAAGTTATATTTAGCAAGGTAATAGAGGAGCTCAAGAAGGAGAGAAAGAGAGATGAAGAAGGAGCGAGATTGATCGGTTTCTTACACCGTAAGCTGAGGAGGTGTGAATCAATGTCCTAAGAGGAGAGAGCAAGCTTTATTATTAATGTGGCACATTCGTCAATTAATCGCTGCGACTGATAGAAGGGGAAAGATTGTTATTAATTTTTTTTTGCTGTACGAATTGAAATTCAACTTTCAATATGGTTTTTTTTCTTCTTCTTTTTTTACTCTCGAACACTTTGATTTTATCTCTGTTCATGTGTTGTCCTTTTTTCTTAATTTCTTTTCTTTTCCCTTTGTTTTTCGCCTCCCTCGCAGCTTTTCGTGTCGGTTAAATTCTTGTCTCATCTTTCCGGGAGGTCGAAGGTCAGTGTTTTGTCTCTGAGGGACTGGACTGTTTGTGTCTTCCTGCAGTTTCATGTATACAATCATATTTTGTGTGCCACTGGAGTGTTGTGTCCAGGTCCAGGAGACGGTGTGTGTGTGTTGTTTTCATTCCCGTACCTTAGGCAGCAGTCGGCATTTTATGTAATCTTTATTTAACCATGGAGGCTAATTGAGAGCCAGTTTTCTTTTAAAACCTCTGGCCAAGAGGCAGCAAAGACACGATACAACAATTGAGATCAGTTCACATCATTTGAAATGTTAACAGTAACTGATAAAATATTGAAAGGATAAAAAAACAACAAAATAAAACAGATGACAGAAATTGGCAGCATTGAGCACAAGTCCTCAGAGAATGAAAAATGCAATCCAGACTGTGGCACGGTAAAAATACAAGTGTCCGAAAACAGGTGTCATTGTTTCAACAGGAGAGACAAATGTACCCAATTCATCAGGATTTTACTATGTTTTCTTAATGGTTTGTTTTGGTCGTGCTGCTCGTACCTCTCCATTTTGAGGTCTTGCACACAATATATTATGGACCTGAAGTGTGGTCCTGTGTAGCTCACTTGTGTTCATTGACATTTTCAGAAATCTGTATTGTTCTCAAAGCAGAACGACTTCCTGCAGCTTCTGGGGCAAAGTGGCTGCAATTAGGTGGTGGGCAGTCACTGGGTGGAGGACTGAGGCAGAAACACTGGATCCCATACATCCACACAAAGCCTGTATTTGTTTCAGGCCTCAGGCGGCGCAGTTTTGGTGTTTCTTTTTTCCCCATGTGTTTGCTTCTGTTGTATTATGAACTTATAACAACGATCCAGTGTTGACTGTATTTGGATGAGTCCACATACACATGTCAGTGTTTTTTACGGCTTAAAATGAAGTTGAAGAGGGTCACACAGAGGCCAGTGGCGTAAGTCACTGTGGGTTCATGTCGACCTCACACTTTCAGAGAACGAAGTTCGCTCCCTTCGGCGAGTCTTCTCTCCGTCTGTATCTCCCTCAGCCTCACTCTCTGCACTTTAGCCCCGCCCCCCTCCCTCCCCCAACTGTCCTGACTGCTGGTGTGACACGAGGATGGTCATGTGATCTGAGGGTTTGAAGAGGAGACTCCTGACGAACCACTTAGCAATATAAACACACGCAACTCATAAACAGCCTGAGCTCATCTCCAGTGTGTTGCAGGGCCTCCCAGCAGACACTTGGCTGCCTGATGTGCCTCTTCATGGAAATCCCAAATAGCTGCCTAAAAACACTTAGTCAGTGACATTCTCTGTCACTTGAGTCATGTTTAAGGAAAGCACTTATAGATCCCCTTTATATACCCCTTTAGATGTAGGCCACCTGTCTAAAATACCCACCAACAAGAAATTCTACCTTCATTTGGACATTTTTTACCTTCCTTAGTTTGCATTTTGCAAGACTTTATCACTCACACAAATGGGCTTGACTCCCTAATGTCCCAAATAGACATGATAGTATGTACACATGTAAAGAAATTACGTTTTTATTCAGCAAGGGTTTTGCAGGTTGTTATTCGCACAATAGCACTAGATTCCAGTAAAGGCTGAGTCATGATGTTAAACTCGCTAATTGAACAGTTGCACAACCTAGTTTGCTTGTGAATCACATGCTCTCCTTATTGTTTCCTAACTTGAGCTCTGTAGAACAGCTTCCCCATGCGACTTAATCATGCATGCATTTTGACCTCTATGAGTAATTTACCGTGAAGCAAGTTATCCTTGTTCAACTGTCCAATAATACCATTGCTCCATTGTTGTAGTCAGGAAACCTCCTGTAGTCACTTCTTGACGGACTGCATCTACGCAATCGGGCTGCTCACGACATGGCTCATCTCACTTTTAACTGCCAGATTAATGCCTCTGTCAATTTCCATTATCTGGCACAGTTCCCCGAAGCAACATAATCCCATACTAGAGCCGACTCTCCGTTCACCCTGAAGTGAAATGTGTGTCTAAACCTTTGCTCGGAGTGAAAATAAGCCGTCTGACCTGTGCCTCCAGGCTGATGCTTTTAGTTCGAAAATGAGAGGCTTTACGGAAGAATTCCTTCGCCATATTTAACACATGTAAACAAGGTTTTTTGCCAAGGCCTGTCTGAGGTTGAATATTTTTAGTTGGGAAAACCCTAAGCTCGAAAGCAACTTGTACAATCTGGAAAGCGTCTGTGCTTCAGAATAGAGGCTATAAAACTCAAGTGAGCACTCAAAATAGTAAAAAAAAATGGTTTCAATGTGCATTTTGTTTGTGTTTATTCGGAGATCTATTGTCATTTTAGCACATTTGACTGAATCCAGGCAAAAGCTCTCGACTCAAAGTGCCTCCAGTTTCACATCCACAGAGCTGCAGCAAAGCTCTCCCTGAAGTTGCAATAGGTACTAAACAGGCGTTCTATGTATGTGATAACTTGTAATGCTGTGTAATAACTTGGCTGTTATGTTGGGCAGTAGGGATTCATTTTAGATCAGCAGTGTGCATTTGTGCATACCTGCATAAACATACACGCAGTCATGCAGAACTAAACAACGAATTCACAGACTGCACAGGTGCGAGAATACTCTCACGTGTGTGCGCTGGGCGACATGCAGTGACACACACTTTCTCGCACATGCACTCGAGCACACGCACACACCGATGCACCCAGATACAAGTGTGTGCGAATGGCCCAGGTGTGCTTCTGGGAGGAAATTACAGTGCTGGGAGGGGAAGTATTTCAGCAGCCAGCTGCTTCCTCTCCCCCCTCTCTATGGCCACTGGCTCCATCCCTGGAGAGCATGACTGCCTTATTACCGCACTCAGCATATGTCTTTGTGTGCAGTCATATATGTATGTACGTGCATGTGTGTCTCCTGCATATATGAAGCTTTTATTCCTCTCCTGTTTAAATCACGGCTGACTGACAGCTTTCGGGTGTGTGCGTGTGTGTGCTGTGTTGTGAATGTGTGTCTGTCAGCATGCCTGCGCCATGTCCCTCTGCGTGTGTTGTCCCTCTGGGTCGCCTGACTCCTCACCTGTTTGTATGCTCCCAGCAGGCCCTCCATTCAGCCGTCCCTCGGCGAGCCACAGTGCTGCCTTTAAACTGAGCAGGACTCCAGGGATAATAGCAGGGTGGGGCTGACCTGTGCTCCAGTATGCAGCCACCAGCGCTGCAGTGACCCACGCACGCACTGTGTGTCTATGTGTTTATGTCTGTGTGCATGTTTGCAGAGTCGTGTCTGTCTGAGACAAACAGAGAGCGAGCAAGGAGAGAAAGATTCGGAGGAGAAGGGAGGCTTCAGAGGGATGAATGGGATACAGTGTTATTGCAGCCTTGGTGATGGAGAGAGTGTCACTATAATCGTGGTGATCATGGTGCTCTGACAAGATTAGCACCTCTCAGCCACTCAGCTGCCACTGGTCCAATGTTCATATTTTCAGATCTTGGTTTTGAAATTCTGCACTGTAACCAAGTGTGCGTACGTAATTTAAAGTTTTAAAAGAAAAAAACAACAACTTCTAGTTGTTTGTTAATTTTAAGTAATCTGGCCACAGCCTGAGTGGCCGCCTATCACTGAGTTATTTTACCTTCACGGAAATGCGTCTTTCAGTGAGGTTGAGAAATGTACACCAAAATCTCCAATTCTGTCTCATACATGTGAAGTAGGATTGTTTGTACATTTAACAGATGGTGGACTCAAACCTTTTTTTCCCAACATTCACAAATATTTACACATAAATGGATGAAAAGAGGCTGCTGCTGCTGCAGCCAGTCGTGCAGCCATGTGTTAATGTGGTATTGCTGGATGAAAGGAATGAATAAGGGAAAGTTTTGCAGTTTTAAATGTGTGTTTCATAATTTTGTGTACAGTCGACATCCGTCCATCAGTTCACAACAATGGCCGGAGGTCAACCTGGACACGTTGGTCAGTCCTTCTCAAGAAAAACATGGAGACAGTCTCACACACTGATCCCATCCGTGGAATGATTGACAGTAATTGTCCTCAGATGCTTGTTTTTCGAGGGAAAACATGCAAACTCAAATTTTTTCACTGTGAAACGAGAGCGTGACCACTTCGTCATGCAGCCCCAGCTAATAATTATAACAAAACAGTTTGCACTTTGTGTGTTCGAGCCTGCAAGTACTTGTGCGTGCCGCATTGTCAATGTCCAACAGTATTACAATTGTAGAACTCACATAATTTGAAGGTTTGATTTTCATGTATTCATGCACGCTTGAACACGAACACGGGGCTCGCACAAGGCAGCAGGTACTGTGTGACTACGATTCCGTGCCACGTCGCTCCCTGGAGGTGGCCACTGTTCTGTCTTAGCATCAGTTATGTAAGCAGCCAACCTAAGGGACAGAAGCTCAAGGAAGATGAGATGGTGTGTGACTTCCTTCCTCCCACTACTGTCACTGTGTTGCAAATGCATGCTCAAAAACACACACACACACGCGCGCACACACACACGCACGCACGCGCACACACGCCGTGTTAAATCTGGCACTCCTCTGAGAAGAGCAGAGAGCCACTGCCATCACTAAATAAGCATTGCTTGACATGCAGGAAATTTGACACGGTTTTGGAAAGTGGAAGCTTTTACAAAACCTCAGCTTTGTCTTCAGTTATTGGTCCGATTATAGATCCTCTCGTGACGATCTTCTGCTATGCGATGGCGCAGGAAATCTCGAAGCTTCTCTTTATTTGTGCACTGTTTAGCGATTCCCAGCGCAGCTCCACCCAACATCAAACTGAAATGAAGTCTAATCAGCCACAATAACTGAAAACACCTGTGTGGGTGTACAGGGACTTCAAACTGCAGTATAATGATGCTTGCAGTATGAACAGCCACTCACTAACGCACCATGTAGAATGATGTTGTAATGTGTGTGTAAAGAGGATGTGAAACTAATGCTGCCTATTCAGAGGTTAATGGAGCCTCTCATGTGAATGAGCCTTTCTGTGAAGACCGAGACACACTCACCATGATCACAGCAGTTTCACTACGCACGGGGGTGTGTGTGTGTGTGTGTGTGTTCGTGTGTGCAAGCGTGCATGTGTGCGTGCGCAGTAATTACCTACTTCAGATGAGAGTAATCCTCATTGTTTTTATAAAGCGTATCATTTTTAGGTTTATTCAGTATGTGATATAAATGGAGGCATCAGTTTAATGTGGACAACAAAATTTTGACATAATGTAAAGTCATCACCCACTATATCTGTAAAGAGCCTTTCACACAGGTTCCACATGTGACCTGTTTGGTGTGGGTCTTGTGCCTGGTTGTCACTTTGAGTGAAATTATGCAAGTTATCCCCCTTTTTGTGGCTTAAGTTGAAAACTATATTCTAAGCGGTGGCAAAGATGGGACATGTTTCTCTTCGTGTAATTACAATAATGTGCAGGGCTCAATCTTGTGGGAGTGCAGATGTCAGCTTGCAGCTCCCTGATTAGGAGAGTGATGTGTGGCCGTGGTGGGGACTCCAACCATGTCTGTCCTCCTGTTTCTGCCTCCACCGAGCTGCCCGCCATGTCTTGTCGCATCCCTTGTTCCTGTAGCATTAGTCTGATGTGTTCAGATTTAGCTCGACTAAAAGTGGAGAAGAGCTGTATGCGAGATGAGAGGGTGGGGGGAAAAACAAGGCCTGCTTAGAGCTTAGCAGAAGATGAAAAAACGCGTTTGTTATTCTGGTGACTGAACTCAATGAACTCGAGTGGTCGTCCAATCCAGATGGGTCATGTTATGCTTGTGTTTGTCTGTGCATTGTTCGAACTGACCGCTCATCGCATGTGCAAGTATGTGATGCAAAGGGCGGCTTGTTTTTATATTGTCGTCATTTGTCTTCATTCAACAGAACAGCTGCAGAACGAATCTTTTTGCAATTACGTAGTTTCCAAATCATGTTTGTTTCACCTCTCTCACTTCAGCTGCAGCCACAAGATCTGGCCAGTCTTAGTATCATAGAAATTGCTTATTTACAAATACTGTAATTGTAATTCAAATGTAGTTGAGATCCATGTTGTAATTCATTCGGAGTTTTGCCTCAAAAATGGACCAACAGTCTGTGGATGAAGCTTCGTCAAGGAATTGTGTAAGTCTGTGTTGTGAAGTTTCTGCTATGTAAAGTGGTTTTATAGAGATTATTTTGTGTGCTTAGTTTCCTTTGAAAGGACCCTTTCATATGTAAAAATACCTACATTAATTTATCATCATATATTCATTCTTTGTCTCATGAATATGTTTCTTGAAGTTTGTCGGCCTATTTATCCGTTTCTTCTCGGCTCCTGCTTTTCTCTTTCTAACACGATCACTGCCTTGGATTATTTCATTGAGCCTCGGTTGCCAAAATTACTGTCCACTTCACCCAGACAGAAAACCAAATCAGCTCCACTTGATATGACCTTTAACACCAGCCACAGAGAAAGAAAAGTGTTCCTCAGACACGCAAAGGCAGAGCAGGGAGAAAAGGTGATTAGAGCCTTTTTGTAGTTGGGCATCTTAATTATGCTTCAGTGTCCAGGAGCAGCCATGAACCGAACAATTCGGACATATTTTCAATATCCATCTTTTGTCAATACAAAGTGAGAGGCATCGCATTGAAAAGCCCGGGTTCGGTAGTGCCGCTTTTTGTATTTCAGATCATCCGTGTAGGTTGAGAAATGGAAGTATCATTATAATCAAAACATCAAAAGCAGCTCGTATTTGAGCCAGTTTGAAGTTTTGCAGAGGATCGGATATCGTCTGTTTGCAATGTGTGCATCGGATGGCTGCATGGTCACTGAAAACCCAGTAGCGGCGAGAAGGAGACGGATTAGGCTCTGCAGTGGATGTGCTGACTCCAGAAAAAACTCAGTTCACTTCTCTGGCATACCACCTGTGTTCCCCCTGTGATCCCTCCCGTTCTCCAGACTTGCTGCCTCGGCTCTGAACTCGGAGGGGTTTCTGAAAAGGTTCCCAATCAAGCTGACAGACCCCAAGTTTCTGGCATGTGGTTATCAATAAGTGCTTTTTCTCGCCTGAAGCTGCAAATACTCAATAGTTTCTTTCTGCCTGTGTTTCGGTTAACGTTTATTCTTCAGTCAGCTCCTCTTTCTCCTTTTTCTTTACCTATCGAAGAACAACACTTGGCCAGAGCGTGTTTGGTCTGAAGTTTGTATTTTTGCACTCGTGAACAAATCCAAACACCAATGCAGTAGCAAAGAGAAACATCCCAGATCACTTTTAATGTTGCGAATTTAGGTAAAGAAATATTTAAACCAGTTCCAACCAGTTCCTGACACTAGTCATACACACTGCAGGTTATGAGTGATGTTTACCAGTCCAGGAGTGGCAGGAATACATTTGCAGCAAGACAATGACACTTTGCAGCTGTGACACTTTTCTTTCCAAACAGCGGAGTTAATCGCTCTCTGAATTGTTAGTCCAAGTCAGCACATCTTTTTGTTTCAGTTTGTTGAGCAGAGAGATGAGCTAACACGACTGGTCAGCGTCTGTAGCTGTGAAATCAGAAGAACGAGAGTCCAAATATTAATTTCCTCAGGCGGAGAAGCACAGCGAACATCAGTATGAAGTGGCGAGTAAAACACTCGGCAGCGTTCTTTGATGTGGGGATGTTAAAGCGTTATGCAAAAAATGATGTTAACATCAACATCTGCTGTGACTGTAGGAGAGATGTCAGAAGTTCAACATCAAACTTCGTGTCCTTTACTTACCAGCTGCTGTCGGCAGAGGCAGAAAACAAAGACAACCTTGATTCACTTCGGAAAGGTAAACACAGTTGCTTGCAGAAGGCAGGTGGGTGGAGTTGGTGGTCTTGCGAAGAACTACCCCACGCTACAGATTTGTCTGGAGTCATTTGTTGTCAGCAGGACCTGCTGCATTTTTTAAATGTGGTTTGACTGATGTAAAGATGCTCAAGCACTGAGTGCATCACCTAGTGGTGGATCTGTGACGCGCAACATTGCCGACGAGATAAAGAGAAGTGTTAGACCTAAAATGAAGTCTTTGTGGCCTCTAATATAAAATAGAGGACATTAGAAAATGAAAAGTCAGCAGATTGTGAATCTTAATTTAGAGAGTACATAGTTGTTGTGACCGCACACTCATACACAGTCGTGGTTTTCTGTATTTGCTTGTAGGGAGACTGGGCTGTGTGGCGGGCAGCAGCAGATGGCGGGGTGAATGTTGCGTCGCCTTCAGGGGGACAGAGTACCAGCCGGGCAATATGATTTGTTACAGATTTACAACAATTTACATTTCCTGAAAATTTTTATGGCCTCCTAATTTGATTTCCTCCCTAATCTTCTTACTCCTCCCTCATTTTTGCTGCCCTTGAATCGTCTCTGGCCTCCCTGCTGGAATGACTTTGTGCCAGGTTTGCGATCACAGCGTGTCTTACTATGCAAAGAACGACTTGCATACACGACTGTGCCGAGTTTGGGCCAAGTTCAGTTCTGGCTCGTCTTCCACTTCATCTCTACTCTTCGCTGCATTGAAGCCGTCGTATGGCACGGGTGAAACAACAGCGCAGTGCATTGCTGACTGTCTCGTAACTCCGCTTGTTCCCTCTGCCTCGTATTTGAGGAATGTTCGACACGATAAAGATGCGTACCTGCAGTTTGCACTTTGAATCCATCCTGTCGTGTCTCTGTGTTTCACATATGCTGTTTGTTGTCTTTGGAGTTGGACCAGTATTAAGTCAGCACAGATTTCAAAGGTTTCTCTCCGTCGGGAGACAAACAAGACACGAGCAGGATAGTGAGCAGAGAATGACTAGAAAACAGATGAGAGGGAGAGAGAACCTGATGTCTGAACTACTCATCGCTACTGTTCAAGCCTCCGACACCGAAGTTCATAGCTGGATTATCTGTAATTTAGCCACTGATACAATGTAAAAGCCATGAAAAAGAAGACGTTGTAAGAAATTAAAGTCTTCTTAAAATAGCTGATGGGAACACTGTTAAATGTTTCACCAACAAAGCTGTCATCATCAAGGCCTTTCAGCGAAAAAAAGAAGAAAAAAAAACAGAGGAGCTGTTTTCAGATTTCTCAGAACAAAACAGGAAAAATGCTTTGGTGGAAGCAGTCGCACTGTCGCAACCTCTCTGTGTGGGTTATTTTCACTCTGAAAGCAGATAAACATTGCAATTACCAATGTTTAGCTGCTACTGCACAGAGCCGGCTAATTCCTTCTAATTAAGTCCTGAAGTAAAAATAAGGGGGAATTGTCTGCTTGAAATATAGGAAGAGATGATTTCGTTTTAATCAAGGAGGACCTAATCTGCTCTAATCGCAGCTGTGATGTGGTGGCTTCAATACCTGCACTCTATCGACACGCCCACGCAGTCTAAAAATGAGGAGATCCCTCAGTATGTCATGTTGTGTGTTTGTGCATTTTTCTTCTTTACAAACGGTTATTTCATAATAGTGAGGGTCCTATTTATTATATGGCTGCCGGAGAAAAATTTACTCCGAGCACATGAGGAAACGCACAGTGAGGCAGACGCGGTGGTGGTGTCTGCCTGTGGCAGGCGTGTTGCTCTCTCTGTCTGGGTAGTTAGGGCTGAGATTGCCAATAAATAGTGGCCGGTGGCCTTCAGCATCACCAGCGGGAAGAGATTTGTGTCCTCGTGCCTGATTGGCCCATGCCTGAACAAACCATCTCGTTAATCAGCGATCACGGGGGACACAGTGTGTGTTTTATGCCACTCACACTTGTGGCCGCACATTGTCAGAGCGCCGTGTGTGTGCACGAAAGCATGTATGCATGTGTTTGCCACAACGCAGTTTGTGTGTGCGCAGCATCAGGCTGGCTGATTGAGACGACAGTGGTGCAGAGCTGAGCTGATGGATGACAGATGGGTGTTAAAGGCCACTGCAACAACCATGATTCACACACACACGCACGCACACACAATACTGTAGATGTGTGCACAAACCCCTGGTTGCTGAAGCTGTCACATTATAATCCTACATGTGCTTACAGTCCTTCCAGCACCAATTTGCACCTTTACGGCTGCCAAACAAAGTCTAATGTGCTGTCAAGCTCGAGTAGCATCATCATTGTACTGAAATCTCAGTTTCTCTGAGAAAGGAATTGTTTGATTGTTGAACTTTCTCTGGCTGATTTAACGATTTCACGTTGTCCTTCGTGTTAAAAGTCATAACCACTGTTTGCTTTCGTGAGTGCCTAACCGTCAAAAATCCTGTTTAAGCTCCTGACCTGTATCTTTACCTGAAGACACTCCAAAGACAAAATGTTTTGCTGACAATCAGAAATGACAAAAAGTCAGCAAAATGACAGGTTATTAGGTTGTGTTGCCCTGGAGCCCGTCAGGTGTAGTCTCATGCTAACACAGCGGTAACACTTTTTTTTGAGTGTGATAACGGGGCAATGGTAAATTCTGGGATTTACACATTCGAGAGTGTTTGTGTCACTCTGATCTGATCACTTTTTTCTGTCACACAAGGATTCCAGATCACTGAATAACAATAATTGCTTGCCAAAGCTTATAAACCCTCTAACATCCCAACAGGCCTTTAAATGGTGTGATATCAAATGATACCGTTTATTTGTGGCGGGTTCGATAAATTTAGTTTAATCTAAATTGAGTTTTTGTGAGGTATAGTTGATTCAATCAGGTAACTTTAAATTCCATCAAAGCACAAAAACAAACTTAAGGTTACCCATCATTTACTCAACCAAATGAACAGGCAGGTTTTGCGGGGTTAAATCTGGTATTTGTGGGACTTTGAGTGAAAAACTTACATTTTGTCTATTTACAGTAAGTCAGGAGTTGAAAGGGACTCCTTAAAATAACACTCAGCGGACACTCCCACGCTGCAGCTGCCATGATAACATCGCAATAATGCTAAATGAATTCCCCCTGAATTTTCTGCAACCAAGGACAGTATTTGGAAAACGGCTCCTCACGCTTCAGCCACAGCAGGCACCTATGGATATATGGTAACCTGATGGGACGGCGCCAAGTGACCACCTTATACACCGATGTTCACAAAGGACTCAACAAGTTTCACTCTTCACTGATGGAGCAGCAGGACATGTCGAGTTTTCAAAGTGGATCAAAATAAGCACAGCTGAACGAAATCTTTCAGCTTATTTTCTTATTGTTGAGTCTTGTATAAACAAACTAAAGTATAACTGCTGTGAAAACTTTTTTTTATTGTTTAATTATTTTTTTCGTCATCAAAAGAAAAGTTCTCCAGCGTTCACATTTAAACCATAAAAAGCACCCAATCTTTTTTTTTTCAAAGAGAAAGCGCCTGCTTCACTAAACGATGTGCACATCAAGTTTTACATCGACAACGGTTCTAAGTCAGTGGGTTCAAAGCAAAAAGAAACGATGATCAGAAGAGCTCCATAAAGCATTTTATGAGGGTTCACCTTCAAAATCAGGCCTTAAACATTTGAATGAGATCAGTTTGTTGCCTCTCTTCTCCTCCTGTCGCTCCCTCCCTAACTTATTCTGCTCCTTATGTTTCCCTTTCCTTCCTCCAGCTCCATCATGCGTTCTGTCCTGGAGGTAGCCCCAGGGCTGCTGAGCGTGTGTGTGTACGTACGTGCGTGCGCGCGCGCGTGCATCTGTGCATTCCTGAGTGAGCAGCGTGCTCACCTGAATTTTTCCAACCCGTGCACATGAAAAAGCATCGCGCTCTAAAGTTTCTTGCGCTCGGTCCGCCCAGACGCATTCATGTCTGAGTTGGTTGTTCTCTCTCAGTCCACGACTCATCGAGTCTGTGTTCCACTGGAAATTTGAATTAGCTCCCTCGTTCCTGCTCCTTCTGTTCAGCAGCGAGCAAAGCGGCGGCGTCATCCTGGAGTTGTCACAACTTGAAATAGCCTCACGCCGGGTTGACGGCAGATTTCAAAGCTCGAAGTATTTCAAAGGTTTTGCTGTAATGTCCAAATTGTTGTCGACATTTGGTCAAGAAGATCTGTCTCAGAGATCTTGGCTTTTATTGGGAAGAGCCAGAGAAGAAAGAGAAAATAGAAAAGTGCACAGAAACAGGAGGAACGAATCCCTCCTAGATGCTCTTCTTGTTGCATCCGATATAGAGTTCAGTGCATTTGTAGACATTTTAACATCTGAGTCACGACTTGGTGATCAATATGTCTACAATCGTGTCTACCGATTTCAAAAAGCCAGACGCTAGAGCTTTCTTCCTCCTCCTCCTGTTCCTCCTACCTCCTCTTCTTCCTCCTCCTTCTCTTGTTTGGCTGTTTTCTTTTTCTCCACCCTTGTTTCGCTTGGATTCACCAACATACTCTTGTGTGGAAACTGGTCCTTATCTCATGCCTGGTACATTAGTTTTCTGTTGTTTTCTGTTTATGTGCGTTCCAGTTTACAACCGCTCTGCAGCGGAATTTGGTGCAGTCATGTCAAGTTTGCACTTTTCCTTTTCCTCCAAACTTTTGGGGCTTGACTTCCACTGTTCCCCTTTATTTCATTTCCCTTTCTTTCTTTCTTTCTCTTAATGACATTTGGGACAGTTGAAAATGCCAACCAGAAGCACTTGGATATCTTTTTATGGCTCTGTAGCATTATTAGCTGCATTTTTACATTCTCGGCCCGTTGCTCAGTGGTCCTGAGTGGAATTTGTGGTCATACGTGTCAACACAAGGGTCAGCCTTTCATTCCTCCCTGCAGTTTTTCTGTACTGACTTTGAAAGAAAAGTGCCGACCTTCCCGACAAATCTGGATTGTTCAGTTACATCTGAAAACACTTTAGGATTTTACATATGGAATAGAACTCTTTCAAAAACTTGAAGTGCACAACATCTTGAAACTGATGTTTCCCTCCTTGATCTTTCACTGTAAGACTCAAAAGGAACTTAATGTTGCCAGAACTATCAATGAAACAAAGCAGGTCGCTGCGAAGTCAACCTCCCATCCATCCATATTCCCAGTCTGACATAGTATGCAGCCACCAGCAGGGTCACAGTCAGTGAAGGTAAAGGTGCCGTGCTGTATTCAAATGAATAAAATATTAATAGAGTCAGCCAATTAAAATAGGAGCAGCCGGAGTGTCCCAGGAATCCAGAGTAGACATTAGCACAGCCCTAATAAGACGATTTCCATCAGCCAAAGCCAGACGTCGTGGTAACGGCAGACAGGACTGTGAGACCCTGAGTGGGTGGGTGGGTGGGTGGGCAGCAGCTTGGGTGCTGATGTCTGACTCGAGGGGTGGAAGAAGGTTGTGAAGGTAAAAAAAAAAAAAAGTGGCAGTTTTGGTGGAGAAGAAGTCAAATAATCACAATGACACAACGTATGTTGCATGGATTGCAGATACAGAGGTGCATCTATGAGCTGATGATCTTGCTCCATGAACTTGTTTTAATGCAAAGCCAGTGGGGGGTTTTTTTGCCATCGGTGTACACCTAATTTTTGATATTTCGCCATAAGCAATGTGTGCAACTGTAACTCCCTGAGTCATCATTACCAGAGGACACACAGCTCATCATGTCACTCTCTCCTCTTTGTATCTGCAGCTTCACTTCTCTCCTCTTTCATGGCAGGCTTTTGCTATTCTTAGCAGGGGGATGCACAGTTCTCCATTACAACCCACTGGATACTGATGTCTACTCTTGCTTTTTGTTGGCCCAAGTGTGTGTGTGTGTGTGTGTGTGTGTGTGTGTGTGTGTGTGTGTGTGTGTGTGTGTGTGTGTGTGTGTGTGT
>JASSRZ010000049.1:6527078-6541420 GCA_032164315.1 Malacoctenus gilli | reverse complement strand
TGTGTGTGTGTGTGTGTGTGTGTGTGTGTGTGTGTGTGTGTGTGTGTGTGTGTGTGTGTGTGTGTGTGTGTCTTTCTCTGCAGCATGTCCATCAGCCATCTCATTATGGCTGTCTGTTTTTACATCCCTTTGCCTCATTAGGCACCGCGCACAGCCACTGAGGACAGCAGGCCTCAACTCCAGCGCCAATTTACCTCTCTCTCTCTCTCTTTCTTTCTCTCTCTCTCTCTTTTTCTATTTCTCTGTCTTTCTCTCTGGCTTTGCGTGCGTGTGTGTGTGCCAGTGGAGTGCTCTCCACATCTCCCCTGTCACACATTACCTTGTTTCCTTGCATTAGGCTCCCTCCATCCTTTGCATCTTCTTCATCTCCTGTTCCTCTGTGCTCATGGGAAAGCGAGTTCCTTGCACTCTCCTAACCTCCCTTTTTCTCTCCTTTTTTTTGGTTTCTTCTCCTGTCTCTTACTCTCTCGCGTCATGTTGCCGTAGGGGAAAACTTCAGTCCAATCTTTGCTCTCTCAGTTTAGTTTTTTGTTTAATTCATCACTTTCTGGCAAAACATCTTTCACAACAGGTTTAAAATTGTTAACAAATAAATATATTTATGATCACTAAGTCAATAAGAAATTCATTAGAGGTTCAAAGAAGTAGCTCACAAAATTTTGCTGCCTCATTGTTTCATTTGTTTAAATGAGCAATTTGTCCTCCAGAAAAACACCCTTAGCACAAAACCCCCAATAGCAATGCTTTTAGAAGTGTGACTATTGGTGTTTACTGACACAACCAAGGATCCTTTCTGATCTGTTCGTTGAATGTAAAGCAATATATCAAGTTAGCAAATTCTGCTTCTTTAAAGCTTTGCACCCAAAAGAGATCCTGTGAACTCAAGAGTTCCTAACTGGTCCTTTTGCTGTTTCATGCACATTGGTACTGGAGAGAGGACAAAGCACAGTGAACTGAATTCCATTCATTAATTGAAGGTATTTAAAACATAAATAGCAGGAACACATGACCACTGTAAGCATATTGTACTAAGTGCACAACAATAAACACAGGAGATAAGCAGAGCTCCCCTGCTGAGCTCAACCTGTTGTATGTAGCCATGACAGAGTGGTGTTGAGCTGAAACAACGGGGCAATTAGCAGACTGTCCAGGATTTTTACACACGATAGCAATGAAAAGATCGATGCAATCCGAGGACCGTCCAGGGTCGGGTCTGCTTGAGTCTCTTCATCCTTCCAGGAAAACGTCTTTGCTCAACTCAAGTGCCCTTGAATGCTCTTTGTAGTGGCCTACAATGCTCATGAGATGTTTCACGAGAGGTTCATTTCTGCAGCTGAAACTCCCGCTCCTACCGTGTTTATCTGTGTGTCTTCAGGTGAATGAAATCTACCACGACCAGTCGTTGGGAGCAAAATTCAATGTGGTGCTTGTGAGGATCATTATGCTGGGATACGGCAAGGTAAGACCTCCCCAGTCGTGATTTGTTCTCTCAACTTCCTGGAAAGCTGATGCCTTGTTTTTCTATCAGTACAATCTTTGATGCTTGAATTTTGCTACAATGAGTTTAAGTACCAACAGTAAGCACAGTCCAGGCACACACAAACCGGCTCATAAACAAACATGCAGACACACATGCACACTCATCTGTGCACGCTGATGCCCAGAGCCTGTTATTCCAGTGGACTGAGCAAAAGAGGAACTAAAAGCATGCAGTGTCCCAGGGGAGTGTTTTTAAGTCGCACGCCTTCACAGTTCAGCACCGCAGCACACAGAAACTCTGCCTGTTACGCAATCAGTGTTCCTCCCAGTGGGCTGCAGCACAGAATCATGGGAAGTCCAGACATAGATAAACAATCAATGATAGCCCTCCCTCATTCATAAAGAGAAAGACCGGACAAGGGGGTAGCATCCTTTTCCTCCTGACTGTAACTCTATCCTCATGTCTGTGCTGAAGCGAACGGCAGGAAAACAAGAGATAAAAGAGGAGCGAGGGCAGGGATTACCCCAAAGGATGATACAAATGATTTCAATGCTGGATAGGCGCTCTGTCATACACTTATGCTGCTGGAGCCTTATCTGTTGGTCTCCTCCCGCGACGTGTCTACAGTCGGAGCAGAACTCACGCACACTCGAACACACGCGCACTTACGCGCACTACACTTCATTGCATTGGTCATTCTGGGCCAGCCCCTATGCAGCTTCAGCCCAAGCTCAGGCTGTCTATCATTCCCAATTACCGTGGCAACAGAGCTGCACCCAGACAGCCTGCAGATTGGCTATGTGACCCTGAATGCAGGCACACTCACACACCCACACTTAATACACACTGGCACGCACTCACACACACACACACACACACACACACACACACACACACACATACAGTCATGCACTCACACACCCACACTTAACACATGCGCATGCACACACGTACATACACACACACACACACACACACACACAGAAGCCCAACATTGACTCACAACATCTCGTTCTAAACACATTTTCAAAGAGTTAAAAAAAAGTCACACAGACTACTGATGGACATGACAGGTTACACACATGTACAGTCGACAATACAAAGGGTGTTTGTGCAGGTCGCATTATTCGCACCATCATGTGTGCAGAGGCAGTCCATATGGTTTTGGTGCACACTTACTGTTTGATGCAGCTACACAATTGTGCATGTGAGAAAGTAGCAAGAAAATGTGAAAAAAAGAACCCACCCCAAATGGAGCAGTGAAAAGCAGACGTGCAAGGTAGGAGATGATCAGAGGTGAAGTTGAATAGAGGGAGATGGAGTGTCTGTGAGGTTGGATATTCATCTCTAAGTGAATTGTGTTAAGAGATGTTTTCAACTAATGGTCCAGACCTCATCAAATGGCAGTTCTTTCTCCAGTTTATCACTTAAATCATCAACTTAAGATCCACTTTTTCTAAGTGCTGTGCATCCCTCGAAGCGTGTGTTTTTGTGTTTTACACCTCAGCAATTTGCAAGCCCTGCCGACTATATATAACATCGTGGCACTGCCCCCTACAGGGTTCAGTAAAATGTTGTCGCTTTCAGAGCTGAAACCAGGAGCAGCTTCACTTGCCTGTTTTTGTATTGTCTTCACTCTCCGGTCTCTTCCTCTGTTCGTGTGTTCGTGTGTGTCTTCACTAGTCCGTGAGTCTGATTGAACTGGGGAAACCATCTCAGAGTCTGGAGAATGTGTGTCGCTGGGCCTTCCTGCAACAGAAGCAAGACACAGGGGATGCTGAGCATCACGACCATGCCATCTTCCTGACACGACAGGAATTTGGCCCCACCGGCATGCAGGGTATGCAAGGACACGCACACAATCTGAAGCGTTCATTGTGTAACACGCAGCATATTTATCCACGACGCATGCTCACGCTCTTCCGAGCCTAAAACTCATAAGTACATGTAGGAAAAGCGGCTTCTTCCTTCCTTTGCCTCGTATAGCTGCATAGTGCACTGTGGGTTTGGTGGTTGGTGGTTTGCTGTGTAGCAGAGTACAGGCTAACACACGGGCCCAGGGGAGAGGCCTCTAAAGGCAGTGGCCTAGCTATCCAGAAGCCCTTCAGCTGCCCTTGGGCTCAGCCTTCAGCAGCAGGAAATCAATAGACAGAGAAGGGCCAGCCACAGCTCCACAATTAAAGGCAGTACAGGACAGACAAGCACACAGGGAGTTGAAGATTGGCATATGCAGAGGTGGGAGGCGGCGGGTTAGGGTCAAGATTAGACAACGCAACCACTTTTGTCTTTATGTGTGTGTGTGTGTGTGTGAACTTACCATCCATGTCTTTGATTGTACTGATCAGTTTTTGCTACCTTAAGCAAGTAATCAGCCAGAATCCATAAACCAATTATTACTTGCGAATATGCTTCTAACAACTCTGATTTTCCTAAACCTTTATGTGCACCTGATGCAGAAATGTGTCTTCAAAATGTGGGTCAGATAGGTCAAAGACTCTTGAGTGAAATTTCACATGGACATTTATTGTTTGGTTTCAAAGATCTTTTGTAACCTCCAGCTTTTGGTGCACTTCTGCTTTTTTTTTTTTCTTCATGTAACTGATTCAGTACTTCACAGCAGACAGTCTTGTACAACCTGGATATTGTTTCTCCCTCTCTGGCTGCGAAGGTTATGCCCCAGTGACCGGCATGTGCCATCCAGTGAGGAGCTGCACTCTGAACAATGAGGATGGTTTCTCCTCAGCCTTTGTGGTGGCTCACGAGACAGGACATGTGTGAGTATATGGCCATAACCGAACATATCGTGTACTAGAGTGCTAACATGTTGCAGGAAAGCTCAGGAAAGCACTTTGTTATGATTTGTTACACTTTTGGACGACTGGTCACCTCTGCCGGTATCCAGAGTGAATTGTCACTGCCTCCTTCCTTTGTTCCCTGTTCCTCTTCTTCTCCTACGCGAACTATGGTTTATCTCCTTTTCCTTCACTTCTCTCCTGTCCCCTCTCTCTTTCTCTCTCTCTCTCTCTCTCTCTTACTGTCGCTGAGTAGGTTGGGGATGGAGCACGACGGCCAGGGAAACCGCTGCGGAGACGAGGTGCACATGGGCAGCATCATGGCCCCTCTGGTGCAAGCTGCCTTCCATCGCTTTCATTGGTCCAGATGTAGCATGCAGGAGCTTGGACGTTACCTTCAGTGAGACTCACACGCACGTTGTCCATTCATTGCCTTCAGGGGACGTCGCAGTGACTCAGTCTCCTTTGGTGCTACTTTCCCTTCAACATTTACGACTTGCTTAAGCCTTTCACCTATTCCAAAATTTCGTCTAATGTCTCAGACCGAAAGATTTAATTCCAAATCATGAGATAATCGATGGGGGTTCGCTTTAATCCTCACCTGGAAAATAACTCAATAGTAATAATAATGTGAGCGTGCGAGCAGATTTAATGCAACAGTAATAACAACACACGACAGATTCACACACTCACATGGGAGTGTGTATTTATTATATGGTTCCTAAAGGTCAATGCCGGCATCGGTGTTTTGAATTAGTATCAGGTTTATCTTATTCACCCCTTTTTGGTGCATTGGAACAAGATTTACTTTTTGCACTGCTCGTTTTACTACTTTTTTCACAAAACAAACTGTAACTAAGGTTAAAGTGAGGTCTCTCATTTGCTGCTTTTCTACTGCATCAATTTAACACGACCCATCTCTACTGGACTATACTCAGTTTAGGCTGTTTGGGTTGGCATTTTTCACAAGCATCTACGGAAACTGTTTTTCAACTACCTGGCCGGAGTTTAAACGAATTCGCAAGACGTCAAACTGCTGATCGTCAAATCTGATGATCTGTGTTTTGTTTTATATAATCGTATAATTGAATTGAGTGGCTCCTTTCAATGGCAACAAATACAACACACTCACTTACTCGACTTCTTCTGACATTGACAAAGTGACTCTCGACTCCTCCTGCAGCTCCTATGACTGTCTACGCGATGACCCGTTTGACCACAACTGGCCGTCGCTGCCTCAGCTCCCCGGTTTGCACTACTCCATGAATGAACAGTGTCGCTTCGACTTCGGTGTGGGCTACACAATGTGCACCGCGGTAAGAGACCACCATAGTCCAACTGGCACTTTACTAACGTAGCTAGTTTTTTTTACTAACACTTGCTGCGCTGACATATTGAAGTCAACTTCTCCATCTGAACAAGCATAGTCTCGGTTTACTTGCTCGGAGACAGTGATGGTTCTGAGAGATGTGTCGAGTTCAGCAATTCAGTTTATTCAGAGTTTGCTGATTTTCACTGGTATAGGAGCTCTTGACCTCCAGCAGTTTTCATCATTGACAGAGCTCAGTACTGGCGTCTATCTCTGATCTACACTTTAATGAAATGAGAGTCACACATACACAGCTATTCACATTCTTCTGATGTCCTTTGTTTCCTCTCCCGGCCACTGGTGGGATTGACATCTTGCTTAAAAGCAGGTAATTGGTTTTGATAGCTATTTCTTTTTCCTTCTGTTATAAATGGTAACGATAACTGACTTCTTTTTTTTCTTTATTTTAACACTCCAGTTGTCTTGATACCACAGTGCCTTTACATGAACCTGTCACAGATTAATGTAAACACAAAAAGACCCACAGAGTAGAGAAGCTCCACCCCGGTGCAGCGTCTTGCCAGGCATCGCTACCTTTCCCCAGTCACCTTCACCTGCTTCTTTTGAGTGTGAAGCCACTGTGGCACGCTGTTGGGACGCTGTTGCTTGATTGACTAAGGGCTTGTTCAGGGGGCTTTGCACACATTGCTAGATTACCCTCTATTCTCTTGTCAAACTCATTCCCCTCAGCTACAAAAGGCGGGCCAGTCAGGAGCGCAGGTAAGGTGACCCCACCTCCCTGGAAGACATGTGGCCCGTCATTTATTTTTCTCAGATTTTCGTTTCCTATTTGTCCTCTGAAGTTGTAACTGTTTGTAATGTTGCTCCTTAGTTTTTCTTCTTCTTTTTTTTTTGGACCGTACTTTGTTTCTCTGTTCTACCCATTGTCATATTTTGGATGTTAGTCTGCAGGATTCTAAAATGCTCCTAATCCGAGCTGTAAATTTTGTCCAAACCCCGTGACTCCCCTGGTGCAATGGTTCAGTGGCTCCGGTGCAGTCCAGAGGTTGAACCGCACCATACGGAGTCTCCTCCTGCAAATCTGCGTTAAATCACTGCAGCTTTGGCAGGAAGAACCTCATTATATTGGCACTCCCAAGACTATAAACGAGTGGAAAAGGTTGGAAAGATGTCTTTCCCTTCCAAGAGGACTGGGCCGAGCCAGAACAGAGGCTGTTTTTCCATGTTTCGCCCCAAGCTTTTAGGATCCTCCAGTCTGATGTAACCGGTGATTACCTACCACAGTCTAGCCGTCGATTGTGAGTCGCCCTCTGACCTGCAAGGGTCGGCGGGGTCATGGTGGGCAGGGAAGTCTGTGGAAAGGAGGGAGGAGGGCCTGAGACACAGGCCTGCTGGTCAGCTTGGTGGTGTCCTCATCTGTGGATCAAATCAGACAAAGAGGAGATTTTGAGTCCTGATCTGTGTCCAGCGGCATTTTAGACTTCACCTTTTGGCTTCTAAACCTTTTGCCCTCTGACCTCTGACCTCCCCGTGACGAAATTAGGCTGTGTCATTAGGAGAGTCTCGCCTCTCTATCATCCATCGGTTGAGTTTGCATGAATGGCTGTGTGTTTCTCAGTGGAGCGTAGTGTACAGTGCAGTGACTCAGTGCCAGGTCGGTGTTATTGTTGGGTTCAATGCTGTCGTGGCTCTTGTTCGTGTGATATTTCTCTTCCCATCTCTACTTTTGTTTCCTTTATTCAGTGTTCACGCTCATCCCAGCTTTCTCATGGTGGTTGACCTGTTCACTAGTGTGTGTCCGGCGTGCGGTGGCTTTCGGCTTGTGAGTGGTCCTCTGTCTCTGTGTCCCACAGTATCGCACATTTGACCCATGTAAGCAGCTGTGGTGTAGCCACCCAGACAATCCATTCTTCTGCAAGACCAAGAAGGGACCACCCATCGACGGAACCATGTGTGGGAACGGGAAGGTATTTAAGCGCCACACTACATTTTGACCCCGCAAATGTGTATGATGATGCTTTGTATGTGAGTGGGAACTCCTTTTCTTGGCCTCTGCAGCATTGCTTCAAAGGTCACTGCATCTGGTTGACCCCGGACATCATAAAGCAAGATGGAAACTGGGGTTCGTGGAGTGAGTTTGGCCAGTGCTCACGCACATGCGGAGGAGGTGTGCAGTTTCGCACACGTGACTGTGACAATCCAAGGTACGAAGCTGCCGATGTTTTTATGGCTTTGTGTTGCACTTCAAATCCACAGGACGTGCTTCAGTATATAAAATGCGCTCTGACGAAGCTTTAAAGCAGCTGGCCCTTGACATCAGAGATTTCTTTGTTCCTGATCAGTTTTTTTAAAAACCTGACACTTTGCTTTAATATCAAAAAACAAGAACATTTGAACACTTTTTATTGTTTATTTTCAAGTCAAGTTTTTTTTTTTACTGAATTACCGAGGTCTGTGGGTCACAGTTTGATCCAAAACGGTTCTGAAAACGCCTCTGCCCTTTTCCCCCCCTGCTACGCGTTCAGACCAGCTAACGGTGGCCTGACCTGCATCGGGGCGACTTACCAATTCCAGATGTGCAACACCGAAGAGTGTGAAGATATCTACAGCGATCCAAGAGAGGAGCAATGCCACGCCTCGGAGCCCCAAGTGGACTTCCCCAACAACATGCACCACTGGCTGCCTTATGAACACCCTGACGGTGAGCGTCCCACCTGCATCAGGAGTAACTGGTAGACTGTGAATGAGGACCACCCAGGGAATGTCTGACCATCAGGGACGATACAGTGTGGAGGCGAGTGGAAGCCAGAAAGAGGAAGGAAAAGTCTCCTGAATGTAAAGGGCGTGTGTGTGTGTGTAGGTTGTCTTCAGCTCTGGTCACTGACATCTGGCTGTCCTGCAGCTTTGAGGTATGACTACGCCCTGTCATAAAAACAAGCCACGTCTTTGAAAAAAATCTTTAAAAACAATCTTCTTTTTTGAACACGGTGTCTCACTCCACCCTCTCATGATGTCATCTGAATCCCCCCCGACCCCCCACCCCCTACTTCCAGCTTCTTCTCCACCCATTTCTTGCATAAGTACAAACACATTCAACAACAGAAGCTTGCAGCTATGAATGGACCTGAGTGATACCATCAGATTCCCCATGTGTCTCTGTGGAGGTGGAACTGCCAACTTCATATATATTAACATCATCCGACTAAATAGCGACCTCAAAAAAAGTGCTGAGCTGTCCCACTGTGTTAAACAGAGGGTAATGCCATGCAAAATCAGCTGAGAGGGGGCTTCAATCAAATGTTCTCGTTCATTCTTATGTCTTCTTTCATCAACGCTCTCATCGTCCCAAATCACTTTGAACTGCACGCCTGCGTTTTTTTGTACTTGAGTGTGGAGGCACAAGTGTGTTTGTGTATGAGTGGGAAATAAAGTGAGCAGGAAGGTGAAATTGAATGATATTCACGGTCTGTCATCTTCCATGTTTCAGCCGAGAGAAAAAGAAAACAGCGTCTGCTCGGAGTGTGAAATTCTAGTATTTGTTCGACAAATGGTCTTTCATTCTTCTGAGTATTTTCCAAAGTGGAAGAAGTATGTAAACATGATGACATATAAATATAGTAGACCTGCCTTTCTGTGTAGTTGTGAAAAACACTATTTCTAAATTGTCTGTAAGAAAGGCTTTCGACCCCCTTCTTTGGTCTTTAATTCCCAAAACAAGCCTGTTAGATTGCAAACGCTCTCACCAACTTGCAGAATCATGAAGCTTTGAAATGAAACTAAAGCGCAGTTTCCTGGATTCATCGAGATCGCATCTCGATAGATGAAACCTCTCCAGTTGTTTTCCTCCACCACACTGACTTGTGTTCAGGAACAACACCGTCCCCGCATCAGTCACTGTAGAAATCAGCTCCTCCACCTGAAACAATGCAGACGGAGCATGTCTGCCACCTGTTTATTAGTGTCAGAGCTCTGTAAGACAAGGTCTCTGGATTGCGGCCATCTGTAATAAACGTGATGAAGTGGGAGTGTTCATTCTCGCTGGGACGATCTGCCAGGTTTTGTCTCTGGGGGCTCGTAGAGTTGTAGTGTGACTCACTCAGACAAACACAATGAGACACTGTGTCACGCTGACTCATGAAGAGCTCATTCAGAAGATGAAAAAATAATCGCGTTAGTTGTAAACATAAAAGCATCACGGCGGATCACAAGTGTGACAGTCTGACGGGCGTTTGAAAAGTTAATGTCGTTGCGCTTTTATGCTTCGTGTTCCAGCCAACAAACGCTGCCATCTGCATTGCCAGTCCAAGGAGACACGAGTGGTGGTCTCCATGGAGAGGATGGTCCAGGATGGCACACGCTGCTCGTACAAAGACCCACACAATGTGTGCGTGCGCGGGGAGTGCGAGGTGAGCGACGGGATGTCCGCGCTCGGGAGCGGGACAGCTGCATGCGTTCAGGTCCACGTGTGGCGAACTTTCCATGTTGTCATTTGCAGAAAGTGGGCTGTGACGGTGTGGTGGGCTCCTCAAAGCAGGAGGACAAATGTGGCATCTGCGGAGGGGACAACTCCAGCTGCAAAACCTTCAAAGACATCATCACGCGAAACGCCAAGAAACAAGGTAAACACAGGAACGCCCAGGTGGCCAGAGTTTGACTCTCCTGTTCTGTGTGTTTAGTATGTTTGAATAAACATCGCCCTCTAGAGGAAGATTTGTAAAAGTGACCCTGAACGATGTGGGGAGTTTAACTGACATGTTTCCATGTGTCCATCGTTGAGACGTTACGTCAAACCAAACTAGGAGCCAATGTTATTATTGAACTCCTGATGTCAGAGCGGAGCTTCATCCCAACAGTAAAATTCCTAGAATCTGATGTTTTGAAAACGACAGAGACTGCGGGGACTTTACCTCGGGAACGAGGTCATTTGCTCGAAAAGAACAAGAGGTCTTCTCGGGATTAGCGGGGGCTTTTTGTCAGGAAACTGTAAAGTGAGCTTTTGGGTTTTCTGGCTGAACACAACCCAGATGTGTGTTTCTTTAAAGGTTTCCTTAGACTTCTGGAAATTCCGAGAGGAGCGAGGCACTTACTGATCCAAGAGCTCAAAGCCTCCTCACACATTCTAGGTATTTACCACTGCGCCTTGTTTTTACCAGCACATATATGTATTTATAAATTTATCAACCCCTTTTAACTCAGTTTCATCTGTTTACAGCCGTTAAAAATGTGGCGTCAGGACTGCTCTTCGTGAACGGGGAAAACGATTACCCAAAATCCCATTCGGTCATCGAGAAGGGTGTGGAGTGGGAGTATGAGAATGACAATGATAAGGAGACCCTCCAGACCACCGGCCCACTGAGACATGGAATCCTAATCATGGTACACTTGAAACGACACATCTTTCATTTGCACTTCCGCACGTGGCGGGACTTTCGGTAAAGTTTCTGTAACGTTGTGGCGTCTCTAACTCCCGTTCGCGTGACACGGCGCTCGGTCACCTCTGGGCTCTTTGTTGTGTGACACCGCGCAGCATGTGATGATTATCAGTTGTTTTCCTGACCCTATTTGTCTGCACTCTTCCTGCAGATGAAGTTACATGGGGATGAGGATGTGAATTTGTCCTACAAGTACACGATGGATATGGACTCTGACACAGCCATTATTAACAACATACTGGTGGAAGATAGTGCCTATGAGTGGGCCCCAAAGAAGTGGTCCTCCTGCTCCAGACTATGTGGTGGAGGTACTGGGACGCAGGGGGAGACACTCTGAATGATGCTGTCAATGAGCGGCCGTCTTCGTGCTCATGAACATGTTTTTATGTTCCCATCCCGTCTGTCGTAGGAAAACAGTACCTGCGGTACGGCTGCAGAAGAAAAGTCGACAGCAAGATGGTTCATAAAAGCTTTTGTAACAGGTCCAACATAAAGCCAAGAGGAGAAACTCGAGACTGCAACCAGAAACCCTGTCCTCCACCCATGTATGTCTATAATCACTACTGGTAAAGCTCGAATTCTATAGGCCATCTTAAACAAGATTCAGACATCCTCTGTATTCAGATGGTTCTTCGTTTCCCAGTCGTTGCTTCGTTGAGGACCCCTCCTGACGTCCTGTTTTTGTCTCTCCTGTGCCTCGATCCAGCTGGGTGACAGAGGAGTGGCAGAACTGCAGCAAACCATGCGGAAAGACGGGGCTGCAAGTCCGATCGGTCAGCTGTGTCCAGCTTTCCGATGACAACACCACACGCCCCATCCACAATAAACACTGCAGCGACAACCGGCCCGAAAGCCGCAGGCCCTGCAACCGACACGCCTGCCCCACCCAGTGGAGAGTGGGACCCTGGTTGCAGGTACGCGGGCTGGATGTGGGTCACTGGGAAGGTTCTTCAGAGAAGCACAGGAAAGTCAAATGTTGTCTAACATCTGAGTGTCTTCGAAAAGAAAGTGCTCACTTTTGTAGAGTGTTTTTGCGTATTCCAAGACGAACTCTTGGCAGCCGTAACAGCCTCTGAGAAAAGCATTCGAGGTCTCGACAATTAGCAAAACAGATGTTTTTTGACCGCTGATTTACCTCATTTGAAGAGGATTACAGTCTTACATCATAGATTCATTTGGGCTTCTTTTACATCACATGTGCACATTTTTCTTTTCTAGTGCTCCGTGACATGTGGTAATGGGACCCAGCAAAGACAGGCAATGTGCCACACCAGGGACAACACCATTGGCCTGTGTCTGGATAGCAAGCCAGAAACTCTAAGGGTTTGTCGCATGGAACCGTGTCCCAGTAAGTTGTACTGCATCGATTTCAGAACGTGATTATATTTAATGCACTTTAAGAGCAAAACTGGGAAATCCTGTGTAATATATAGTAAATGAAGGTTTTTTTGAGAGTAAACATGTAAAAATAGTTTCCTGTACATTCACAAGAAACTGAAACAAACATAAATCAAGTAAACTATGAGTTAAGCAACACAATGTAGGAAAGGGGATGATAATAAAAAACGTGCTGAAGACTCGCCACCCCTCAACCATTCTTTAAATTTCATCCGACTGACTTTTTGACAAACCAACATGAAAGCACATGATAACAAGAATGCAATGGTGTCCCAATGTCCTCCATAACGCTTTCTCCGCCGTCTCCCTGACTGTTTCTCTGCAGAGGGCTCACCAGACCTCAACAAGAACGGCAACATTCTGATCCAGTGGATGCCTCGTCCCAAACACATCTCCCCCAAGATGTCCTCACGTAAACCCTTCCTCTATAGTTCCCAGCCTGGCCTCCACGGCGACAGCCGCAGCTCCATGTCTGTCCTCTGCTGGGCCCTGCCCATCTCTGTCCTCCTGTCTCTGCAGGGCCGGCCCCGGCTGGCCCCCTGACCCGCCCCTCCCCCACGCCTCGTGCCTGTGCCCACGCCCGTGAGCGAGCGGCAAAGCTTTCGCTTCTCTTTTGGGGGGGATGTTGTCTCTCTCTCTCTGTGTCTGAGACAGCTCTGACTGGGGGAGGTCTCTGGCTCCTGTGTGTGCTAGTCGGTTCTCTCTTGCTCTGTCTCTCTCTCTCTCTCTATCTCTCTCTCTCCTTTGTGGAGCATTGTGTTATAACCGCTGGCCAGTCGAATATTCAAAAGATCAACAAAAAATGTGTGAAAAGGATTCGAAGTGGCAAACAGGTTTTCAATGGCATCTCTGGAGAGGTGTCCAAGAGTCATCCATGTGCGGGTGGGGACCCCCCCCCCCTTAGCATATGGCGGCCATGTTTTGCGCGAGCTCGCTGCGTGTTGTTATGGGTTACCACTCCTGAGATGCGACTGCGCTTTTTTCTTTCTGTAGCGCATTGTCAATGTGGGGAGAAACAGATGTGAAAATAAACAGAAAAGGAATATAAATATCTATATAGAGAAAAAAATATTTATAAAAAAATATGAAAGCTTTATTGTGAATGTGATCTGATGACATCTTTACTAAAGTGCTCATCTGACATCCTGGTTCCATTCGGGGATGAGAACGGTGTCTCATTCTACGTTCCACTCTCAGATTGACAGGAACTCAGCACAGGGACAGGAAGTGACATGAGTAAACCTTTTGATTTTTGGGGGGGAGGGAACTGTGAGGTGACGAATCTTGAAGTTACGGTTAATAAAAGAAGAAGAAGAAAGGAGAAGAAGATGATTAAAAAAAAACCACACAGGGTAGTCTGACCACTTGAGGTTGCTTCCCATTTCACCTCATCATCAGCCATCCTCTTTGACTGTTATACAAAAGTTCAATAAATGCAGCTTATTTGTGCTTGCAGACTTTAAACAAATACATCTATAAATATATTTGTATTTATATATACCTATAAATCTAAATCTATATGAGTAACAATAATATTAATAATGTTTTACCATGAATAAGCTGTAGCTTATTTGCCTAAAACCTTTGGACTGCTATTGATCGCTTAGATCCTTGACTGTTATGTGTATTTTTTTATTGATTTTACATGAATACAGATGAATATTTAATAAAGGTAAAGTGTTTTGGGCGGAAGGGGTTAGACCTATATTATGCAGGACTTGGTCAGTTAGTTGCCTCTCCATTCTCTCAGATGGATCAGTGGTTTACCGTCGCTTCTTGTTTTCTTTGAGGATTGGATCACGTTTTGTCATGCACATTTGCATCCATCACATATGTTTGTTTGTGTGTGTGTGTGTGTGTGTGTGTGTGTGTGTGTGTGTGTGTGTGTGTGTGTGTGTGTGTGTGTGTGT
>JASSRZ010000049.1:6498601-6522481 GCA_032164315.1 Malacoctenus gilli | reverse complement strand
GTGTGTGTGTGTGTGTGTGTGTGTGTGTGTGTGTGTGTGTGTGTGTGTGTGTGTGTGTGTGTGTGTGTGAGTGTGCTCGTGCATTTGTGTGTTCACATATATATGTGTGCGTGTGTGTGTGTGTGTTTCAGAGGATGTGTGTCTTGCATGTTTGCCTTCCGAGTGTGCAAAAGGGGAACACCAGTCTCGTGCAACACGGCGTGTTTTGTGCGACTGCGTTTGTGCGACTGTGCGTCATCATTCGGGCTTTTACACATTGCTACCAGATACAGAAATACCTCATAAACTTTGATTTGAGAGCGTCTGATGATCTCATTTTATTTTGATGAACATTAACCACGTGAACAATGCCTTATCTTGGATTGAATGTAATGGCATTTATCTGTGAAAGAGATGGCTTTACTCATTCAAAGTTTCACTCAGAAAAGAGGCAGCTTCAAACCAACTCAACAAACTCACACCCGCCAACCATCAAACCTACCAAGGTGATGTTGGACCAACGTCCGACTGCTGGGAGGGGTTTACAAAGGGCCTAGGGTATTGACACATATGGCATCTAGAAAAAAAAAGAAAAACACTTCAGACTTGTCATTGTATTGTGATCACATATTTCTGTTGTGACTATGTAGCGAGCTATCCAAGGTTTCCTTCTGCTGGAGTTGGACTGTATGAGACCAAGCCAGACCTAGCAGTGCGATACTGTATATAACATTGGTGTTGACTGTATTTAATAATGTTCATGACTGTTATCTTCTTCTATAATATTCTATACTATGGGTAACTGTTTTGTGGCTTCACTGGCCTGCTGCGTGGGGCTGGCTAACGTTTGGCTAACGTTGAAGAAACATTTCAGATGGACTACGTGCACTGCGTCTATATGCACTTTGATTTATCAGGGAAATTTTATTAATGTTTTGTAAATGTTTCATATGACACTTAATGTGCCATTCCAGTTTTTACATCATCATGGAAATTATGTATTTTATTTAAACAGCAAATATCATTTATGTACTTCATAGGGTTTTTTGGTTTCTTTTCTCAATCGATAAACAGATTGACTGGTTGATTTCCAAGTAATCAAGTGTTTTACCAAAGTGACTGTGAACTTGTAACTTTCGATACAGTTGAATTATTTTTCTTAAGAAAAAAAAAATATATCTATATATTGAGCAGGGGGTCGGGGGGCGGACATCTCATTGTTTCAGTTCTTGTCATTCTCAACAGCAAAGTTGTATCAATAAAATGTTTTAAAAAGTGTGATCTTTCTCCTGCCAGGAATGTTCACTGTGAGAGAAAATGTGGTTAATCTCACTGACGCGGGGACAAAAAAAGGGTACGAGTCGAGTGATAGCGTTTTGGATGGTTTTTTTTCCCCTGAATCATGATGCGCATTCGAAATAAAAGCAACAGAAAGCTGGATAAAGAGGAAGACAGCAACATGTTTTTGATGAATGCTCTCAACAAGACAAGCTACCCTTCTTTTTCCTTTTCAGTCTCTCTGGATTAATCTCATGACTTCTCTTCATGTTTGGGTTTTTCCCCTCTTCTTTCCTGCATCCTCTGCTTATGATCTGGCTTTACTACTGAACTTGCACGGTGTGAAGCTAACACAACCACACCCACGCATACACACGTGTACTTTCTGCATAATGTAAGAAACAGACAGATTGTTGCTGATTGAATAGTTTTATGTGGCAAATTTTCCAGCATACACACTCAAACGTCTCTTCACTGTCACTTGTCTTGGCTGTACAAAATCTCAGCCCTCTGTTTTCTCCTTCACAGGCCAGCGTTGTCATGGAGACCGGTCCGTGTTATGTCGCATGGATGTGGTGAAGCGCTACTGCTCTCTGCCGGAGTACCAGCGTCTTTGCTGCAAGTCCTGCAGCAACGTGACCCTCGCAGAGGCCGTACCCAGTTCGACTTCCAACCCCACGTCCGTGACAACTGTCAGACCAACGCGTGCGGCTCCTCCGACGACCAGCGTCCCGAACCATGGCCCCACCACACCCCCGCCCACCCAACCTGCCATCAGCACCACCGTATTCTTCTCTACCACCAGTTCCTGGGCCACAACTCATCCTCTTGCCTACACGACCCTCCGCTCTCACTCCATCCCAGCTTCCCAAACAACCATAGAAATGCTCAACACACATCCACCAGCTCCCACCGGCACTCCCATCCCCCCCAGTACCACTCCAGGCTCTCCCATTTCCACAACCTTTCCCAGCGTGACTGCTCATCTCACGACGCAGCCCGCTGCGGACTTACAGACGAGCACAGATCCACTGTCTGAGAGTCCAACAACATCTGGTATTCTAACTACCATGGGCCTCATTGCAACAACCTATTCACCAATGATCAGTCCAACGGAAAGTAGCGTAAAAACAGACATCCTGCCGAACTCGAAGCCTAAAAAGAATATCCCTCCAAAGAAAACACAGAAGAAGGTAAATCCACCAAAGATCAATCCAAAGAAGAATGTGACACGAGATGATGCGCCAGGAAAAAACGTAACAACAAAAATAATTCACAAAAAGAAAACTCCCCCATTGCCAAAAAAGCCTATCTTGCCCAACAAACCGCCCAAAAAGACTGCTGGAGGAAATATGATGAAGAAAAAGCCCACTCCACCAAAGACTTCTCCAAAAAAGACCACCCCAGCAAAGAATCCCCCAAAAAAGACAACGCCTTCAAAGACTCCTCCAAAAAAGACAACACCTCTGAAGACTCCTCCAAAAAAGACCACCCCAGCAAAAAACACTCAAAAAAAGACAACACCGCCAAAGACCCCTCCGAAAGGGACGAGTCCAGCAAAGAAGAAACTCAAAAAAGAAACTCAGGCAAACCCTCTTTCAAAACAGACGTTGTCCCCAAACAGTGCTCCCAAAAAGAGTACTCAAGCAAACACTTCTCCAAAGAAAGCCACTCCAGTGAAAAATCCTCCGGAAAAGACAAGTAAACAGCCCCATAAAAAGGAGGTGAAACCAAATAAGACCAATCTCAAACAAAACACGACACCAAAGCCTAAAATCACAAAGCAATTTCAACCAAAGACAAACCTCCAAAAGAAAGCCAACACCACAAGTGCCTCAAATCCCTCTGCAAAGGTAAATCCCAACAAAGTCAATTCACAGAAGCCTGTTCCAAAAAAGAAAACACCCAAAATACCTCATTATCACACCACAGATCACACTCCCTATGCGGTCACACAACCGTCAGGACATGATCTTTACTCCACTACATCCTCTAGAATTAGTCCTTATGGGACCACAGCCAGTCTCCCACAGTCGAAAGTCAATGTTACATATGTCAGTAACAGTGAAGGGGTTACAGAAGGTACTCCCGTGTGGCACAAAGTCCCCACCGACTCTTTGGCCACAACAGCCAGCACAATCAGTGACTCCACATCACCTCCTGAGAACATTGTATCCGAGGACGCCACGTCGCCCAGCGGCGCCATGCCGTATATCGACATCAGTACGACGGGCAGCGGTGAGGTCACATTAACGAGCGGGGCCATTCTCAGTGGCGACGACATCACGGTGTCCTACAGCAACGTGGGGGTGGTCAGCGACACCATGGTGTTGGACGACGGCCTCACCGTGCTGATCCCCACCGTACGCGAGGAGGACATCACGGAGCTCGCCGCCTCGCCCTGGCTGGATCTGTCCGAGTACATTCCCGTGAACATCCCCACGCCCACGTCCTCCTCGGACCCTGTCACGCCGCCCACCACAATCACTTCCCCAACCGCAAAGCCAGCGGCCACCACCACCACCACCACCCCGGCCACTGGCGCGAGGCTCCAGCAGACCACCGAGGAGAACCGGGAGAACAACTTGATCGACACGTTACACAGCAGGGCCAGCAACGTGGACGGCGACGTCTCGCAGAACAACCTGATCGAGAAGCGCAGGGTCAACCTCCGAGAACGGACCAGGAACAAACGCATCCAGGAGCTTCTGGAGGAGAAGCGAAACTTCCTCCTGCGGATGAAGAGGGGCCACGCAGCACGATAGAGCCTGCCTTCTCATTTCTCTTATAGAGATAAACTTTCTTCTTCTCTTCACCGCCTCTCAACCGCCATATCGCTTTCTGTCAGCCTTGTTGTAGGAAAAAATAAATAAATCTCCCCCGACGTGTCACCATCAGGAGGGTTGCAGGGAGGAAACGTTGCGGTCGAATGTTTGAACAGTTGTTTTGACTAAAGGAAAGCCCCCTTTGAGAGTACAGGCTGTTACAGGTCTGGAGCAAATCATCTCCCTCGTGTCAACATCATGGTGAGAAAACAGACCGATTAAAAGGGAACATCCAGTTTGACCAGGCGAGTGTTAGCGGAGCTTTCATCCCTCTCAACTGCCCACAGTCTTGTTTTGCGATTCAGCGATTATGTAGATAAGGGATCAGGTGGATTGTAAAATGTTATTTTACTCCGACTGGCACCGACGGGGCCACAAAATGTGCCAGGTTTCCAATCCATGATTATTGTTTGTTTTTCCAGCCCAGGACTGCAGCTTCCCACAGACAGATATTACCTGTCTGTTCCCTGATAACCGCTGCTGTGGGATCAAATGCTACCGTTTCCCTCTCACTGCATATTTGTAGCTCTCTCGGTGGCCTCAAAGTAACAAGCCAATGCTGGACGACCAGAAGGTTAAATTTTCATTTGTTGCGGCGTGAAAGTTTACACTGGTTGAAATGTGTCGTCTTTTTCAAAGAAAGGAATTTAAAGAGGGTTTTTCTTATTTTCTCAGGAAGTTTTAAAGAAAAAAAAAACAGCATGTGAGTTTGCTGGGGGACATTGCTGGAGACTTTGTGCTCGAAATGGTACTTTTTTGTTTTCTGTACCCGAAAAAGTGTTGGAAGAAGAGAGGAAAAAGTATTTTGTTTGTATTTTTATTTTTCTCGTGTCATTTTTCATCCAATATGGTGCTTTATTTGTCAGTGTTGCTCGGAGCAATGTCCCTCATGCACTCTTCTCTGTGGAAAAAGTACAAAAAAACATTTTGAACAAGCTCGTGTGTATGAATTGTATCCGAACCAAAGCTTTAAGGCCAGTTTATTTTCCTTTTTTTCCAAAGTTTTTATTTGTACATCTCTAACTTGCAGCAACTGCAAAAGAACCTATTGATCGATCTGTACGATATATGTACATATGAAATAGAAGTTAATGTTTAATATTTATTAAAGTTCAAGTGCCTGTGATATTTTGCAATTTGTTGGCGTTCTGTGGTTATTGAATGGATGGAGGCCTCCTCATTCTCCTCTGACACAAAAACTGCTTCTCCTCCACCAAACCTTGTTGACTTTGAACCATTCAAACACTGTTGAATTCAGCTTGTTTCGGACACGACTACAACTTTGTTCAAGCGTTTTTCTACATTTTTTTTCTTTCATCTCACTCTTTCTTTTTTTCCAATGGATGAATTCTTTGGCTCCCACTCCAACTTTGACCTTGCACGACTTCGACAATCATCCTCTCTGAAACTTTGACTTCTGAGATACTTTCTCATTTCCCTTCATTGAAATTTTAGACCACATTAGACTCTGAGTTTTAACTTTTTGATCATGGCTCACAGCTCTCTATTTTTCCGACTCGTCAAGCATTTCATTTTACGGTTTGAGAATCAGCATTCATGCTACACTTTCTTCATGCAGCTTCTCCTGTTATTCCATCAGTAATAACTCTTCTCTCTGCCTTATAAAGTCAATGACACCCTCACTTAACTAACTCCTCAAAAGTGATGCATAATGTGGCACATAGAGGGAGACACAGCACACATTAGATGTGCTCATCGTCATATGGTCATTGCTGTGTACACCTCAAACCAGCACTTTTTCTCCCTCTCTGAGGAAACTCGGGCATCTTATTGTGAAAATGTTCTACTGAACTTCACTTGGTTTGCAGCAAAGTTTTGAAAAAATCTCAACTATTTCTCTGAATAGTAAAGATACTGAGCCGGCCGCAGTCATTGGAGTTTCCATTGCGTCGGTCGGAGTGGATTAGATTTTCCCATCGATGCCTTCCTCGAGCATTGAATTAGGGTGGCATGGTCACTCATACTGTCCGTTTGGGTCCCAATAGTCGACATGTAAAAATCACGTAAAGAACACATCATTGGCCTCATAAGCTCAGTTTAGGGAATCATGTGTAGGAAGTGAGAATGAGCCCAGAGCTGAACCGGATTGCCAAAAGACATGTCGGCCAGTTTTCGTTTCAGCTTGTTCATTTAGTCCAACAATTGACATGTCCCATTTGGGCAGTTGTCACTTGTTTCTCACTGTGTGCACTCCAGACTTAAATTTCACACCCAGCCACAATGTGCTGCACTGAATCTGAATTTATAGGTCAAGTCCCGTTTTTATTTCTTGACCCAAACACTCAGGTTTTATCTAAATTTGAGTTAACAAGCTTGAAAATCCTGTTTTGACTTATGTAGGAAAAGTTGGGGTTGGTGTCAAGCCGTGGTGTCAGCATGACATTAAGTGGTTGGCTGATTCATGTGAACCTGTGCAGGAAGTCACCGAGGCCGATGTTTGAAAGGTGCTGTGGTTTCTGTAGCGATGCAGTTGTGCAGCTTTCCAGTTGTTGACAGAATCTGATGTCGACATATGTTCCATTTTGGAAATGTTGGTCTGGTGATGTTACTGTTTTGTCTCTAATATCTTGTACGCAACTGAAAATTAGGAAGGGGTTTTCCCTCAGAAATATCTTCAGTCAGCTCTGACCTTGTCAGTCAGTACTTTTCTGGGAACTCTCCCCTCTGAGCTCCTGACTGGACGACCACACGTCCATTTCCGAGAACCGCTCCCGCAACTGTGAGCTCAGGGATGAAAATCAATAACCGGGCGAAGCAGCCTCAGCCTTTCTACTCATCCATCCTTCAACTCAGCGTCAAGTGCAATCTATCTGCAGAGCGCGCTGCAGCTTTTATCAGCCATAAAGCATAAGCATCCCCTGATATCCATTTAGTTCTCCTTAAACCGACTGGAAGGAAACAAGAATTTCAAAACACAGACGAGTGCTGTACAGAAGCTTTTAACCCTCCTTTTGCCGCTACGATGTAAATTTCTCATCTGGTGCTTTTGATCAAGTTTTGTGTGAAAACTTTATCTATTGCCTGCAAATAAGTTACATTTCTCTTCGTCCTCACTGTGTTTTGTTGTCAACTGAAGAAAATATCTAACATAAATGAAAAACTCATCAATTTGATTTTGGTGTTTGTACACCATTATCTACTGATGCATATCACTCAGAAAAAATAGTGGTAATTTTCACAGATGAGTGGCCTGAATTCATCCGCTTGCTTCACTTTTGGGATGACGTTCATTGTTACTGGGTTACTGGGTTACATGTTACCCGTTACACTTCGTATGACATGAACCTGTGTTCAGGTTCAACTAAGATGTTACAGAGACTCTACTGATGAAATTTATGTCCACTTTCCTGCATTTATGACATAAAATGTCATATTTTGATTTCCTTTCTATTCAGGAACTACTTTTCAAACAGTAAAATAACAAATAATGTTCTCGAAAATTAGATTTTTGGTGAAAGAACAAAAGAAAAACATTTTTTGGATAGTTTGGCAGGAAAACAAATGATCAGTTTCATTCACTGCAATGAAAACCAAACAAAGTCCAACCAGAAAGTGCAGAATCTCAAGGCAATATTGTGGCTGTTTTTCTCTCAAGAAATGTGAGTCACAAATTCAAACATCAATGCAACCGCTGCCAAAGAAAGATCTTGTGCTTGTTGTCTGCTGAAGAGTTCGCTTGTTTGCTTTTGATTTCGAACTGCAGGTTGGTTACGGCCCTGCCTTGTGTCTGTCATTAGCGGGATGCACGTTGATGAATGCAGGCACTGTGGAGCCGCGGGATCTGCCGGGTATAATTGAAACGAGTCACGTGCTGGAGTGTGCATGTGTATGAGGTCGTTTGTGTCTTTGAGGCAAATTTAGCTCCTTGTGACTGGTGCATTACAGATCCACAAAAAGCCAGGCATCTTTTTTTAGACGCGATGCAAAAAAAAAAAAGAGGCATGATTCATCAGACCCATCGGGGGAGGGGGGTGATGCTGTCACAAACACACACACGCACACACACACACGCACACACTCTGACAATTGAGGTGCTATCTTTGAGGGGTCTTTCCTTGACTGCAACACATTTCTTCCTTACCCAGTGTCCAACCTAAAGTTACCTTTAGCCTTAAAAATCAACTCACCTCCCAAACGTCTTAACCTGTTTGGATCCACACTCAGTACGTCAGACCCCACAAGCGTAGCAAAAACTATCGGCCCCACAGAGACAGAATAACAAGATCACACCCACACACACACGAGGCTTCTGCAGTAGGCAACCTAAAGTTTAATACTTTAATTCCCTGCCGACTTTCTTCTTACACAGATGTCACATCAACTAAGTTACCCATCCAGCTCTGCCATAAGTGTGATCATTCTTTTCACGTGGACCTCAGGTTGGTTTTTTTTGCCTTCCTACGTGATGCGAGACCTTGTGGGTCAATGTGCAATCAGGTTAACATCCCCACCAGAGGAAAACAACACACACACAAAAGCACAAGATGTGAGTCACCAGGGCTTATGCTGGCCACAACCCCCCTCCCCTCACACACACACACACACACACACACACACACACACACACGTGCAACCACTTCATACTTCATAAGAGGGAAAGCCTTTTCCTGACACACAAGGGCAGATTGTATACTGAGGGGATAGCAGCTGACTGTGTCTGTGTACAAACCATGTGTGTGAGTGGTCTTGTCATGTATAGCTGCATGCAGCCAGAAGAGGAACACACAGTTAATACTTTGCACCTTCTCAATTTTCTGACAAACATGCTTGTATTTGTCTTACTTTTCAGCAGATATCAATAATATGCAACAACAAATATCATCTTGATATTTAGACGACCTGGAACTGAATCACCCTGGAAATAAATCACTGTCACTTGAACAGCATTACTTCAACAGATATTTGAGAAATCTCTCATTGACCCATCCATTAATTTTCTGATATTCTTCCGATATCGGTAGAAAAAAACAAGGCAGAGTCGGTTTTTGAATGAAAACAGCTCAAACTTTTGAACCCTTATTTACAGGGCATTAACTGGATTATTTCCAGCGGTCATACGTCCAAATAACCTTGTGATTGGAGCCTTTTAACTGTAACACCCCCCCCCTCTCCCCCTCCCCCACCCTTGTTTAGCCCTCACTGTACTCGCGACTTGTTTTTTGAAAAATGCTGCAGAGTTGGCGAGGCAATAGGAAGCAGGAGTTGTGATTCAATTTTACAGTTTTTATCCATTCATTCTGTTCTCGTGACATCGCGGCCAACGGTTAGCTTTGTGTGTGAATGTCAGCGCTGGCTCACCAAGGTTTAGCAGAGTGCTGTCATATATCGCAGTCTGCAAGCTCCCACCAGCAAAAACAAGCAGTCTAACCTGCCGGAGGAAGAGTTTCACATGACCTCAAAACAACTTCCATCGTCACAAAATTCAAGCGCGATTCCGTTTCAAGCTGCAACCTGAATCAGAGGGGATTGGAACAAACACTTGTTTTGTGTTAAACCACCTGCTGTCCTGTTTCTATTGTCAAGTGTAGATGCAATCGACCCACAGTCAATACTACCGTTAAGCAATTCTAATTTAGGCTTCGTAACCATCTTTACATCGCGACTATTTTCTTTAGAGGTCTCTAATCAACTAATCCTTTCAGTTTAAATTCCTGTTCGAGGATCCTGCTCATCTTGTGCCCCAGTTATATTCTTGTTCACCGAAATTTGGTCCTCGTGATTTTGGATGTAGGTCACACCTGCCTGAATTTTTATTAGTGACCTCCGGGTATTTATTTGTCAGTCGTACTCCAGAGTTTTAATGCAATGCATTTCCCACAAACAGTATCATGCAAGACCCTATAAGATGCGATATGACCATGTTTTTTACCTACTCAGCAGCATTTACTGAAAAATATGGATGTATTCTATGGATTTTACACTTGGCTGTTTATATCTGCATGACTACAAACTAAACCAAATTTTGCCAGACTTTAACTAACTAATGTAACTTGAGCTAAACTGAGTAGCTGAATCAGTCAGTGGACTGAACCACACAGTGCTGACCGCTCAGGCAGTGTGTCACTGCAAAAACCAAGAAAACATAAGAAATACACATTATCAAGAAAAACACTGTTTAGGAGTAAATGAATACAAATAGATTACTCTCCCTTTTTTTTCTCTAACTTTTCTTCTATTTTCTAGTGGTAGCAACAAACCGTGCTCATTTTCACAACGCTGCTCAAATTTACTTGCTCGTGAAGCACTGAAGGTTCAATTAGCAGCTGGTAAATTCATCTCCAGAGGAGTAAGGTTGATTCATGTGACTCATGCGCTATTTACTGTGTGAGGACCACACACACATATACCCACGCAAGCTGGAGTGAACACGTGCAAAGCTCTCTCATGCGCATCAGATTATCTGCATAATGTTCTCTTCAGGCTTTGTACAGTCAGGTCCAACAGTTTACTACATTTTTTGTACCTAGAATTTTTTTCTCAACAAGGAAACATTCATTTGGGAAAAAATGTGCAAAAAAAATCAAAGAGCAACCTTTTTTTTTTCTTTTTTCAATGTGCAAAAAATGAAACCGAGCCTCCTTCTTGGCCACGTCTTTGTCTTTTTTGCTTCTCCAACAGTCGAACATTTTTCCCCAGCATCCCATTTTGTCTGGAAACATCTGGGTCCTCTCTCTATCTCTCTCTCTATTCTCTTCCCACCTTCTTTTTCTGCCTGTTTTTTTTTCCTCCAGCAGTCAGCCAGAGACAGTGGTGGGGCTGAGGAAATGGATGGTGTCTATTTTTAGAACGAGGGAAGGAGGGCAAACCAAAAGTAAGCTAGGGAGAGAGGGAGCAAGAGAGAGTGAGGGGAGGAGGAGGAGGAGGAGGAGGAGGAGAAGGAGGAGGAGATAAATCTGCATGCTACCTCTGCCTCTGGTCAGAGAATGCTGAGGCTACTGAGCGCGATCAAGGAGAGGCAGCATCACTGCACAGAACCACAGGATCATTGAAAGGAGACTGATGCACACTGATATTTGACATCAGCAACACAGGGAGGACAAGAGACCGTCAAGTGAGAGCAACAAAGATCATCTGTGAGCAGGTGAGTTGAATGCAAATTGAGCAGAAAAATCTCCCTCGATTGACTGAAAAAAAAGCATGATGTCAAAACACACAGGGTGCCTGTTCCAGACGAGAGCTGCAGCCATGGACCCATTTTTAGTTGCTGTATACCAGAGTAGTAGTCTAAATTTAGCATTGGTTACACCTCAGAAAAAAACTGGGAGAGGCTGGCATTTTTGGTTTGGCTTGCTCTATTTTTGGCATGGAGGTTGAGACTAAAATACATTGCGGGCTGCACTCAGGACTATAACAATATGGGGTTGCATAAGAAAATACAGACTGACACATTCCGAGGCTCGACACGATGGAGACGGGCTTCAAAATAGTCGTTTATTTATACAGCCACCCGCCACTCCTGGCTGGGATTGTTTGTATTTAGGGCTGTTTACGCCGCCACTCCAAAGTAAGCAGGGGATGATGCCTGCGATGAAGAGGAGAGTTGGGAGAAAGAAGGGACGCCTTATCTGGTGTTTTAATGTTAAAACATGATGCTGTCCGGGATGCTTGACCTATATTTTAACAGTTTATACCATGTTTTCTTTGCACAAATGAGCATTGTCAAGATGTGAGACCACAAGAACAACAAGAATCTTGTAATGTGTAAAAAGAAAACATGTTTGTGCAGTAGTTACACGGCTGTGCATATGATCATTCTTATTTCACCATATATGAACATTCTTATATTTTTGACTGTCAGTCCTAACGTAGCTGCTTTTAAATCTGTTGCTTTTTGTTTTTAAGTACACAGTGTCAAAACAATAAGACCCAGCATCATTGTGTTAATGCTTAAATACATTTATTGTGGAATACATTTTCCTGTATGTTTGTTCAGCTCTGAACATGACCTGCTTTCTTCGTCTCTCTCTCGTTTTCTCTCAGCTATGAGGCCACGGTCCAAACTGCTGTCAAAGAGAAGAGTCATGCTGCCCACCATCAGGGAGGGCACGGAGGAGACGCTGAGGGATCTGAATGAGGCCAACGCGCTTCATAGTCACAGCCAGGCTGTCTCATCGGAGGACTACCTCCTCTCCATCTGCCACCTGGCGCACCCCACCTTCGCCGGCAGGGACGTTTCATCGGGCAACTTCTCGGCACGGCAGCCAGAAGCGGTGCAGCAGAGGCTGAGGCTGTCACGGCACAGCAGCACCACGCTATCCACTCCTCAGTTCAAGCCCGAAATTGGAGGGGACGTTGCTGATGTGCAGCAGGAAGAGCGGGGAGAGCTGCAAGGCACCCTGATGTTTGGCGAGTCTGACCCTCTGGAATATCTTTATGGACACCACGATAACCCCTCCGCCCTCCCCGGAGGTGTGAGGAAAGCTTTCGTCGAGGGAAGCTTCGTCAGGCAGCATGGAAGATCATGGGACGGCCAGGCTCGCGCCCGGGCTCACAGCATCCCCCGCGCCTCCAGTCCAGATTTCCCACGCCAACGCAAGAGCAGCTGCCCCGAATTGCACACTAACACTTCAGTCACAAGCGTCTCCCTGACACACGGCTCATCCAGGTCTGATGCCCGGAGGATCGGGCCAGCGGTGGAGGAGAATCCAGCGAGCATCAAACAATCCCTCATCTCCCAGTGGATCTCTGACTGCAGGCTGGCGTGGAGGGAAGCACGTATACGTGCCTGCATGCTGCCCGCCATCGCCGAGGTGTGAGATGCAAAGGGACGAGAACCGCAACACTTGTCTGAAATATCCGAATCTCTTTGTGTCTGTGCATGAGACAGTAAACTAGGAGATAGGTGAAAACGCATTTGGAAACATGCAAAGACATGTATATGTCATATATCTGTTCATCTCTAATGTTATAGCAGTGCAATTATTCACTGTTGCATCCTTTGTACTCTTGTGTATGCTGGTGAACATACAAAGCGATGAAAATGGGCGAAATAATCTGTCCTCTTTTTTTTTTTTTTTAATGTTCCTGTGTTTTGTGAAATACATAAAAAATAAATAAACAGATCTTTTGATACTCTCAACAGCATTGTGTGATCTGTGGTTTTCTTTGAGCCACAATCTGTGTTTTCTTGGATGTGGAAACCCTTCAAAAATGAAGCCGCTCTCCAGCTCTTGCTGGTGCCAGGAGCTGGAGTTTCTATGGTAACTGTGGTGGGATCCCGCGCTGGAAAACACAAGCGTGGAGAAACACAGGCTGAGCGAAGGTGACGCCACACAGCCTAAACATGCAAGGTGCAGGTCAGATGTTGTTGCTGGTGTGACAGCATGTCGAGCAAGTCACGGAGGAGGCAAAAAAGAACTGCTGTGCATGTTTTCGATCTGACATTTGGTGATGAGTCACACAGTTGAAGTTATGACAAATATATCCTGAAGAATAGGGTTCTATTTTTAGACTGTCAAAAAGCTTTTTAAAAAAAAGAGGTTCGGGATCAGTTTGAGGTTTAAGGTTACGTCAGGTGCTTCAGAGCAGAAACAACAATAAGAAAGCCTGAGCTGTATGTGTGGATCTGAAACGCTAGGGGGCAGGCTCACGTCGTTTCGTCCTCCAGAAAATGCTTTACATAACTAACTCATCACACATTTTATAACCTCAAATCTCCTGTAAGCTCTTCAAAGCCCTTGTAGTATTAATGGTATTGGGGGGAACTCGGAGCATGCGGTTATTTTTGGACCAGTCAGTCCGGCATAAAAGAGGACGACAGACACAGCGCCATCTCCTGGCACCATTAGGTTTAAGGACTTTTTGTCTGACATTCAGGTCACAGAAGAATCGTTATTGTGTCGTTTCATGTCGGTGACAGTTTGCTTCGTTTTAGTTGATTTTGAGAAACCTTATTCCTCTTTATATCATGAACTTAATTTTCTTTCATTGCAGATCAGTGATGTATATTTATTACATATCGTTCAAATTGCATGATCTCTCAATACCTTTTACAGGCTTGTAGAGTGTGTCTGTGAGTGTGTGTACTATAAATTTACCATTATGATCCTACTATGCAGGTATACTTTGTATATTTTTTTTAATATGTCCCTACAGTGTGTGTATGTATTATTTCTGTACACACCTTTACTTTTCATAGATTCCTCTATTGTTTCTCTCTTATCCTTCCCTTCACTCTTCTGCTGTAACATTCTGAATTTCCTGCGATGGCACTAATCAGGGAACATCTTGTTTTTAGATTCACTTTGGTCAACTCATGTGGAGAGATTCGGAAGCTACCCCCAGTCAACAAAATGAAAAGATAAATAGAAGGTGGACAAAGAAGTGTGGAAACAGAAATGCCTATCTTATCTTGATGTTCTTTGAGTGTGAACGGTTTATCTGGGAGCTGTGTCATGCTTGGACAGACGACAAAGGAGAAGGAATCGCTGTCTTTGGAAAGTGAAACTGCAGCTGAATTACTGTCTAAAATTATCATGCAGAAAGCCCCATTCCCCCCCCACACTCAGACGAGACCCACTCAGTGACTGGATAGTACAGTGCGTGAGTACATATGTCGCCATCGGTTTGGTAAACACGTCATTTCGGGTCAGAACAGCGGGAGCCCACCAACCTGCCTCTTTTTCAACCAAAGCAGAGTTGACTAAACTTCCCATTTTCACCATTTCTTTGCTTCACATTAAAAAAACAGAGTAGGGGGGAAAAAAAGAGCAGAAAATCTGATCACAGTTATGAATTTTGGGAAAATCTTAAGTCTGACAGTAAGATTAGACCCCCTGACTTTGTGTCATAAACACCCATCACACAAACTCTGCTATTGAAAAAATGCACAGTGTTCCCGCCTTGGGTGGTTTCGCTCTCGGAGATGATTGTGGTTTCGATAATGTGACTTGTTTACCAGCCTCTCTGCTCGACGCTGTCAGGCCGCTCATGTCACTTTGGTGCAAACATGGCGCTGTTTCCGGATCTCAGTGGCTTGATTTGTGGTTATGATGTCATCATCACTAAGAGAAAGGTTTAACGTGTTGCGACCATACTTACAAATGTTAAACATGAGCTACGATTCCGTCAGAAGACACCGTTAAAGGTTGGTCGTGTTGTAGCCAAAAGGTGAAACCAGCGAGCTTTTTCGTAAACAACGTTTAGGCATCTTTGTGAGGAAAAAGAGGAAATAACGCTGGCTGACAGATTCCATGCAGCGACAACGTAACTCTGTCACACTTACCACACCACAGTCAAGAGAAAGGCAAAGTCTGTTCCTCACAGTCAGACAGACGGCTGAGCCGTGACAGCCTCTAATGTCTATATTTGGTAGTTTGTTTGGAATCAAGTCTTAAAATGCCTCGTGGGGACAATGTTGTTGTGAGACAAACAAGAATGAATATCTGCACTGACCTCCTCTGACTCACCCTATAGTAAAGTAATGACCTAGATAAATACCAAATAGAGTTGCAGCTCTGCCATAGCTCTGGACGAACTCAACCACACTTGGAAACAAAATGTCTTACAATATCCGTTGAAAATAATCTGCAGCCCTGGGCTGAGAAGAAAAAAAAACAATGCTCACTTTGTACGTCGGCGTTCAGCTGTGTGCGGCAAAATATACTATACAAACAGAGTGTTTTAGAGATGCAATGATGGGTGATGTGGTCCTGTGTACCAACCCTCTTTTAAAATGGTTCCTATTAAATATATATCAATTAATGATGAAACTTCAGCACTTTGTACAGTTGTTAGAGCCAGAGCCGAAGAAATGTGTGCCAGGAGGCATTTTGAAAGGACAGTTCAGCTGAGCCCCTGAAGCTCACACAGTTGAATTATTTTACTCACATAAACTTTGAACTCCAAGTCCAAATCTATTTTCACTTTCAAAATAATTTCGTTACATTTGGATATTTACAATCAGAAGTTTTTAAGAAGTCCTTCTCTTATTCTTTGGCCTCTGATTTTTTTTTTTTTCCTGGCCACATCCGCTTTTCATTTCAACAGATATTTTGCTCTTGGATAAAATGTCACTCTGAAACAAAGAGAGAAGTGCAACCACAGTGGGCCACAGTCACGGAGCCTCCAGAGGAAAAAGCGCTGCTGACGCTATTAGTTCCTGTCGACTTTCTTGAGCATTAGGTCACAACTTTGTGGTCCGCGTAAAATTCACAGAAAGGAAGTATATTGGTGGTTGGTAATCCCCCTGAAGACCACTGTCTTACATCTACCCCTTAGACTAAGGAGCAACATATATATATTTTTTTTGTTTTAAAAGACACTTTCCATCTCCTATGTTGGTCAATTCTTCCACTCGGAGCTCCTGCGGTGTCATCACCTTTCGGTTCCTACTCGAAACGTACATAGGAACAAACTGTGCTTCACCGATGGAGCACTCGGCCCAGAGAAGCAAAAGCCATGAAATATTAACACAAGGGGAGACATCAAATATTCAGGCCTGCTAAGTGCAGCCTGTCCATCAGAACAGAAATGGAGTCCAGCGGTGACAGCACTGTGCTGTGTCACTGCGGCGATGTGTGGTTTCTGAAACCGTGATCAGAAAAAGCGTTGCAATGACTCAGGCTGGGCTTTCGACTGACAGAAGTCACACACGCTTGACCACCTGATGGCTGTTACCTGGTCTGCACCATGTGTGGTCATCTATGAAAGTTTCACAAAGGAAAGGTCCACGTGTTTGAAATTTGCACGACCATACTTGAACTCGCTGGTGTTTCAGTTTTTACCAAACACAAACCAGAATAAGGAATAGAAACAGAACCACTTCGAAACGTATGAGTGGGAAATTTGGCTTTTACACCTTTTCCTTATCTTTTTGTTTCCACTTCACATCTTTTTGCCCACAGTTCCAGAGAGGAAACTCACCTCCAAACCACAACAAGTCAAAAGAAAACACACAATCCTGAAATCATTTGAAGTGTTTTCAAAATTATTACATTTGATTTGGTTCGCCTGAGGGAACGAACCCCTTGTTTACATGCTCTGTGTCAGAGAGTCAAAAATGCGGACAAGGTCTCACTTTCACAATGCCAATGCTTCTATTGCTTTGGAGAAATTTACTGACCTTTTGATTTCCTCTTTATGATTTTTCAGCACTCTTCATTTTATTTTTGTTTCACTCCTGCAGCGTGTCCCAAATACAGAGGAAACGAGAGGGATACAAGAAAATAGGGAAGACCAAATAAAACGTGTCTGTTCATACAAAAAAAGTGAGAGACGAGGAGAAACTGAAACTCCTGCTAAAACCGCACATTTCAGTTGAAACCAAACATTTTCCTCGCAAACTTGTGCTGCTGAGTGCGTCTTGTACCACATCTAAATCGAGCCAAATTCAAGCAACAATTTAGGGAATAAATCAGAACTGTTGAAATACCGTGATAATACGCGTCATCGCCCACCAAACATGACATGACTGAATAACGACCACGCGTTAAAACAGAGAAACGCGGAAAATGTTCTTCACTTTTTCCGAGCAACTTCGACATTCATTTGGTGCTGCGAGCGCTGAAGGTGTTAACCACCAATGCTCATCAAAACCTTCGGAGCCCCGTGTTGCAAAGATCACCAGCCGTCTCTTTGAGTGGGCAACGCTCAACTTTTCCAATTAATTTCACACGAATGTGATTTCCTCCCTCTCGCATGTGTAATAGTCGCACGCGAGGGAGGTATGAGAAATAACTTGAAAATATTGATTTGTCTTGAACTGTCCAGGATTTCTTTTGTTATGTAAATAAAATAGTGTCTTTTTCTTGATTTTAATTCTCATGTTGTCACTAAAATTCTCATTCAACTGAATTGTCTGTTTACCTGGTTGTTTAAAGAATATTTTCATACTTTAAAACCTTTTACAACAATTAAAGCTTTTTTTAAATCTTGTTAAGAAAAAAAATCTTAATTTTATCAAAAATGCTTTTTTTGTGGTAAGTTCAGCATCATTTTTGTGAGGAGGGTGGTCAGACCAGAGGGGATATCACCAGAGTTGGGGGATGAGTGGGTGGGTTCCGTCTCGTGGGTTGCAGTTTCACTTTCCAGACACAGAAATTTCCCTTGTATTCAGAAACACTGAGGTAAGAGGCTGTCGAGTGTATATAAGACGGCCTCCCTGCATCTGTCAGTCACAGTCCGACTGTCTGAAACCTTTGATAGACGCTTACTGGCCTCTGAGGTTGCTCGTATTACCCTCATTGCACTTATTTTGTCATCTGCAACGAAGGAACCAAGAATGTCCGGCATCATGAAGGTGATTCTGCTCCTGGCTGTCATGGCGGTCATGACCAAGGCCCAGTGTAAGTTTTAATTTGGAGTTGTCTTTCTCCCTTTTTTTGACATGTTGACATTGGATTGTTTTTGTTGTATTTTTCCCCATTTTTCTAAGCTGGACTGTGACCCTAAAGGATAATCTTTTCTTTGTGTCTCCGCAGTCGATCGATCCGGATCCCAGTGCCGGTGTTCAAGTGTCAGGAATGGACCCAAGCCAAGTTGGAAAATTAAGGACGTCAAGATGTACCCGGCAACCACCTTTTGTAACACAGTTGAAATTGTGTAAGTTATTCATGAAACTTCCTCTGGATTGTTTTGTCTCTTCTTTAAGTCTAAAGAAAAAAATGGCTTCACCGATAAACTACAAATGAAATTTCTCTTTCAAAGCTGAACTTGCCTTCATTTCTCAAACCAATTTTAGTTAATTTTTTTGAGAAGCTACTCTTCTCGTCTCGACCATGTGCATAACATCATCTTTTGCTGTGATGTTTTAAATCTTTAGAAGCAAAATGCACTGAAATGAATTGCTGTCTGTTGTGTTTTTACAGTGTCAGCACCTACAATGGCCGCCAATTTTGTCTGAATCCTAACAACACAGACGTGCAGATGTTCATTGCCAATCTAATGTGAGTATGATACACTGTATGACCTTGTTCAACACACTCACCATCCAAACACCTCACTTAAAATATTTTTCTTGTTTGTTGATCTTTTTCTGTACTCGCGAGAAAAAGAGTAATAATGACGTGAAAACCTTCCTCACACTGTTGCATTGGGTCTAATCGGTGTCCTGATTATTGGTCCTCTCTCACAGGAAGCAGAGAGTTGCTGCAACCACAAAACGTGTGCTGACTGCCTCTGCTCCAGCCAGCAGCACAACAGACAGCCTGGGACTTTCTACAACTTCTGAATGAACCTTATAGGACCTTGGACTATTCAATGAAAGCACCTTGAAATGTCATCATTAAACTCTTCTTTTTCTCCTCTTATTTATTGTCTATTTATATCGATGTGCAATTATTTTGCCTGATCATTTCTATTCTTTCTTACCTCTGTCATGTTATGTAAATAGACATCTCTATTGTGATGTTCAATCCCTCCCAAAGTTTTGCATTGTTTGTTTGTTTTTTAAATAATAAAAAAAAAACACTGAAGAAAATTCATTGGAGTTCTGAACACTTGCTTCATGCCTTCGTCCTGTGTATCAACAGTGCTATCTGGTGGATCAAACCAGCCAGTACAAGGCTGCCAGAAAACCTCCTCACCAAATACTTTGCCAAGTCTTAAATAACGCTTGAACCCTCAGTCATTCCCAATGCAAACAAACAGCACGATCCTTATAAAATTGTCCTCAACAACAGAAGATTGACCCATATCGGAATACAGATTTCAGGGTTTGCGGGGTCATTGACCTGCCTGCAACAAGCGGCAAAAGGTCAGCAGTCACCTCACAAGGGCGGCACGGCTTTGCCGAGTCCCATAGGCTGCTGTCCTCTACGCCCATCACACGCACTCACACACACACACACACACACACACACACACACACACACACACACACACACACACACAATATGTCTACTGCTGTAACCTTAACCTGCACTTCTGATCGCAACTCTCCTCCACTCATAAATGGTTTATTTTATTTTATCCAAGTTAATATTGTGCACTGGAACCAACAGTGTTCAGCAAACACTGAACAAAGTATCAGATACATTTGGAGCAGGAAATCAAGTCCATCACCTGGTACTATGTTTTATCTCAACCACAACTCGGAATCTTTTGCATTGGTTTTGTATTGCTTGGAACTGGAATGCAGGAAATAAACGATAACTACTTACAGCACGAATATTCCCAGATCTGACACTTTTTTCGGGGGGGGGGGGGTCCAAATGTAGCTGACAGGGTGAAAACAACATTTTCAAAACGGCTAAATATAACAATCTGTCATCGTTATTGCTTTTTTTACCTGCACATCAGTGACAAACGCCCCGCGGCGTCCAAGTTTAAAGGACCACTTCCGCCCAGCTCGGTCGTCTGAGGTGTGCGCACTGAGCTCACTGGCGCTCGTGCGTGCGTGCGTGCGCTGGTGCGTCCCCTCCTGCGCACTGTTTGCCTTGTGCACGTCCAAAAGTCATGGATGAACCAGACGGTCAACAAACGCGCAGTGTCAGTTAGTTCAGCCCGCAGGGTGTCGTCGACAGTGAGACGGAGACGTCCGTGTGGAGTAATTTCAAACCAAGGAGGAGACACCGACGGCTGAGGTGAGACCTCCATTGCAAGATTAAGAACTGCGTGGAAACTGTCAAAAACACCGGGCACGCATTGACATTTATAACATCGACTGTGATACCTGGGGGATAACGTGAATGAGATACTATGTTATGTAATGCAGCGTTTTTTATTTTCTATTTCTTTTCCTTTTTTTCTGAATCGCAATACATTTTTGTCGTTGGGGAGTTTTTAATGGGGCTGTTTTGGACGTCTTGTGTCCATGTCAGTGAATCACAGGAACACGGGCTCCTTTTTGTGCGTCACTTTATCTGTTGTCTGTCGCTGACGTGACAGTTTGCAAGCTGTCTGCTGAGAAGAGCAGACAAAAAGAAAAAAAACACCACCGACCAAAGTCAGATTCATTTGAATTCAGCCTCATTATCCCGCTGATTGTGGGCGCGTTTGTTTATTTTTAAGTGAATTCAGACAGAGGTCATTGATACCTAAAGAACTGAACCCGTCCTGCCGGTACAGGCAGTCTGCGGCACCGGGAAGGTCTTGGCTTTATACTGGGAAAACAAGTTGGCCAAAACAAAAGGACTCTGTTAATATTCCACGCAGGAGGGGAAGAGCAGAACACGAACAAGTCTGTCAAAACCCTCGGAAAGTTTCATTTCCCTATGAGAGACTGCTTGATCTGCAGTTTAGCTCCGTGAGCAGCCAGTTGTCAGAGTCGTTGGTACAGTATGTAAGTGAGCACACAGTCATGTCAATGCTGTAACCAGACTCTCAGGTTCTATTTAAGGGAGGGCAGTCACAGGAAAGGTATCACTGTAAATACAAGTTTGTTGTGCTCTTCAGTTTATTACTTACTGTCAAGGCAGTAATAGCAGAATAAATGTGACAAAAGCAATTTTCTAACTGCACACAAACTTTCAATCAGCCAAGTGACACTTGATGCAATGTGTGTTGTGACGCTGTGAAGCTTTCAGCTTGCGAGGAGGGTGAACCTTCAGACCATCCTTCAGCCCCCCTCTGATCTGCTGCTAAGATGGCATCGAGACCGGGAGACATTCCAGGTAACGCAAGTGTTTATGCTCTTCAGAACACAAGTGATAATCATGATCTGATAACAGAGATTGTCCCCAGTTGCAGTATCAAGTGTGACGTACACCAACCATTGCAATACAACGTTTTGTTATGCTATGTGTCAATGGGCCAAACAGATTTTGTCCTTTAATGCGATGTGTTCAAGGAGCATTGCAAGATGAGCATGCGGACAAAAGCCGAATTGTGGAGGCTGGACGACTGTTTCATCTGAAAATAGTGTTATTGTGTTGGGCATTTGGGTTGAAGTGGTCTGCAGCTGAAAGAGTGAGCTGTCAACAGATCCATTAAACATCAACGTCATTGATAAGTTTTGCAAGCGTGGCTGTTCCTTGCAGTCCAATGGAGCAGGACCTTTTGTAGGTTCGATTGCTAGATAAGTAATGCAAGCAACACATCAGAAGACCCAGTCCATCACAGTTTGCTGCGTTAGAGACCACAGCTGTGGATTTTCACATTCATGATGGAAAAACGAGCATCGGACTAAAGCAGTGAAGCAATATGTCGTCGTCTGACAGATCATACTTTCATTTATGTCACATAGAGGTTGCCAGGTGTGGGAGGTGACAGTTCCCAGAATGCACTCTGGGAAGGAAGCAAGCTTATGGAGGCAGTGCAATGTTTTGGTCAAAAGTCCTCTGGGGATCTCTGAGTCCTGGCCTCCATGTGGGTGTTAAATTGACTGAGCAAACACGCTTTTTTGCTGACCAACTGACCAACAACCCACCGGAACTAGTACTCCTTGTGATTTTGCCTCCCATTTATTTATTATCTCATCAAATCCTGCATTTATACAGTGTTTTGGGCATTGACCAATTTAAGCCCCAGCTCGCAACTTTCTGTGTTCAAAGATTTGCTACTGAAAGGTTGTTGCCAGAAACCACAGCACACCCCCAGAGGTGGAGTTCAAGCCTCGACAGGCTAGGATTGTTTTTGGAAGCATGAGGTTAAACTTGCAAAAAATTTAGGTCGGCGGTCACAATGTTTTGGCTGATCCTTTTATCCCCTACATAACCTTTTTTTCAGCACTCGAGTCCAGTAGGTCGTCTGGATTTTTAGGTGCCATTTCCTCTCCCATTGGGATGCTGCGACGCAACACCAGCTATGATGATAACTTAAACGCCCCCACACATTCGCCAACTGAAGATTTCACGGCCACCATCATGTGGAGAGAACCTCTCAGAACAAAAAACAAGTTGAAAAGCATCGCAAAGGTACCTCACAGCCTCCTGTTAGTTCAACTTAATCCATGTTGTTCTGAGTTGGTAACCAGCCTTGATTTGATCTTGCGTGTCATAACTTGTTTCTCTTGGTGCGTTGCTGCGTCGCATTAGATTTACCCAACAGTCTCTCGTGCAACTGGTTTGTAAATTGATCCCATCCAAATCTCTCTGACTAGGATGGTGAGACTGGTGGGGACTTCCTGACTTTTGAGGCAACACCACGAGCCAGTTCACCAGTGCATGTGGTAAAGGCCAAACCCTCCCCCATCATGACCTCATTGATGGCTAGTAAGTTAACTGCATTTTGGTGATTTACTGTATAATAAAGCTCTATTTTTCTGATGCAGAACCTCTTTGTAAAATGGGTTTTTAGTGATGATACAAATTCTTTCCCAACTATTTATCACAGAATTACACACACACAGTTTTATCTTCACCATCTCTTGAATGGTGTTTTTTTTACTTTGATTGAAATTTTGTAATATCCATCCTTAATGTGAAGTAATTGTTTTGTTATATTGAGATGCGGTAAATATACGTAGTGACAAAAAGCTGCACTTTTGACTGTTCTGCCCGTCATTTCTCAGAGCAATCCCAGGACAAGGTTGAGCACCCTGGAGGACAGACTGAAGTGGTTTCTCCTCTGCGTAAGGGCCTCACTGCAGAGGAGACCCACTTTCCCAGAGTCACTGATTCACCAAAGTTGGTGAGTATGCATAAAAATACGGCAAACGGCAATTTACCAGCAGGTTCTACATATATATTTGTGTTGTTCTCTTATACTTCACATACATGACAATGCGTTTTGAAGGGGTGGGTGGGGCTTTGATAACACTGGTTACAATGAAACTGTGTGACTAAAAGCAAACAACAACATGTTTTGTTTCAGCCATCATGTCCTTTTGCAATTCATGATTCATCTGTTTTCAACATGCTGAGTCTCCCTCTTCAAACCTTAGTCAGTGTTGGTTGAC
>JASSRZ010000049.1:6407688-6498501 GCA_032164315.1 Malacoctenus gilli | reverse complement strand
AGAAAGATAGTTCTTTTAGACCATGACGCAAAATATGAAATACTATTTTACTGTTATATTTCAAATATATATTTAATGGCAAAATGGTGGCTGAATGTTACTAGACTGGAACACAAGTCTGTGACTATTTTCAAGGTCTGAACAATGACACTTCATTGAAAATGCAACTTTCACAACTCTGTGTGCGTGCGCGCGCGTGCATGCGTGCGTGTGTTTTGGCCAAGTGTACCATTTAATTTGTTACTTTTTAATAGAATACCAGAATAAATATTATGTTTTGCCTCCATTCGCCTTCTTCGGCCCCACCAGCAGCGTAGTACGATTTATGACTTGTTACTTTCGTCTACCTCGGTCAACGAACCTTTATCCAACCAAAGTTTATGTAAGTCTGAATCTATGACCGAGTTGGATTTGATTTATTAGTATCCTATCTCTGCCGGGTATGATAAATGTGTCACATTGCATTGATATAAAGTTCCATTCAGCTTTTTGGGTCTCTTCAAAAAATAACAAATTGCCTAATGCATGCTAGGAAGTGCAAGGACGAAGGTTATGTGTTCTTGTGTGTTTAGGGTTGTCCATTTTGCATGCCCACCTCTGCTCACTGGCATGCTCATGTTTACTTTCTGACCTTGTAATAAAAAAACATGTTGCAATGCTCTGTACACCAAATAAAAGTGGTTTTAGCGATACAACTTTTAAAATATATTGCTGAGAAGATTATCATAATGTCTTACAGGTACAGCTGAAGGCATTAAGTGCAGTCTAAACCCTTGTATTACACCAAGATGTGTTTGATTCAGTGATCATAAGAACATCTTCCATGGACAAAATATAATCTCAAAAGTTAAAATAATCACTGAAGGAAAAATTGTCTATCTCTGTGTGTACAGACAGAGGATCTGACTGGTACCCCTCAAAATGAGTCCTTGTTTTGTAAATTGTACGATTATTAACTTTACATTTTACCAGAGATATTTTTGTTGATTTGATTTTTCACTCTTGATCGCTGTTAAACATGGAGCAACACATTGGTAAACAAATTACGTAATCGACTCTGGTTTGGTGTAGTTCAAGCCGGAGTGTTGCCAAGCAACGCCCTTACGAGGCCATTTTTTTCAAAAACGAACCAATCGCAGACCTCATTACAAAAGGAGGCCTACTGCGGTGTGAACAGACGGCGCAGTCGGTGTTTTTCGAGGAATATATTCGTCGCTTAAACTCCCAACTATGGACACAAAGACGGAATCTATCGAGCTGAGGCGCCAAAGAAAGCGTATCATAAAAAGGTGTGTTATTGAGCGTTTCTTTATGTTGCTCATTTCTTCAGAGATTCGAGGAAATGTGGGCAGTTAGCTTGACATTCCCGCAAGCTTGTTAGCAAAGATGGCTAACAACCCAAGTTATGTGCGAGAATCATCGTCGATAATTAAGCTTTTTTTAATATCGTCGCCAAACTTTTGCTAACATTTGAAACAGCAATTGGCTTCAGAGACTGTCCTATTGTGTCGCTGAGTGTAATTAAATCGATGGAAGTCTACAGTTACGTGGCTGTCCGAGCACAGCTGCGTCGTAGCGGCTAGCCACTAGCAATGGCATAAGAGAGAAACCCCGTGAGCGATCAAGGTTGGGCCGTTTTTGTCGTGTTTTTGGCCGCGTTGTGTCCTCACACGACATTCGTCCTCGTGTACATTTTTATCACAAAGTGGTTTAAGGAGGCCGTGTTGAAGTCTGTTTCCGAATTCACAACGCTCTTTCCAGTTGCTCCTTTGTAAAGTATACCTATTGAAACGTGTCCCTCACGAGCATTACTCCGGCGGAAGCACTGTCCTATGATTTGCTTTAAGTATCCGTGAGAATGAAGTACAATCAATCAAGTCATTTGTATTTGACTAAGTGCTCCTCCTTACCAACCTTCATAACTCCAGTGGTCTTTATTGAAGGGTCTTTTTATTCTACTTCAGATATCAGTTCAAACAAAAGATTGAGGTTCTTGCTGAAACTGCTCTTGCGGTTAGAAAGTTGTGAGGGATTTTTTTTTTGTATTTTTGTCCCCTAAAATATCACTTTTTCTTGGGGGGCCACAAAATAGCATCATTGTAATTTTACAACAATGTAAGGTCATCCCGTGGGGTCAAACTCTTCCTTAGCCTTGACACTTTTTATCTAATATATTGGACTTTGTACCCCATTTTATTCATTTATGAATGGACTAATCTTTGTTTTCATTAACTTAGCCTCTCTGTGTTTTAGCAGCTCTCTCTTCCGATCCACACTAGGAGGTCATACCCTCTGCAGATCTGTGACACACATTTTGCGTGTTGTTTTTAATCTCCAGGTGCAGTTTGACACTGCTGCCCTTCTGTGATGTGTGATCATGGGTGCTGGGTCTTGTGACACATCGGTATACCTGCTATAAATATGCCCTCGGTCTCATTGGACATGGGGCCAGTCGTGTGATGTTGTTGCTCTGCCAGGGTGCACAGTTCAAAATTGAAGAACCAGCCATTCAGCTTGTCATATTCGTGGTTTCATTTGAGCTTTCGGAGTGCATTTTATTCACATGCATATGTTTCATTGGTTGTGGTTTTTCGTCTGCAGAAGTTGAGAATGCCAAGTGGGGACTTCAAGGAGGACAGGCTTACAACATCAGCACAAGCCACCCCAAGTGGCACTCCCTCTGTCACCCCCTCCGTTACCCCCAGCGTCACCCCTTGTGTAACTCCCCATTCCTCACCAGCTCTTACTCGCAGGTAGGTGTCTTGCGTTTTGAAATGTCTTGCTCATTCTAAATCAGTTTTAGTTGTTGCTGCACACAGTTTACGAACATCACCATCATGAAGTTCCACTCAGCACATTTTGCTGTGCTTTTGCTTGAATCTTCATTCATTGCTCCCACTTGTTTGGAGTACAGGAGCTGGCTCCAGCTGAGTTCTGCACCTTTCCTCACAACCCCTGAGCAAAACAGTCCCACCCGCAGTCCAGACATGGGAGGAAATGAGGGAGGAGGAGGAGAACGATGGAGCTTCTTTGGAACTCGATCTGTGGTACAGAAGTCCCCCACTGATCCAGGCTCTGACACCAACACGGGTAAGAGATCTGCACACAGACTATTTCTTGATTTGAAGATCTCGATATAAGATGGGAAGATTTGTTGTTTCTGATGAGTCTTAATTTGAAATGCAGCACAAAAAGGAATCTTTCTGCCTTTTTTCTGAAAGCAATGATTTTAAATCTCACAGGTGAAAGGCTCTTACTATTTAAATTATGTTTGAAAACTGTGAGGATTTACCAATGATAGTTATGCTACTACATGATTGCTTTGTGATATTATGAACAAAGTTATCGTACTTTTGTGCAATTTATTGTCTGTTTACCTTCAATTGTGATATGTTCCAAATTTTAGTTCTGCTTTATTTTGATATGCTTTTTTGTGTTCATGTTTTTATATTTGTTGTTTGATAATTGATGTGTGTTGAGCCATTGCCCCACTGAAGGAGGATTAAAGCTCACTGCAGCACATGATAATGTAAATTTGTGTCTCTATCGCTCACACTCTTTATCTCCCATCTTTCTATCTAACTTTTTCTCTCTTTTGCATGCTTCTGTTTTTTGCAGGCTTCTCTCTGCAATCCTATTTTGGTTTGCACAAGTCCTCCACCATGGATGGCACCAACACACAGATCAGCCTGAAGGTGGACGACCCTGCCAAATTCATGCCCCCGAAAATTGAAATTTCTGATATGGAACCCAAACGGGTGCCACCACGGCCACACAAACTCAAACCTCGGGACATGAACGTTTTAACACCTTCAGGATTCTGAAACCTGATCAACTGGGTCCTTACTTTTCCTCACCCTTTCCTCCACCCCCCCCCCTCCTCACGCAGTTCCTGGAATTAAAACCATCATCAGTATTAGCTCACCCACCTAACATTGCAACAAAATTGCACTGGTGAACCACCTGGTGTACCAGCTGCAGTCTCCTTCAAGTCCTCACCATCTCCTCTTCCTATTTACTGGTCCACATAAAAACAGCCAAATGAAGTAACTTCTTTCGTCACCCAGAAGATGGTACAGCTTTGTTGTTATTTTGTCACGTCTCTTGGGTGCACTGGCATGTATTGCCTTGCTGTCCTCATTCCATTGTTGGTGATGGCATAAGAGCAGAGTTGAAATGGCTCATCAGTCCTTTTGCAAAAGTTTGTGGTCCTGCGATGCCTCTCATACAAAACTGATGAGCTTTTTCAAGGCACACTACTCGAATGCCTGCCACTTTTGTATATATATATTTTTTAATTTGAAAATGTTCTGATTGATAGTTGTGTAGTGCTTTTCTCTGTCGGCATGCAGAGTTTAGTGTGACGTATGACTGATTCTGTGCCTGAACTTGCAGTGTGTTTGCTTTTGGCATTATTGCCATTTAAGTTTATAATTTTGCTAAACTGAGGGACTGTTGACCTGAAGTGTTCTGGTTTTTTGGGGTTGTTTTTTCTTTTCTTAACATCAACTCAAGTATGACGAGAGTGTCCTGTTCAGACCTGAAGCAACATTTACACCTGTATTTCCAGAGGTGATTGTGTGCTTCTGCTTTTATAGCTGCTCTGATCACGAGGTTCCATCGGTAAAAGGACACAAACATGCAGATGCTTTTTGTAAGCAGAACATGCATAGAAATGTTGGTTTACATCCAAGAGGATAAAAATCAAGCTGGTTTATTTAAAATACTTGATCATTCAGTTTGTTGGGTTCATCACACTCTCAGAACGGAAATATAACAGTCCATGAGCTATAAAGAAAACAAAGGACATGATTTTCACTTTGGGGCTTTAACGTGAAAGAATCCCTGTCAAGTTTGTTGGAAAGTTGGTGAATTCCACTAAATAATTGCACAAGGAAGGTTTTCTTCCACTTCCATCTGTAAATAAATCTGAACATAATAAGCAATACCATTGTACTCTATTGTTTTGTTTTTCTTATCATACCCACAGGTTGAGTAGCCCATAGATTAAAACTTCCCATTTTGCTGTTTGTTTTGCTTTTTATGTTGGGTTACACTTTATTTTGATTAAAAAAGAAAAACTACGCAAGAAATGTGAAAGAATAAGTCTACTTTTTTGCCTCGCCTGATTTACAAAAGCCTGCACCCCTTTATAATGTTTTATCAAGGTAACTAGCTGCGTGAGGGGATTACAGGCGTTATGACTTTCATACTACTTGCTTTTCCTCAAGTTTTAATTTCTCAAAAAACCCTCAATTTTTCACTCCCCACATTTCTCACTGCCCTGTTGTTGGTAAATAATACATTAGTATTAATTTACCATACTTGTATTTTACGAAGGCGCCATATAAACCATCTATCTTCATCACTATTTTTTGACACAATTTGTTTATCCCGTATTTTCCCCACATAAGCATTTTTTAAATGTCTGTAGTTACAACCTTTGGCCAGAAGGTGGCAGGAAAACGCGATTGCAGCAAACCTCCTCCCTTCGTGAGGTTCCTCGGACTACAGCAGATTTAAACAGAAACGGAGAAAGGAGGGAAAAAACGAGTTGTTATGTGTGTTTTGGAGTATTATGTTATTTCCTCCAAGTTGGTCAGTTCATTACTTATGCATTCATGTTAAATCATGATCATAGCAACACGTTTCTGACTGTAGAATTTGAACATTGGATGGGAGACCTTTTTTTAAATGAACAATTAAATTAGTACATTTAATTTTTTGCAGTTTGCTGCCAGCAATGACTGTCAGAAAATTCATGATTTGTAGAGACGGAGTCTCTCGATACTCCACAACTTTTCCAATTGTGTTTTCATAGATTTTTATTTTTTAAATCCAAGTGTGTTTACATGCAATGGTGCTGGTGACTGGCGACACTATTCCAAAAGCAGTGAGGAGGCGTTTCTATGTTATTGTTTAATCACTGAATATGACTGAAGAGATTATTCTTTGCCGTACAGGAATTGGGTATGTCAGAACAACATGTGCTGACCTGATGAGTAGGTTCAGTAATATGATCATTTTCAGCTATGGGTAATTAGTGTACAGAACACCAGTGTCATTATAGTTTCCCTGTTGCTGGTTAACAATTTGGAACCAGCAATCTCACAAATGACAAGTGCAGGAACAATGACTGTTTTAATGTATTCTGTCCTCACAGAAGGACGAATATCTTGGCCTTCAGTCAGTGGAGGGAGGAGGAGGAGGGCAAGTTGTTGCCATTCGAGTTCTGCCCTGCAGCCTTAAGTTTCTCACCAATTATTTCTTTTGTTCCCTCCTAATGGTGATTTTAGTGGTAGCAGCAGGATGTTCTTATGACCACATCTTTTCAAGGGTGCGTCCTTTGTCCTCATCACTTTCCCCCAAACTCGTAGACACGCATTTGTACGACGGCACACAAATTTGTCTTACTGATAAAATAGTATCTGAAGTCGGAGTCAGTAAGTTGTTATGATTTTTTTTCTCTTTGAAAAGACCTTAACTGGAGATAATATGCTGGAGCTCCAAAAGAGAAACCACACCCGTGCTTAATGACAGCTTTAGAGCTTCCTCCTCAAGTTTTCAGGTGGTGCAACAGAAGTAAAGGTGAAGATCAAATGGGACAAACAAGTAGGAACAGATAGCCTTCAGTCCGAACACTGGAGACAGGACAGTCGTTAGTGACAGGAAAAGTGATGGACAGACTGAAGATGAAAGGCCGAAAGCAGAGGCGAAGGTGAAGGAAGTGAAACACTGAAGGGAGGAATTTGGCAGAGGAGTTTTGGCATAACGACACAGCTGGAGACATTCAGTCTTGGGCCCTATTTTTTTTGGTGAGAAGCATGCAACATGATACACAAACAGCTGGGCAGCAGGGACTGTGTGCGAAAGTCCGAACTAGCAACACGCAGCCGTTCAGCAAACTCAAGAGATAGACTGGGTGGAGGAGCGAGGGAGGGAGTCAGTCAAATGGGGAAATGGAGAGCAAAGGGTGGAGTGCCCCAGCAGTCATGACATAATACAGATGGCGCTCTCTCTCTCTCTCTCTCTGGATCCGACATGACGTGGTTGTGCAACCCCCCCTTCCCCCTTCCCCTTCCTTGTTCTGCTCCCCACCCCCAGACTCGGCCCTGATCCTACAAAGTCACATAGCTTACTCACAGATGTGCAATAGCAAGCACCACCCTGTCAGGGTGACCATTCACCCAAACAAACACCATGGTTGCTTCCACAACCTAACTGGGCTCACTTATTCACTCGTCAAAATCCTAAAACACACACACACACACACACACACACACACACACACACACACACACACACACACACACACACACACACACACAGAGAGAGAATGGCCATTTACCTCCCTGAAAAACCTCAGAATAATTGCTTCAGTTTCGGGCAGCCTGATGACACAACTTAGATTTCCCAGCGTGGCCAAACTACCATCATATGGCGAGATAAACAAGGCTTCAGGAGTCCTCTGCTGTAAGATTAGCTTGTTCCACTGATATCCAAGTGGTCTACGTGCTTGTAATATTGTGTCGGAAAAAATGCTGCCCAAGTCTGAAGGTGTATAAAGGTCATCTTTGAGGATGGAAAAAGGAACTTTTTTTAGGCCTGGTAGAAGCAAGAACAGTCAGTTAAAATGATCAATACTGACAATCGACAAATATCAAACTACTACAATCGGACATACATCGAAACGGAAACCATCACGCTCAAAGCACGTGTGAATTCTTTTCCTGCAATTACACCCTCAACTGCAGAAACACAAAGGTTTCTTTCAGTAATGTTCTTAAAGAAAAGCGATAAGATAATAATATCTACAAGGCAGAGACAAGCTTTTATTACTGATTATACTTATCATTTTAAAGTTATATCAGCATGGAGTCCCATCGGAGCGACTAATATCACTGATGGAGACAATAGGCGATGTGCTGCACTTATTCTCACAGGGGGTGACAAAATTTAACAAGGGATTTGAAGGCCGGCCCCTTTGACGTTCGCTGGGTGGGTCGTTGTGTCATATTCTACACCATCCGACTCCAGAACCACATCTGGGGCTGATTCACAGTGAGCTGGCCCGGGAGTGAACTCGCCGCGCTGAGAGGGGCGAGTGAGTTGATAGGGGGTTTTGGTGAGTGTTCGTGTGTGTGTGTGTGTGTGGGGGGGGGGCAGATCTAGACCAGAGCTGGTCTTTGTCCTCAGGTATCCTGTGAAAGTAAACATCAACCATGCCCACCTCATAGTGGATAGGTCCACAGCTCAGTGGCCGCTCGCGCAGATGTGGGTCACACACAAATTAAATCACTATGCGTTTGTTACGCAACACCAAACTTCTGTACCTCATAAATTGTAAAGACGAGACCTCTTGCAGCATGTGTGTCCCCAAAGAGCCCCTGCCTGGATCTCAAGTATGTAAGGGGGAGCACAAGTCCCTCAGATGTGAGGTTGGGTGATCTGAAACTTGCGTTAGGTCTTGTTAATCATTTCCAGTTACAAATTGTGGGATCATTCACAGCACCAAATGGGAGCTGTGCAGTAATTAGGAGACGCGGCTGTGTTTCCCAGTGCAGGACATCAACTGCATCTTTTAAGCAGTGCTGATGTGTATGTTGTCGTCGTAAAGTGGTCGTGTTGGAGCAGCAAAAAAAAAATCTTTTGTTTGCGCTTCATAGAAAAAAAGGGGAAAAAAAGACAATAGACCCAGTGACTTGAATCTTCAACCTCGTTTGCAGCTTGTGAGCTTCTGGCAATCAGGCTGTTGGTCTTCGTGCTGTTCGATAGGCATTCTCCTGCCATCCCCCACCGAGAAAAAGACTGGTGGGCCCTTCTGTACTGGCCTCCGGGCTTTAACACGAAGCAGATGTGGAAAAGGAGAATCCCGCGCAACAATGTCTATCTCCAGTCAGCTGGAGGTGCTCGGCTCACTGCCTGCATCCGTTTGGTGCCGTACGATCTCCAGTCACTACTCAAGAGCCGTGCACACACGCAACAGAGCTCCTGATGTCTTGAGAAAACACATCTTCATGCTGTCGCACACCGCGTGCGTGAGTGCATACGTGTTCGAAAGGAAAACATGCAAGTGTGGGTGCTGACTCATTTCTGTGATGGCATTTATAACCGAAGACACATGTCGTGCAAATGACAGAAGTACATCACATTTTATAACCTTTATCAATCTGCCCAGCCTGTAATGTTTCCTGAGCGGGAAAGAAATATTTCTGCATGTTTTGGTCTCCAGACCTGGCAACTAATGGCAGTTTGACATGATTCACATTTTGCATCAAAATATCTGAATTGTGTTCTCAAGTAAAGCTAAGAATCAGATTGAAAGGTCAGTTAAAAGTCGAGTCCTGACACTGACATGCCGATGTAGTTGTGTTGTCTCTGTTTTACTGTCCTTTATTGCAGCTGCTCTTTTTATAAGCATTGTGACGATAGACATTGCTCGTTTATTGTTGTTTCCGTACGGCACCGAGGTTTATCTGGTCGAAACGCGATAAAAATGTCTTGTGGTTTACAGCGAAATTCACTGGAACAAACAAAAAAATGAAGAGACGATGATATTGAATTGATAGTTTCTGAGCTTGCAATAGTAGATAGTAGATATGGAAGGTTAAAAGGTTCAAAAGGTAGAGATGAATTAAACGTTAAGAGTTTTCTTGAAGTTTCTTGAAATGATGTGACAAAACCTTCTTTTTGGGCCTTCATTTTATATCAACATAGTCATTAAAGAACCTTTGATCGCTGGTTAGAGCTCACTGGATAAGAGCTTCACAATACCCACATAGTTATAATTATTAATCCTTTAAGCCAGAGGAAGAATGTAGGTCTTTGGCTCGTGTCACTGATTCCCACTCACGCACATCTATACACCAACCCAACTGCCGTCAACACGAAGACACTTGTACGTAAAGCACAGATGGAAATCGTTGCTTGAAAAGTACTGATAAAGCTGTTGCTTGTTTTTTGTCGCATCACCTTTGTGTGGGCTTTCAGGGGAGAAAGAAAAAAGCAGCACTGAAAAAAACCCACCGGATGATCAGAGGAGTACAAAATAATCCAATCCTTCCTGCCGCTCCTCATGATGGTAGCATGTGGGCTGGCGTGGTTCGGAAAAAGCAGAGTGAGGCGTGTGACTTGGCCAGACAACCACACATTCCTCAGGCATGGACATGGACAGTAAGTGGGCACGATGTGGTCGAAGGGAAACACGCGGCTCACAATTCCTACGGTTTGGTGTCTTTATCTACTTCGAGAGGTCTTCCTCCCCACATACTGAGGGACGTCGTGGCAGCTCACCCCAGTCGTTTTGATGCCACTGCAAATGAGTCACAGGCAGAGATTGATAAGAGCAGCGTCTCTATCTATCTCTCAGTGAATCACCTTCTGTTTCTGCCACCGACAACTACCGTCCACATTCATGCATCAGAAAAGATTCAAAACTGTCGTTTTCACAGAACGTAAAGGATTTGTGATTTTAGACAAACACACTTTGGATAGCAGAGCCTAAATAAACTCTGGAAATGTTTGCTATCTTATTCCTGCAAGCATTTCCTTGGCAAATGATGAAAGTGCTGAGGAGACCTTTGCTCAATGTTATACAGATGCAGTAGCACAAATAAAATGAAATGACTAAAAGGCCACAGTAAGTGCATGAGTACTGTGCAGGAAACTTGCCTCTTTACAGTTACTGGTCTGATAGACCATAATAAAACAGAGTTGTGAACAATTCGCTGTGTAATAAACGAAACAACTTCATCTTGCTCTTTTGATAGATGTCTATAAATCTGCTGGCGACGTCTTTTGGTTGCTGCAGCTTTGAATGCTGGAATTTCTTTAACCCTGCGTTCCTGGCATTGATTTAAGAGAAGTTTATAGCAGGAAAAAAAGATGTAACAGTCGGGAATGTACTGCCAGAGAGGGACAAGAAGGAGTCAACGTCTATTCAGAAAGAAGAGCCCAACACGTTCACCACAAAACTCATCGTTTAAATGACTGCATGTAAGAAATGTCTTGGATATGAGAGTCACCATGTCAAGGTCATTCTTCACTGGCAAAGCCAGCTTTTGCCAGTACAGCATCATTATTGATGCAAAAATTACATTTAAAGGTTATCTATGACCACTCCAGCTTTTCTAATCTCCACTTTATCTTACTTTCATTTTTCACTTTGAGGGACCACAAAACTCACAAATATTTTGTTCTGGAAGAAAAGAAAAAAGACTAAAATGCTCAGTTCAGTTCAAAACACTTTTTCTATCTGAATCTCTGTCCCTCCTTAACCCGAGTGTGAGGTCGACAGCTTATCAGAAGAATATGTAAATCCGACATGAGTTTTTCACACACACAAACTCCCCCAAAAAGACACAAAACAGGTGACTGATTGTCACTTCATTGGTATTTCCAGTTGTGAATTGCACAATTCTACAAAATCCCTCTAAACTGTTTGATCACTCACGCAATACATGTACAAAACTTGTCGAAATTACATCCAAAATGTTCCCTTGTGTTTTTATTCCACTACATATTAAGATGCAGATCATCAGCCTTCCCTTTGTGAAGAGTCACATCGGAAAAACACACACGCAGAAAACAAGACAAGGCGTTGCCAGTCTGTGAACAGAAAGTCTAATGACCAGTCGCACTTTGTCATTCATTTATCTGTACTGCTTTTCAAACGCAGGATTGAGGGGTGGTGGAGCCATTCCCAGTTGACTTTGGGTGAAAGCAGGACACACCTGGGAGAGGTCAACACTTTAGTACAGAGTAATACTTCGAAACAAAAACATGTACAAACTCCACCCAGGATCCAGGTACTTCTTGCTATGGAGTGAGAACATTAACCACTGTACAGTTGTGCCAGCACGCCCACAGAAAGTCTTCTATTGTTACTGTGCGTTCTCCCTAATGACGTCCATGCCTAAAAAAAAAAAAAAGATTACTAGCTCAGTTTAATTGACTCGATGATTCTCTTTTCACTTGTGTTGGATGAGCCAAGCTTCTGTGACTGTCACCTTTAGTCCCTCTTTAGACATCGACTAAATAAACAGATAAACCCGTCAAAGCTGTCTGTCACGCTGCAGCCAATGCGTTCCTGACGTTAATGCGTGCTTTGACAAACACCGAGTGATCCGTCTTCGACAGCTGAAGCGGTCAACACCTGTGGGGGAGCCGGATGGAGCGAGGCAGGGCGCAGGGAGGTGCTGCGGGGAAGGTGCAGCAGGAGGCGTGGCCGCCGCCGCCGCCGCCTGGAAAGGAAGCAGCCTTTAAACGCGCCGGGGGGAGGAGTGGAGCCGAGCAGTCCTTCAGGATTTGACTCTGGACGGCCAGAAGCATCACTGACACCGGGAAACTTCGAGACGGCGTCTCTCGCAACCGCTTCCAGCAACGACCGCAAAGTTTGAGTCATGTGTGGTAAGGAGCATTTGTGTTGATACTTTCGGCGTTTTGGACAGCTTGGGGATAAATCTGCGCCGACGGACGCCGAATCCGTGCAGCCGCTGTGAAGTGATAAAGACACCCAATTTGCAAGTTGTCTTCTTAGTTTGGTTCAATGGCGTGACTCCGCCTGTATGCTTGTGAGAAAAGTAAAGACACTTCGTCGGAGTTGTAGTCCTTGGAATATGCGCTTTCTTTCCATTGTATGCGCGAGGTTTACGCACAAGCTGCTACGTGTCAGTGTTTCAACTTACCGGTTTAACTACAGGCGTGACATTTTGCGGCCAAATTGAGGCTCATCAGAGAAGTATGTGCAGATGCTCATCGGGTTGCTGCCGTCCTCCCGTTTGGACGTGCGCTTCTTATGTTTCAGCATGACCTTGGAGACATCGCGCACCTTTTGGCGTGCGTGCATGGCACAATGAAAGAGCAGGAGCGCTCAGCCCATCCGCCTTGAGTCAATCTTTAACAGCCAGGGACTTAGCCTCGTGTCCGCCGAGAAGCGATCGAGATTGTGGGAGTTTTCACCGCAGCCCGCTTTACCTGGCCGAGCCAACAGTGCGCGCAATGTGCGTCCCGTCAATGGCCAGCTGTGTGCCTGCGGGAGCGGAGCTGACCAGAACATTCCTGCACACACAGACGCAGTCATGTTTCCACCACTTCAGAGGATCATGCACTGAATTTCGACCCCTTTAAAAAAAACAGATGAGATTGGATGATTTATGTTTCTGGGAATTATTTGATGGACGCTGCGAACAAATTCGTTTCCCCCTCAGCATGAGCAATACAAGAGTAATAATGCATCAGCGATGTCTTAACTTTCTCCTCACTGAGTATTCCGAATAAAATGTTGTGGATGTGACAGCCAATAAAACGTCTTAGTCCAGCAGGAAGCATCGACACTGACAGTTTTACTGAATTAGTGTGGAAATACAGAGGATCTTAAGAACACACACCGGTACTCACATTACAAGACACACTATTGGCTTCACTGTAGTCCATGTACAAGATTTGTCTTGACTTATGTTCCTAAATAGGGATCAAGAAGTTGAAGAAACTGAAATAGATTGCGCTTTGAAACTGCAGATGCAGTGTGAACTCTGTATGCAGCCTTTTGAGCCCCTCGGAGGATTCAAGTTGTGTTTTTCCTTTTCTAAAAGGGATCTTTGCCTACCTGAATTACCGAGTGCCACGCACCAGAAAGGAGATATTTGAGACGCTGGTGAAGGGACTGCAGAGACTGGAGTACAGAGGGTACGATTCAGCAGGTGAGACACTCTGCCACACAGAACTGCAACAACACATTCGCACACAGTTGCACAGCCGTGTTTCTGAGGACATTCCCTGAGAAAATGTAGGACATAACCTTACCTTTACCCCTGCCTTCACCGTTTGGCATGTTTCCAACCCCATTGTTTACCCCTTTACCTTCAACCTCTCCCTTTGGTTCAAGTAAAAGTCCTTCTTCGAGGGATGTAAACATGGGAGAAGTGTTCTCCCTTTTCCTCCCACTGACAGTCTCAGACAGACAGGGAAATGGTCCTGCTTTGGACAGTAATCCCAGCAGCCCAACAAACAGGGTACTTTCATATTTCATCTGTGCTGTTATGTGGAAAAATATGGACAGTGTTTTTTGACGTGTTGTAATGTGAGAGTAAGTAAATAATGTAATCCATAAGCAAATCCAAAGGTATTCCAACGTCATTTGTTCAGCATGAACTTTTGATGGACCTGGTAGAATGAAGATAAACTGGTGGAACAGGTGCCAGTGGAAAGAAAAAGTGCTGCTGATCGTCATGCTGCTGCCATACCTATCATCATAAAGTTAGAATTACTTGTAGGAATAAAATTTTTAACTGTCCAACACCTAAAATACACTTTTTTTCTTTCCTTTTTGTTTTTTTTCTAAACATTTTGACGTGTTCATTCATGTTCACACCAGTTTTGCTGAGTTTGCCTTCTCAGTCAAATCTGTCCTTTGATATAACTCTGGTTTAAAAAAAAACAACATCAATCAAAGATGGGCTGAATTGTAACCTCCTTGGAGACATTCATTGTTACTTCCAGCTGCTGTCAAACTAGACAGTCAACCTGTTGAGCAAGCGATGATCACTGAGACACGGCAGTGGGAAGCAAGCCAGGACAAAATAAACTGTAATCATGTGGTCAGATAAAATAGTTACTTCTATCTCAGAGCCCATCAAGGCTGATAAGTTAAATAAACAGAGGCCTTAAAGCAACAATAAGTAGTTACACAATACACACGCCCAAACGTCTCAGTGTAATGGACTCTGTCCCACGCGACCACCATCTTCTGATGTGTTACTTTACCTCGTAGATTCAGTGTAAACCCCCAGACATCAGGTTTGCTATCTGCTTTTCCTTCATAAACTCTGTAAATACATGTAATGAGGCCGTGTTTAATGCCGTTGCTGTGTAAACAATGGGAGTGAATATTGCCTTCCGGACCCTCTGCATGTCTGCAGGCATTGCTGTTGACGGCCCGAGCAAGTCGACTGACACCAATGGCAACACCATCAGGTTAATAAAGAAGATGGGGAAGGTGAAAGCTCTGGATGAGGAGCTTTACAGTGAGTTCACACATCATATTTAGCCATTTACTGATTTATTTACATTCAATATAGCAAACTCATTTGTTTTTGAATTCTACCACTAACAGTATTATTATTATTTTCCTAAAATTAAGTTTAAAAAAACCCCCTTCAAATCCTTGTTCTTTGCTTCTTTTTTGATCAATAAACCCAAAGATGTTCTCCTAAAACGTGCTTGCTTCGTTGAACATCTTGTGCAGCGTTTGCTCTTTAAACTCTGACTTGGGTACATGAAGGGTTTGTCGCTGTGCTTTGTGTTCGCAGAGAAAGACTCGCTGGATCTGGATGAAGAGCTGAACACACACTTTGGAATTGCTCACACTCGCTGGGCGACACACGGCGAGCCCAGTGCGCTCAACAGCCACCCCCATCGCTCCGACAAAGACAATGGTAAACCGCCATCTTTAGCATCGGTACTTGGTAGATAAACCACCTGATTTGTGTGATCTCTTCACTTGCTACAGATACAATCTAAATAAAGCATTATAAGAATAGGAAGAACATGTTGAACCTGCTGCATTATAAACCGAACAAACCCTTCATACTTAGTTGAGAAGGCGTGGCACGTATTTCAGCCATGTGCCACGTTTGTGTTCGTGAAGTTGCTGATTAAACCCTCTCTGGCTCTTTCCTTCAAAACAACTTCTTTGTTGTTCCTCGTCAGAGTTTGTGGTCATTCACAATGGCATCATCACCAACTACAAGGAGCTGAAGGAGTACCTGGTAAGTCATCACCTTAAGAACCAGCATCACTTCAGCGCCATTATTGTAGCTGTCAAGGGTCTCACTACAAAGAAGTCCTTTTTTGACACCGTGCAGAAATACAAGTTTTGCGATCGCCTTTTCTTTCTAGTTTCATAATTATTCCTGACAAATATTCCTTCCAAGTACTTACTGCAAGTTAGACCAATTTTTAAAAGTCATTCTAGCCATCAAAGTTTTAACAATGTGTTGACATATCAGGTTTTATTTTGAAATGTACCACCTTGTAACACGCAGTGTTTTCATACAAAACGCATGGATGGAAAAAGGAAGAAATATTGCTGCTCACTTGGGGAGTAAAGTACTTTTTGTGAGTGCAGGTGAACAGTTGTGGTGAACCTTTATTACAGCAGCAGAGGGTGAAGTTTCATTTAGAAAGAGTACTATTGCATGGCCCAGTGAGAGTGTGCAACTGATAGACAAAGGAAATTCAGGTTGGATGACTTTGAAGATCTTAGGAATGTTATTATGTTAGATTATTGATGCATTATCTCATTGGTCAATGGTTACATGTGCATTCGTCTATCAGTACTTGGCATTATCGAAGATTTTTTTTCCATGCCGCATTAATAATTTTGTTGAACGGCTCTGGAGGGTTGTTTGCTTTAATAGCATCTGGGAAACCAACTGATTAAAAGGGTGTGGCAAAGTGTTCCGCATTTGATTATAACCAAAGCAGTAAAAGATAAAGTAAAGTCAAAGATCCACGTGAATCTGTTCAGGGCGGTTCTTGCAGAGCTACTTGCGCCTTCATTTTAACTCAATGTGGATTTTGTGCCTCCCTCAGATGACCAAAGGATATGAATTTGAGTCGGAAACAGACACAGAAGTCATCCCGAAACTGATCAAATACATCTATGACAACAGAGAGTGTGAAAGCATCACTTTCTCCACGCTGGTTGAAAGGGTCATTCAACAGCTGGTGAGTAGCAACAGCACGAAGTCACCCACTTTATACCAGCACACGGCAGGTCGTGTCTTCCTTTTACAAGTAAAACCATAAATGGCTTTTCTCAATTCTATTCAAATCTGTATTTTTTTCTTTTTTTTGTCTCTATCAAGCAGATAGAACATTTTGAAACTGGCTTCCTTGTAACTATGTAGGATAACAGTACTCTGCTGTGTGTCATAAAGTGTGTCATACACACACACGCACATGTATGAGTATTCACATCGTGTAAAAGTGATTAAATGTCCCGTGTATTCCAACATGGTAGCCCGTGACAAAAACATTCTCTATGGCAACCACCTCAACAGCATCACCAGTGACATCATCACACGCAGAAAACAAGATTTTTCTCGAGTGAGATGAAGCAAACGGACTCTTTTCCATTGTGTGAGTAATGCTTTAAAGCGTCACGCTCTCACGTCAGAGAGAGACAGGGGGAGGCAACAGCAGCCATTTTGGATCCGGAGTAATGGGAACCAGATAGTTCGGATACTCAGTAACAGCCTCACAGCCATCACAGCCCCCCCCCCCTCTCCCCGCGTCCCCACGCCCCACACTACACTTTTTTCTCTTTTTCACCACAGTCCCAGTCAGTTCTGCTTATGGTAACCACCACTGGCAGTCTTGTACTCACCGCTGTCAAAACACAGCTGATGTTACACAATAGAGGTCTTATTTCTCCTCACACCCGCCCCTCCCCCACTAACCCGCACCCCCACTGCAGCCTTCAAACCCCACAGGGCCTGAGGAGAAGGCTTCCCTTTACCCACTTTCCTGGAATACTTGGCGACGGTACTTTCACATCAACCTTCAACATGTTGGGCCTTTTTGTTGTTTCCTTGCCCGAAGAGCCCAACTTCAGCACGTATTTATTTTCAGTCTTTTCGTCAAGCTGACTATCTTCTCACTGCTGCCTTTCTGTGTGCTCAGGAAGGAGCCTTCGCCCTGGTGTTTAAAAGCCGTCATTTCCCTGGAGAGGCTGTGTCGACCAGGTCAGTCCGTGCACACACATACACGCACCGCTGTGACACCCGACCCCACGCATCGTCCAGTGTCTGTTCAGTGGGCCGTGCTCCCCCAGGGTGACTTATCTCTGATATTCCCGACATGAAGCAATGCAAAAGATGATTTTCAGAGACACCCTTTTATTTTTGCTTCGTGGTTTCTCGTTGTTCACCTTTAAACGTGAAAAGACTCAGCATCAGGAGGCAATGTGCTCATTTTAGTGTCTCATTTGTGCTCGGTCAAATCCATTTTGCCTCTGTGTGTGAGTGCGATCAGCATTTTGAGCCCCGAGGTTGAACTCGGCTTCTCCCTCTCCTCCAATGGCCTCTGGTTCCCGGGCTGCTGGCTCTGCTTCACCTCCTCCGTGACTCATTAACAGAGAGACTAAAGAGTTTCCTGTTTCAGATTTGGAACTGGTGCCCCGGCTTCACAAGACTCTCTGTTAATTTACTCCTCATCATTTTATCCTGTGGTCTATTTCTTACTGGTTCAAGGACGAGAGAGAGAATAGTGAGAGAATAGTGAGAGAATAGTGAGAGAGAGAGAGAGAGAGAGAGAGAGAGAGAGAGAGAGAGAGAGAGAGGGAGAGAGGGAGAGGGAGAGAGAGGGTGAGGGAGAGGCAGACAGACTGACAGCCACACATGCAAACACACACACAGAAAGAGAGAGAGAGACAGGAAGAGAGGGAGCAAAAGAGAGAGGGTCGAAGGGCAGTTAAATAAGAAAGGAGAGATAAGTGAGCTGTAACTTGTGGTGAATGCAAACAACTTGCTGCTTCCCGGCCCACCTTCTGTCGCGGGAGTTTCCAACTATGCTGTTGTCGTCCTTGTAGCAAAGATTGAGGCGTGTGGTGTCAGGGACATTCATCCAGCAGTAAAATTCAATGAAGTTTTGCGGTTCATGTGTTGAACAGTCAGCGCCGTCTGCCCAGATGGAGGGATGGGGGAATGTTTGTAATTATACAGTGATGCGAGCCTCCACCCACTGTATGTCATGAAACTCGCCACCCCAGCCGGACTTTTACTCTCTGTTTCCCGGCTCCTCCGTCTCTGACACATTCTTGTGTCCTTTTCCCCTTGTTTTCATGCCCCCAGTCGCTCTCTTATCTCATCTTTCTTCTGTCTATCCATTTCGCTTCTCCTCCGACTCCTCCGACTCCTCCGACTCCTCCGACTCCTCCCCTTGCCCCTCCTCCCGTCTCTCCCTCCCTCAGCGTAAATATTATATTGGAACACAACCACATGTTTCTGTTTGCGAGCCTCCCTTTTTAAAGCCCCACACCCTTTAAAACAACCAGGGCTCTTGCGTCAGCATGGCCCCTGAGAGATGCAAAAGAGGGAGAAAAAAGAGGAATCCAGACAAAAGGATAAGTGAGGGGAGGCCTTCAAATCAGTTTCTCAAGAGCCATAATAAACAACCAGCCATAAAGAGGTTTTGTATTGATCTCGAGTTCGTGCTATGGTCACAAGATAAGTGTTGTGTTTCATCCATTTTAAGGTAGGTCTGCCCATCCCCTCCTCCCTCACCTGAGACATGTGGCAGCACCTTACCTGCCATTACAGCCAATGGAAGAAGCCCACATAGAACCAGTATCCAATAGGAAGCAGCAGGTTGTTTCAGGAACTGCCTGTGAATCCTACAGAGCTCTCAACAAACAGACACTCAGTTTGCCTGTCCGACACCTGTTTGAGAAGCAAGACACAACCTTTGGACAGTGAATGAATTCATTTGAATTTTGTTGTCTTGAATCTGTGGTGGCTCTGGAAGTGAGACACGGACATGTCGTAGAGGAGGGCTGCGATGGAGTACCGTTCGGCTTTGTTTGGAATAATACAGTCAGATTAGATGTCAGGTCAACTTAACATCGTACAAAGCACCGAGTGAGAGAAGAGCGCATGTGACATTATTGTCTGCCAACAAAACCTAACCCTTCTCCAATGCCCCCCCACTCCTTTTTCCCTCTTTGCATCCCCTCTGCTTGCCTTATACTTGTCTCCGCAGGAGAGGAAGTCCATTGCTCATTGGTGTGCGCAGCGAGCACGAGCTCTCGACCGAGCACATCCCCGTCCAGTACAACAGTGGTGAGCTCTGTTCTTGTGTCTGTCTGCCATTATCCGCTTACACTGCATCCTAAAGCTCAGCCTAAATGCACACTCGACACGGACGTACTGTAGGTGCACATGTCACGAAGCAGCATGAACAGGCTTTAGTTGCGCGCCAAAGAGAGTGTCCAGGTGTATTGAATTCGGTCCCATTGTAGCCAGCACAGAAATGTAAAAAAAACCTCAACTTGTTGGAGATCCAATATCCTCCCTGATCGTATGTCAGGAAATGTAGCTGCTGTTTATGGGTCTTTCAACTAGCTCTGTCCAAGAAATATTCTCTCTGTAAATGTGACGACAAAATAAGCATTATCCCAAACAACCGTTAATGCGTCTCTCAGCACAAACAGCATTCTTTCCGTCGCTAAAATTTTTGAGAATATAATTAAAAATAAACAAGTTTCTCTGACTGTCAGACTCTGCCGTTTTTAGCAAATAGTGGTAAAAAGTAAATATTTGTTTCATGGTATTTTTAGCCCTTTGACGTGATGCATTGCGGACTTTCGACAGGAATATGTGTGCCACGGCAGTGGTGTGGCTCAGTGATGCCCTGTGAACCATTTTTTTTATCATAAAGGGAAGCAAGTGTTGAAGAGGAAGACGCTCGACGACACTTTGGTCTCACAAAATGACTGATAATTCAGGAGTGAAATCCACCCCTGCGTATGTGAAGCGACACATTTATTGTTTGACGGGCTCTCTGTACCACATTTTAGTATCAGTGCAATGCAGAAAAACATTGCGAGACGGTGAATTTGAGATGTTACAAAAGAACACCTGGATGAAACAAGAAATTGAATAAACATTTGTGGGGAAATAGTTCAAGGGGTTTATTTTTACTCAGACAGCACCTGTGGACCTCCTGAGACCTCCCACACGAGACTGTCTGCAGAAAACAGTTTACACACCATCTTGAAGGGAGTCTTTTTCCCTGCGCTTTCTCACTGGATTGCAGCATAATGTGGCTCTGACTGTTGCCTCTCTCAGATGTAGCCTGCAGAAACAAACCCACACTGACTGCCAAAGCCATTCTCTGGTTAAATGTAGAAGCAACACAAGCTGTTTGGGGGACTCTGTTGTTTTATTGTGCAATAACTCTTTGTTTCTTGGAAAGCGACTTCGTCCCAAGTTTTACCAATCACTCCTGTGTTTACTTCAGAAAGGAAAAAAAGTATTTTAGGAAACGTCAGCGCTTCCTAAAAGCTGAGAAGTCACAGAAAAAGCAACAATCCAGGCAGAGTTTAGGAAGGAGATGGTTTTCAGCTCAGTGACATGTTCAAATAAGTAACCATCATTATTATTTATGCAACAGTCTACTTAAGCTGCTTCCCGACATTGCTGAACTCCTTGTCTTTGTGTTTATCAGTCTTTGTTGATAAACCCTTGAGTGGAGCTGGCTTAAAGTCCAAGGCAGAAGGCATTAGGGTTGGGGAGCCTTAGTGTGTTGTAAAATGCTTCATTTCTTTTGTCATGAGAGATTTCAGACAACGACGAATATATCTGCCATCACACATTCACAGAAATAACACTGACACCGTGTCCAATGGAAACTATGGCTCACTTCCAGTAGCGGAACGGTTTTACTGGACTCCTGAAACACGTTTTTAATCAATTCCTTTAGTAGAAGACTCCCGGCAGGTCAGACATGTTCACAGGGGCGTGATGTGTGTCTGCAATGCAAATAGATGGAAGGCAGCGGGATAAAGGAAATGTGTGCTAATATAATGTGAACTCGCTTTGCGCTGAACAGACGAGTTTTATTCACACGATGAGGCAGAACACATCACTACTTGCTGCTAATGGTGGAAACATCCCGCTGCCAGTTTTTTTGTTACAAACACGTTACAGTTATAAAAGTCTTGGCTGACTCTTTGGAAACACCCGTCTGATAGTTTTGTTGTTGAGTAAATGTATTTTATGAAGCTTAAAATAGGAGAGTGAGCTACAGTAACTCAGACACGGGCACCTGCCGGCCCTCCGGTCATATCTTGACCCCCGTTTTTTGATTAACAAGGGGTATAAAATCAGTACCAACAAAAAATAACTCAATGCATATCAAACTTGCTTCAACATAGACTTAAATAATTACTCACATTTTTTATTGATTTGATTTAAATGTGGAAGTCCGTCGACGTGTTTTTGTTAGATTGTGTTTCAGCAGCATAGAAGTGACCACACATTCAGGGTTGAGAGGGGAAAAAAACAATCCGAAGGGCAAAGCTTCCTTCGTTGTTTCAAGCCGAGCAGGTGTGACATTTGACCCTTGTCCTCTGATCCTGTAGTTCACTACAAGGATGGACTCCAAGAGAAGAACAGCCGCAACCGATCCGACTCTTCCAGCACCATTGACTCTGTGGGGGACGGCAGGGCTGTGGAGTATTACTTTGCATCAGACGCAAGGTGAGGAAGCAGATAAACGTATAATGAAGTGGGGAAAAAAACTGTAAAATTGCATAAAAGTCTTGTCGTTTTCATTGAGTTGATGTCACCAATCGTATTTCTCCATTGCTAATTTTCCCTCCTTCATCCTTTCCTCGACTCTATCAATGGTCCACGTTTACCCTCAGTGCTATCATCGAGCACACCAACAAGGTGTTGTACCTAGAGGACGATGACATCGCTGTGGTGAGAGGAGGGAAGCTCTCCATCCACAGAATGAAACGGCTGGTCGGTGATGATCCGGTCAGAGCAATTCAGACCCTGCAGATGGAGATGCAACAGATCATGAAAGGTGAGCGATATCTATCAGGTCTTGTTGCGCTTGGTTGCCCCCTGGTGGCAGATTTTGTCAAAACAACTTGAGACTTGAATTTCTTTTCGAACCTCCTCACGGAACCAACTATGTGTGTGTCACTATTTATCATGATAGATATGTGAGTCAAATGCTTTTTCTTTGCAGGAAACTTTGATGCCTTCATGCAGAAGGAGATCTTTGAGCAGCCCGAGTCAGTCGTCAACACCATGAGGGGCCGGATTTGTTTTGACACCAACAAAGGTAGCCGACTGCTGAAAAATCTGTTTGACTTCAAGGTTTGAAAAGATGTAGGTCATCCTTAGCAGGTCTGTGGTTCCTTGGGTAATTTGTAAGCATTCATGTTTATACAAACTGGCAACCCGTTTGTTGTCGACTTGGCTTTTTGCCAGGCGTCAGCTGTGAAACACTCCAGGTCCTCGCAGTCCTGCACAAACAAACCGGGTATAAAAAGAGGTGGTCAAAGCGAAGGCAGATATGCTGGCGCTCCTTGATTCAGTCCCACCTTCATTTCACAGAACTGCTCATGTTAATAAAATATTTATGTATTCAACAGTGCAGCTCCACATCTGCCACCCATATATGCCGTCCTCCTTCCAGAAGAGCCACTAGTTCATAACAGTGCCATACTCAGCTGTTCGTACATGCTGTATTCGTTGTTGTATTAGACTGCATGAAATAATAGAAGTGTATCTTATTCAGCGGCCAGTGAGTAATTAATTGTAAAGATCATGGTCACTTCCTGTTGTAACGCTCATATCTGTGTCATCTTCTTGTTTTTCAGTGATTCTCGGGGGCCTGAAGGACCACCTGAAAGAAATCAAACGTTGCCGAAGACTGATCATGATTGGCTGTGGCACGAGTTTCCATGCTGCGGTGGCTGTGAGTACCGACCGTGCAGTTTCGATGATGTTATTCCAAGTGAAAAACAATAATAGGCCATAAAAATCAAGCCGTGACCTCACTGTTTGAATGGAGCATGGCGGTGACACAGCTTTATTGATTTAACTGCTCTCCAGACCAGACAGATCCTGGAGGAGCTCACCGAGCTGCCAGTCATGGTGGAGCTGGCGAGTGACTTCCTTGACCGCAACACGCCTGTTTTCAGAGATGACGTTTGTTTCTTCATCAGTCAGTCAGGTGATGATGATGTTGACACGCAATATGCAGCTTGCAGCACATTTTCCTCCTGTCACTACCTTGAATGTGAAGCAGAAAACTGGCTTCCCATTCAGGAAGAAGTCTGAAGTCTGATCAATTAAATAATCAGCGTCTGTTTCCCACCTCTGTGCTCCCTCAGGAGAGACTGCAGACACTCTGATGGCACTGCGTTACTGCAAGGAGCGTGGCGCTCTAACAGTTGGTATCACCAACACTGTGGGCAGCTCCATTTGCAGAGAAACTGACTGTGGAGTTCACATCAATGCTGGGCCTGAGATTGGAGTGGCGAGCACCAAGGTACGGCTTATATTGAGGAAATATTTGTTATTGGGTTGATAGTAATTTGTAAATTAGACTCTAATTTAGTTCATTTAGAATCTAAATATGTCATTCATTACAATTTTGGTGAACTTGGTTTTAAGCATCTTAAAAACGTGATGTTTGCAGTTATTTGGCGAGGTGGCGAAGGTCAAAATTTGAACATGAGGTGATGGAATTTAATCATTTTAGGACAAATGTTATTTTCAATCCAATTCAAAGTTTTGTCAGTTTTTCTTCACTTTGAAATCACCAACAGCTCGTGTCACGTCTATAGTCAATCTTTGTTTGGTCTTTGATGAGGGAAACATTTCCTTTCACTGGAACAATCTAGCATCTATCCAAACAGTAGAAGTCTCAACACTGGCACGAAAACAGTATTTTTCTTTACCAACTTTTTTTTTATTTTTGTAGCCAGAGGCAAGCTTTTGGCTGTATCAACTTCTGTAGCGCACCATAAAGCCCTGATCAGATTTTTCTTTGTGTTATCCAGGCTTATACCAGTCAGTTTGTGGCCCTCACCATGTTCGGCCTGATGATGAGTGAGGACAGACTTTCCCTGCAGGAGAGGAGAATGAAGATCATCAACAGTCTCATGGTGCTGCCTGGTAGGTACTAACAAAAACCAAGAAACAATCATTAAAAACCTATTTATTCTTTGAATGAACACAAATGACCTGCAAATTTGTATCGACTCTCTCACTATGGTATTCCTACCTCTTTTGTCCTTCAAGAACTCATCAAGGAGGTTTTGTCCCTTGATGACAAAATCAAGGCAATTGCCAATGAACTGTATCAGCAGAGGTCCCTTCTGGTCATGGGTCGAGGGTTCAACTATGCCACCTGCCTAGAGGGGGCGCTGGTGAGTCGAAAAATGTTAAACTGCGAATCAGCTGCAGTTATCGTCTGTGTTGTCTGTTTCCTTTACATATCATAGCGATGTACTGAGCAAGATGTTCAATTCTGATTCGACTGCAGAAAATTAAGGAGATCACGTACATGCACTCGGAGGGCATCCTGGCTGGGGAGCTGAAGCATGGCCCTCTGGCACTGATAGACAAGCACATGCCCGTCATCATGGTGATCATGAGAGATGCTTGTTACACTAAGTGCCAGAATGCTCTGCAACAAGTCACTGCCAGATCAGTAAGTCCTGGGAAAAAAAAGAAACATTGTGCATGAACAGGCCTGCAGAGGCAGAAAGATCACACATCTGCTGCTTACTAGATTCACTGAAATGAATGAGCTCATATCAGTGAACTGTCCCCTCTCCTCCTCTCGCTCCATCAGGGTCGACCCATCATCATCTGTTGCCAGGATGACTCTGAGGTGACGAAGAACGCCTACCAGACCATCGAGCTGCCCCAAACCGTGGACTGTCTGCAGGGCATCCTCAGCGTCATCCCCCTGCAGCTGCTGTCGTTCCACTTAGCCGTCCTGCGAGGTTATGACGTAAGTAGTTCACACAGTCCATGCTGCGTGATTTCTGTGTCACACTCATTTCAGCTGCAGACGTTTTGACATTTGTCTAAAGCAGTGTTATACTTTGTTGCTCCGTTTCAGCCGATACCGAAGAGACATGAGTGTTAGATTTTGATTACTAACCGATGCCTCAGGAAAATCACACAAGTCGCGGTTATGGTAGCTAAGATACTGTTTGTTCATTTATTTTTTTAGCTTTTAAATCTTACAGTTCCCACATGAGCTCATTGCCTGCTGTTAATTATTGACATGAAGTGCAATGATTGTGTCGTTCAGTTTTGCTGATGTCTTTTTTCCAGCCGTATTTATGTCTACGGTTGGATAGGCACAATGTCATAACATAGTGTACTGAGTTAAGGCAATGTCACACTCTTTGCACAATTTTTCTATCTGAAGGGCACAGACTGACATGTGTGCATTGTTTCATTCTTCTTGAGGGTTTGTGGGGGCGTTTAGTGTTGTTTTTTTTTTAAATCACTTTGACAGCTATTAGATTTTCCCTCTGTGGAAACATTCCTCTGCTTACGTTTTCTATGAAATCAAGATGTGTTTTGCTTTAAAAATGGAGATGCCTGTCACTGATACATGTGAATGTACTTCATGTTTCGGGAACATTTAAGAACAAAAACCACATTCAGCCCTTCTATTATGACCATATTCTTAGTGTTGTGTCAACTCCCTTTTGCTCTCAATAAAGCCCCGACCTGTAAAAAACTCCTTTAGACTTCTGGAGATGTGCTGTGGTATCTGTCACCAGCATGTTAGCAGCAGATCACTGAAGTCCTGGAAGTAGAAAGGTGGTTTCCCAACTGTACTGCATGTATCAGTGAGCCTCGGGTATCCATGACTTTCGTCACCAGTTACTGTCCTGACTTTTCTGTTTTTGCAACTTGCCTTAATTTCATCTGAAGATAGGTTGTGTAATGATTGAGGTTGAGCAGACACTGCTCACAGTTAGATGGCAATAATGAACTGCTTTCTCTTTTCCTTAGGTTGACTGTCCCAGAAACTTGGCCAAATCTGTAACAGTGGAATAATTACAGTTCACACAGTCCAGGAGGGAAGTGAAGAAACTTCAAGAGATTTACAGTGCAAATGTGCAATCAAACATTTGGCGTGCGTGTGTGCGTGCGTGCCTGCAAGCCTGCGTGCTTGTGTGCTTCAGGGCTGAGGTTCAACAATAGGCTGTGTTTGCATGTATGAATGGGTTTTGTGTGAGTGCAAGTGAGAAACAGACAAACTGAAAATCTTATATATTGAACTGTCAAGGAAGAGAAATGTGAAACGTGACCAGTACACTGCTGAGGATTGTCTCATGGCATTTTTTTGGCCATAGACAACAATCTATGAAAACAGCGATCATGCAGCCAAAGCAACCTGCTGTGCCTTTTTGTTTGATCACGAGTTTGAGCCAAAATCATGAAAGTAAATCATAAGAACGGTCGATTGAAGTGTTTACAGTTGTGCAATATGAGGACCAAATGTGCATTATGAATGTACAATTTCGTGAGGGGATTACTTCTCGTTGTATGTCTTACCTCACCACTGCATTGTAGAGAACATTGGAATTATTGCTTTTGTAAGACTCCTGTAACAGAGTTATACAGGTCTGATTTTATTTCATTGGAGAGTCCTTAAATCACTGTGCCTGGTGGGCCAGTAACCCATAACTTTGACAACTGTTTTTTTTTCTTTTTTAAAATTTATATTTCATTCTTATTTAATATATAATGTTGGGTTTTCTGTTCAACAGAACTGAAGCTTCCAAAGTCAGTTCATGGTAGTACAGGGAAGTTTTTATTATTATTTTTTTTGTATCTTCCAAATTTTCTGTGCCTGTTCTTTTCATTGAAGAGACCATTTATTTAAAGAGCAATCATGCAGCAAAAGATTTCATGACTTCTAGTAATACTTTTGTTTTGTCAGTCATTCTTATGGGTTTATGATAAGGATAATATTCTGTATTTAACTGATTTTTGTAGGGTTTTAAGAGATAACATGGTTTATATCTTTTACTGATTGTATTTTATACTTTTATGTATACATAAATGAGCACTATCAATTAATAAACAATATATTCTATTCTGAATATCAAGCTTTGTTTTCTTGTTTACTTCCCTGGAAGCACAATACAGTCACTGAAAGGAGGGGGTAAAAAAAAACCTATGGCAGTGAAATAATGATCTTGTTGGATCACATGGTGTTATCTCCTTTCGAAAGCATCCCCAGGAGTTTCCAGGTAAACATTCCTCTTTATATGTACATCCATTCTCTAAATTCTCTTCATTTCACAGAGGCTCCCAAAGGTGGGAAGATTTGACCCACACAAATCCAAACCTAGATAGTTGCACCTGTCAGATGAGTTCATTCGTCTGTTGTTATTTATTTGGGGTGACTGAGGCTCAGCTGGAAGCAGCACCGGTTGGATTTCAATCCAAAGCCTGACAGTCGGCTGCCCAGTTTCAGTGCAGTGGAAAGAGTTGTAAAGAAGTCCACTGACCATTTATTTCAAGCAATCGAATTAAATGCATGCATGAAGTCTATGGTTTCTTTTTTTTCAATAAATAAAGCAATAATATCCTACCTTTAAAAAAAGCAACAAAAAACATTGTAACGCTTGTTCTTTTTTTAAAAATAGATTTTATTGTGTCAAACTAAAGAAACATATTTTAGTTGGAGGGTAATTTAAATTTCAGAGTTTTTTGTTTCTTTTTTCAATAGAATTTGATGATATTTGTTCTTGTTCCAGATTATAAGCGTATCGCATTGATGTTATGTCGCGATATCTCAGTCGATGACGTCCATAAAAAAAAGTTTATTCACAAAGTTTTGCACAGTGAGGAAAAAACTTGACGCCCACGTATACCCTGCGTGATGACGTCAGTGGCAGTGCTCGGTCTCGGCTTGTTGTGGCGTTCCCTTCCTCCGCACCAGCCGTCCCTCCGTGCTGCCGTTGGAGTTAGCTCGGGAAACTACAGGAGCCGCTATCAGTCGTGACAAGCCGGGGCCGCCCGCCTTCCCTAACTTTCCCGGGTCCCGCTTGTGCTTGAGAGACGCGCGGAGTTTTTTATCGGTGTCTTCGATGCATGGGAGTGCCCTGGGACCGGCGACGGGAGAAGGTAGGTCGGGCTGCTCGCAGCTGCTTGCCTGCCGCCGCCGCCTCCTGCCGTCCGTTGGTCCGTCACTGCCTTCGGTTCAGCTCCGGCGGCCCGTTCAGAACAGACTACCGCATTGCTGTCCATGGAAAGGTAAAAAAGAGACAGACAGTGGAGGCCCCGCTAACTTCATAGCCGGACAGATGTGAGGCGAATTAAACCCGGCGCCGTGTCGGTCGTAACTTTGGTTGCGTGAAGCGATGGTTTTTGAGTGTGTCGAGGAGCCGAGTGCCAGCGGTGCTGCGGTGTGTGTGTGTGTCATACACGGGTGACTTCATACTTCGGTGTGTGTGTGTGTGTGTGCGCGCGTGTGCGCGCGCGTGCGTTTCGGAGCCGGCCGGCGGGGAAATTACAACATTAATCAGTTTTACACCTCCGCCGTAACACAAGGTTGTCGGGGCGCATGTCAGGAGCATTCAGCCCGAATGAATGACGGTCCTGCGGGCCTCCCTGTGCCCAGGTCCTGTAACCTGTGACACAGTTGCCAAGAGCACAGGTGCAGATGTGATGAAAGCTGGTGTTGGATTTCACCACTGTCTAATCTATCTGGCACGTCACAGGCAAGTCGGAGCTCGTCAATGGATCAGAGGCCATGCGTTGCACTGGATTGTCATGTTTAATGTCTGGTGCTTGTCAGAGCATAAACAGGTTGTTTGAGTTAACAGGACCAGGAGCAAAGATAAACGCAGGATCGCCACCTTGAGAGGATGCCAGGAGCAACACGTGTGTACCAGGCATGCTCTGTGGCAACATGTCTTTTGCATCTTTTCTTCCCCTGCAAGACGCTGATCTCACAGTCCTGACATTTTTAGTGCAGCAGCCTAGTCATAGTTTTGCCCACCCTTTGCCGTGTTTTATAACTCTGCTACATCAGTATGAGCCGAGTCTTCGGGCCATGCTAATCTGATATCATAGCCAGCTCACTGAATCCCATCCAGCTCCCAACCGAGAACCACGTCAGACCCCAAGGCTGGACGAGACCGAACTGGACAGTAGCCATGACGAGCTCTGGTTGAGCATGGTGATGCGCATGTGAAGGTCACATCTCCCATTCAGCCTTTCGCAAATAAAGCCAGCATAAACATATTCTTATATAATTGTGGATTAAGACACAACCGATTTGCTGACCAATGCACTGGTCCCAGCTTTCTGATGTGGAATAAAGAGGTTTGTAACAATTAAGGTGATTGTTATGGCCACCGTCAGGCTCTGCTGTGACTCCACACTGATGAAACATCTTAACGTTTAACGATCAGTGTCATGATTGTTTACCTCTTGCCAGCTTGTATCAAGTATGTAAAGTAAAAAAAAAAAAAAAAGGGGGGATATTTTGAGCAGTTTACTGCGTCAGTGAATCATTTTCGATTGTGTGATTCAGTACCCATTGAGTCAGAACTGTTTCAGATGTGCCGGAGCTGCATTTGGAAACTGTGGAGCCCCTCAATGATGCCTATGAGCTCAACTCGGTATTTTGAAGGTGTGAAGTTGTTTGAAGGGTCTGGCCAGGGTTGGACCTGTGTTTCAACCACTGTAAGTTAGGATTGTCTCCAGTCTCCTACTGCCGAAACTTGAATGAAGCAGAAGTAGAAGGTGGATGAATGGATCATGTTGCTTTTCTATTAAACGTTGCACCATGCGAAGAAACCAGCATGGATGCTTCAATCGGTTGGTTTGTCTTCACAGTGAAGGCATTTCTTCCATGCAGTCCTTTTTAAGTGGAGAGACGAGTAATTACAGTGTTTGTAGCAAATTTGTAGTTTGAACAGTTGATATTGTGACTGTTCAGGTTTAGATAATTGGTGATGTGGAAATTGTAGTTTGAGTCAGGACACAGTTTGTTTTAGATTTTTCTCCTTTGGTATTTCAAGGACTTTTAAGGGACAGTAATTTGACTGTACACAAGCAGCTTGTGTTTTTTATTCAACTTTACATCTCCTGAATCTCTGAGGTTTCCTTCTTGCAGTCCAAATGTTGTGGATTAGTTTTTCTCTTTTGAAAAAAAAATCTTGGATAGATTAATCTTAATCAACACCTCTTTTCAATTTGAATAATCTCCACAAGCCACAGAAATGCAGGTGTTCACTTCAATTTCTCTCTGGCTTATTTAAAGCATTTTTTGTGATCTTACACCCAATCCTCACCAAACTGTGTCAGTGGCCTCATTGAGGATGTATCACTGCACTTAATCGAATGTACATTTAGACTGTAGCTGACAGCCAGTGAAGGATGTTGCAGACGATGTGCCTGCTGTCGCTGAAAGGGGTTTTTAGTTGTAATTAATGACCCTTGCATAGCGTCGCTTTCTTCATGTGAGTTTGTGTTGTGAATTGTGAATCAGCAAGCCAGATGTTTGGATAAAAAAAGCAGAGAACAGTAGTTGGAAATATCAAAGTACACAAAGCATCTTATAATCTAAGGGAGACGAGCCTCTGGGTGTCTCAGGAGCAAAGCTGTTGCAGGATGTTTGGGTGTTTGAGTGTTGAATGTGTGCTTCTGAATCTATATTGTAATGAAACTTTTATTTATTCCAATGGGCCTATGCATAAACATGCTGTCTCTCCTGCACTTGCATTTTTTTAACGGTTATATAATCAAAAAATGTTCATCTGTTGTGCCATAATCACAATATTCATCAAGAATACATCTGTCAGGACCTTTCAGTGGTTGATATGTTGGAGAAGGCCAGAGGGGAGATGGGACAAAATTGGAGAAGAGCAGAAGAGTGCAGAAAAGTGATGAGCATAAACCAAGGAAAGCAAATATCATGCAAAGACTGGGGGGGGGGGGGGGGGGGGTTTTACAACCCCTTTTTCAGAGTGTAATAGCAAAGCCAGCTGGATGTACATGTTAGAAGGAGAAACAGCCACAGAGGCTGAGGAAGAAAGTAGAGGGATGAGAAGGATTCATTTTTCATCTGAGTAATGGTGTGGCTGCACATCCACACCTCCTACGTTCATTTGAAGGCTCTTTCCCACTGGCTCTGTTTTTACAAGGCAAAAGAGAAGGGTGGTGTTTTAGAAATCATATAAGCCTTTGCTTATTTTTAAAAAAAAGCAACTAAGTGGAGAAGTAAATAAAAAATAAACAAGATATTCTGACTCGATATTCAAAGGGCAGCTTACCAAAATACAGCACGCAATGGAAAACAAATTTAGATTGAATCACTGCAAATTTTGAAATGGCTTTACTTGAATGTAATTGCAAACGAAATGTGCTCACCTCAAAAGTGGCATCATCCAGAGAATAAAGTAGTACAAATCCTGAGACAGTCACTCTTAACTCTACATTAAAATTGACACGATTTCACACTGTGGCAATAAAGGTAACTGTAAATGGACTTTACATATCACACTGTACATAGAGTCTATTAAACTGCTTCAGCAGTCTCAATGCACTCAGCATGATCAATCATTTTCATCCATTCATTCATGTAATCACACGCATGCACACACTCACTCACGAACTCACACAAATGATGATTCATGGTGCTCACACACCACACAGGGTGAGAGGGGGATCGAACCACCAACCTTTGGACTGGAGGACCAACTAATCAACCAATTTTGATTGGGAAAAAAATTGTTTCTGACGACACAATGAATATGTCGGCTATCTGATCCCCCCCCCCAGTGACGTGGATCTTTGCTCACAGACACTGTCACACGGTCAGGCCTGACACAACCGTCTAATTCGAGCAGCTTGAGGTGTCGTCGGGCTCCATTCAATCACACCATCACCCCTGCTGCTGCTGCCTTTGTGTTCGGCACTTTGTCCGTCAGGCCAAGAAAAACCAGCGTGTCCTTGTTCTCTGTCGAGCAGTGAAAGCTTGGGGGAAAAAAAAGGATTCAGACTGCGTTTAACTTGTGGCTGTTTTCTGAAGGAATGACAAACAGCCGTGACTGCTCACTGTTGCATAGCTACACGATTGTGTGTCCTCACCCACATGCACACGCGCTCACACAGAAACGACTGCCAAGAATAAGACCGGCTCCACTTCCTGCCTGGGGAATCGATGCCAGTGCCACCATATTTATCATTAAAACACTGGCGCGTCATGGCTCTTATTAACATGTATGCTCTCGTGTGCCACTGATTTCTATGCACACTTGGAGTGGAGATTACATGCAGATAAAAGAAACAACAGCAAGCGTGTTGTGCTCCCTGTGTCAGTCTGTGTTTACTGAGCATGAGTGTGTCAGGCTGAGTTAAGAGATTGCAGCGAGAGCCTCAGGAACTCCAAGCTGTCAGCCCCCCCTTCCTTCTTCATGACACACACACAACACAACATGTGCAGCTTCAACTCCAACACACTATCACCTTTATAGGCTGAACGAGCTGGCCTGAGAGCAGTGATGGATTGGCTGTCTTCAGGCTGAGCTGCAAATGAAACAAGTGATCCTTTATCAGTGTAAAACGCTTATCTCACTGATGCGGCCTTATTTATGTGTTTGAACTGCAGCAGGAGATAGCCAGCCGCGTGCTGCTGAACTGCCTCAATTCGAGTCGGCCGTGCTGTTTGGATATTCATGTGTTGGTTTTTTTTCCCCTTCCTTCTCTGTCTGGGCGTGCTGTTGATCCCCCTTCAGACAGTGCTGGTGGTCCTGACTGTTCAGCAGGATGAGTGAGGCAGAGGGCCAGTTCTACAGTGTTCAGGTGGGCGACTCCACCTTCACTGTGCTCAAACGCTACCAGCAACTCCGCGCCATCGGCTCCGGGGCCCAAGGCATCGTCTGGTGAGTGGGTCTCCTTTTATTGATTGCATAACACGCACAACGTGCCGATAATATCCTGTTTTTCCTCATTAGGTGGCTTGCGAGTTGTTGTGTCAGCTAAATTAATTTGGTCACAGTCGCAGCAGCAGTGAGCGCTTTTCTGAGAGAGGGTGTTGTTGTTTCACATTATTTCTTTTCCTTAACAAACAGCCTGTGACAAATTGTTCAATTCGAGATAAAGTTTGATGCGAAACCTGTGTGAGCTTTTTCTGGCATGTCCTTCAGAATGAGAAGACATCCTGTTAAGATAATAAAGGGATTTGGAAATCAATGCGCCAAATGATTTAGGAGTGAAATGTAAATTTATTAAGGACAAATCACTCTTTTTATATAATCTCCTGTACAAAATACTGGTTATATATTCAGTGGTTATTTTGCTCTATATGGAAACTCTCATTTGAATTTTCACTGTAAAAGTCTCAGACTGTCTGCCTTCCTGCCAATTATTCCTTCTATTTCCCATCACACGTGACAATATATTCAGTTGTGAAAATACAGTATATTACAAGTACAATTTAGCACACAGAATACATTTTCCCCACAGAGAAGCCAGAACTTCCCATTTATTTGTGAAAGCATCATTAGGTTCATGTTGGTTTTTGATGCTGTTAATTAAATCTGTTGTTTTTCCCACGATCATGAATCAATCTCCATTAACTCCTCACAATTATACAAAGTCATGCATTTACATTAACCATAATTATGTCTGTTTATTTTGTGCACATATTTTCCTAAGCCTTTTTCTATGTCTGGAAACATCACCAGAACATAATTAGAATTAGATCATTCAATAATATCAATGTCAAATTCACAAGCACCACCACAGCCTGCAAGAGTTTTAGTTGCTGGTTAAAATGTCTTTGTTTTATCCGGACGGTAGCAAGTCAGAAGAAGCACTTCGCTCAGCTGGAACGTTCTTTTTTTCGTAACTGATTGCCTTTGTTTCTGCCTGTCCCCTCCCCTGTGTGATGTGGGTTCAGCTCTGCTCTAGATACAGTTCTCGGAATCCCAGTGGCGGTGAAAAAGCTGTGTCGGCCCTTCCAGAACCAGACTCATGCTAAGAGGGCCTACAGGGAGCTGGTGCTCCTCAAGTGCGTCAACCACAAAAATGTAAGAGTCCCTTTCTCCTGCCTGCCTGGAGACGAGCATGGTGATCAATACAGATGTGCAAATGAGTCTTTTCAATGTGTTGGAACCTGTAGAAGTTACAGCAGATATATCTGGATGGATCTTGTGGTTTGTAAGTGGTGTTGATGGTCGTAAACTGACTCTTTGTGCTTTGCTATAAGATAAAGTCTTCAGCATTGTAAGTGTTGAAATTAAAAGAAATTTTGAGAAAACAAAGAGTCGAATCTCTCTGCAATGCTGATAAAAGTTTTTTTTTTGTGTGCAGACAAACCCTCAGAGTGCTCTGCTTCAGTTGGCCTGCTCTCCATGCAGAAGTGGATGGAGATGGGAGAGTAACAGAGTGGACTAATGGCCTGTCTCTCTGCTTTCAGATCATCCGTCTGATCAATGTTTTCACGCCTCAGAAGTCCCTGGAGGAGTTCCAGGACCTGTGAGTGGCACTGAACTCTTTTTTAGCTGCGTTGTGCCCTTGTTCCCGACGGATCCCCATATTTACTTTTTCAGCTTCTTTTACTCCTCTTTGTTTCTTTCACGTGGTCTCTCCTAACGGTGCTTGTCTCTTTTTTTCATTGTTTTCTTTCTTTCTCACCACTTGTAACTTTTTCACTGCATTGCATTATCACACGCTCTCTGTTGAGCTTCTTCAATGCCTCCCTCGTCTCCAAGGTACCTGGTGATGGAGCTGATGGATGCCAGCCTCTGTCAGGTCATCCACATGGACCTGGACCACGAGAGGATGTCCTACCTGCTCTACCAGATCCTCTGTGGGATCAGGCACCTGCACTCTGCTGGCATCATCCACAGGGTGAATACAGACAGTCGCAGTGCCTTGAGAACCAACATTTGTTTTTGTGCACAAAAATGCCAACTATTTACTTTTTCTAAATTCTGTGGCAGGATCTGAAGCCCAGTAACATTGTAGTGAAGTCGGATTGTACCCTGAAGATCTTGGACTTTGGCCTGGCGAGGACGGCGTGCACTAACTTCATGATGACCCCCTACGTGGTGACCCGGTACTACCGCGCCCCAGAGGTCATTCTGGGAATGAAGTATAAGGAGAATGGTAAGATCAGCTGGGAGAATGAACGCTGTCGCACAAACACTGCTCTGCTTACAGTTAGATTGTTTTTCAGGCAATTACTATTTTCATTTGACTTTTTACGACTCAATAATTTCTACAATTGAAGCCTGCAGTGAACACACTGCTGTGCTGATGATGCAAACAGGTTTTTCCACACAACACACCTTCTCAAGTCTTCTGATCAGTGGTGAGCTCAATAGTTGTCTGGTTCGACTTGTCTGATGTTGACGGTGTCGATGGATGTCCTCTGCTGCAGTGGACCTGTGGTCGGTTGGCTGCATCATGGCTGAAATGATCTCTCACAAGGTCCTCTTCCCTGGAAAGGACTGTATCCTTTCCTGTTGATCTCATTCAGCAAAGACATTTGAGTTGCAGTTTATAAACTGAGACAAATAAAAGTTTTTGCAGTGTGTAAAAAATCTAATATCAAGTAAGGAACAAAACGAAGTTTGGAATGATTTAAAGAGCACATACGGTTTCTACTTCTGGGCCATGACTGTGTGTCTACAGTGATGGTGTGGATCTTATCTAGTATAACACAGTGAGTCATTTGAAGCGATGACAGTGAATCCATCATCTGTATCAGTGTTCAGTATCTGCTGAGAGACAAATTAGTGTTCATACACATATATATCTTCTTTCCATACCATGGTATTGATTCGTTTTCTGCTATAGTTGCAATGTTCTGTATTAAATAAGGGGGATATAGAAACATTCTGCTCATTGTGACACATTTGCAGACATAAAGAAACCTGGAACACGAGTCATATGTTTTCAGAAGTGGCTCACTTACTTTTGTTTGTATGTAACCTGAAAGACTAGAACAGGAAGGTTTCATGGGAATAATCAGGCAGTTTACTGTTTTACTGCCAAACGTGAACGTCGCCATGTGAAGTTAAAAGTGTCACGACTTCGTTAGAACCGTCACACTTAATAGCATCGAAAGTTTGCATGTATGATTTTATATATCAACAATGTAAGCCGAGCATGAAGCTCCCTGAAGGCAGCGTTATCAGGCTCACGTCTTTTAGCTGGACTGAGACTGAAATCCGGAGGAGAGCGGCGCTAATGGCTATTTGCCTTTTATAAACGCTCTCAAGCAAATAGTGAGGGAGACGAGCGAGCGGGGGAGACGAGCCACATCCTTCTCCGCCGAGCGCACACGCGCATACGCAGAGGGAGCGCAAGGGAGCGAGAGCAACAGCTGTGTAAACTGATAAGAGGAGGCGAGGAGAAAAAGGCCTGCGAGGCTGCTGGAGCTTCTCAAGCCAGCGAGAGGGAGGAAAGAAAAGCCAGTCAGGAGGTGAATATGATGAAAGCAGCTGGCCGTGGCACCACGGGGGGACGGAGCAGAAAATATAAGAGCTGGTGTTTTGTACGTCCATTTATTTTATCCCGCTTTTAAAACCACAGGGTACAGGCGTCCTTCTGTGCCAAGTTCACGTGCCATTGATTCGAAATGTATTTTATTTTGAATGTCACCTTATCATTTTTATTTATTGTCTTTCCTGTCTGTGTGCTCTGTGTGTTTTCTGTTCCCAGTGGACATCTGGTCAGTGGGGTGCATCATGGGAGAGATGGTAAAAGGCAGCGTTATCTTCCAGGGCACCGATCGTATCCTTCGCTGTGTCTTTGCCGCTCATTGTGCCTCCTCTTGCATCTCTCACCCTCCGTCACAGTTTCCTGTCTGTTGTGTTAACCCTTCAACAATATGCTCAGTTCTTGTTTAGCTCACTTCGTTCTCTTCAGTTTTTGCATGATTGTAATTTTTAGTTTCACTTGAATTTCTTTATTTTATCCTGTTTTTACTTCCTGTTGATTTCATTATTATTATTTTTTTTTATCAACTGAATTTATAACTCAAGCAAAAAGAAGGATAAATATTTCCGGTGCTTTGCGCCATGAACAAAATCTGAAAAAAAAATACTTCTACATAAATTGTACATTTCTTTTAGCATGTTGCCTTTAGTATCATAATAAATTATAGGATTTTTGTTTTGGGAAAAATCTAAAATGAATAATAAACTAGGCTTTTTAATCATTTTAGGAAATTGACAATTTACAGATGGGCAGCAAGCTGAAGGATCAATGTCTTCTATTCATTGAGGCGCTGAAGCTGTATAGCAGACACCAGTTCAAACAGTTAAAGGTTTAATAACTACTGATTTATGTGGCTTAATTTAGAGATCTGCCATCCTTTTAATTAATACCTCAAGACCACCAAATTGAAGTGATTCACATCATTTGCATTTATATTGTCTGTCTCCTTGCACCGGGTCTCTTCACTCACCAGCGACTGGCTTCGTCTGCTCTGGACATTCACACCCGGCTAGCCGAGAAGGAATAGAAAGCACAAGTGTGATTGGAGAAAAAGATTGCTTTTCATTCAAAGAGGTAATTGTCCTCCTCCGTTGTCAGCCCGCCGACCGTATATCTCCGTATTTTTAGCCAGGCTAAATTGGTTGGAGGGTTTGTAATGTTGCTCAGTTTGTCGAGACGCCACTCCGACGCAGACCGAAATATCCCGACCGATTGTTACTCCATGATGTCAGCGTCTGTCACCAAGAGGTCGTCATTTGTGTTTGTTTTGAATAAACCCAATTAGATGACCATGAAGAAATGTGATATGCTCCTATTTTTGGTCAAATAATGAAAAATTATTGACACTAGATTCAAAATTGTGGGCACTTTGAAAAGGGGCTTTTTTCAGGGAAACTTTGAGGTTGAGCTTAAGTTAAAATGATTAAAAGAAACCACTGCAATGGAAAAGAAGCTGATGCTGTCCAGGCTTACAATCAGCACCAGACTGACTAGTATAAATGTTTTTATCTTTTGAGCGAAACGCACTTGATTCTTTGCCTTTCTCGATTTCACCCTTCATTTTATGCAATGACATCCTCAAAGCTGCGAGGCTTTTCCATAACCAGCCCGCTGTTTAGACATCGACCAGTGGAATAAGGTGATTGAAGTTCTGGGCACACCCAGTCTGGAGTTTATGAACCGGCTGATGGAGACCGTCAGGAACTACGTGATGAACAAGCCGCAGTATCCTGGAGTCAGCTTCGCCGAGCTCTTCCCGGACTGGGCCTTTCCATCCGACTCAGAACATGACAAACTCAAGAGTAAGAACAGCAAACGCAAATATCAACTCCTTACCTGACAGAAACTGTGAAAGTTTGTATTTATTTCAATTTTTGCAAGCTATCACGTTTCCTTTTTTCTTCTTACAAGCTGCTGGTAATTTCAGTACATTTAAGAAATGAGTCATTTTTGGCTGCATTGATAAGAAAAACATTGATTCAGCATGTAAGTCTGACGTTTCTTTCTTGATCTCCGACATTCAGAGATAAAGATCACGTCTCTGAAACCTGAGAGCTCATCTTGACATTGCCTGAGATGTAACCCGACTCCTCGAGGGGAAACTAATCGGTTCTCGCGAAGGCCACTTGAATGAAGTGATGTCATCGGTCCGTTTCCGTGGTAACTCTGCCCTTCCCATGTGTTGCAACAGCGGGTCAAGCGCGGGACCTGCTGTCCAAAATGCTGGTCATCGATCCCGAATGCCGCATCTCGGTGGAGGAGGCCCTCAATCACCCCTACATCCACGTGTGGTACGACCCTGCGGAGGCAGACGCGGTGAGGAGGCGGCGTGTTCTTCTTCTCCGCCGCGGCAGCTGTGCATGACCTCGCTGTGATGCATCTGTTTCCTTTTGTCTTGCAGCCTCCTCCCCAGATTTCAGACAAGCAGCTGGAAGAGCGAGAGCACACCATCGAGCAGTGGAAAGGTAGGACACACCGCCCTCTAGAGACACTTATCGGCACTGCGTTCTTAATTGAACCTATGACTATAAATTTTTCGAAACAGAAGTGATGCACCATTAATTATGAAGCCCTGCAGACAAACCCGATAAGAAGCCAGTCATGACGATCAGATGTGTTGAAGTAGGACCACATTGAAACCATGCAGGACTGTTAAAGGAGGAGGAGCGCTCGCCTCTGATAAAAAAATCACAGTTTCTGTTTGTGGATCTTCAGTGAAAACTGGAGTAAGTGCTTCTCTATACGATAAAACAATCAAAAATCCACCTCCATCAGAGTTTTCCGGTTTTGGGGTATCAATATAAATGACAATGATGAAAATCCAGTGTCGATTCAGAGCTGCACAACACCTTCGGGAAGAGGAAAGCATCTCGGCAATCATTTTGTGTACACTGTGACAAAGAGGGTGAAATGAACAAACCACTGAGCTGCTCAGACACCATGATTGCTCTTCATTGTTATGAAGAGATATGAACTTCAAAGTGCCACTAAAACCTGCAACAATTGCTTCACTGCTGTCTGCTGACAGTTGCGTTGCACTCAAATACTTCCTATTTTCATCCTTGAGACAAAGCATCTTGAGTCTCCTCGTGAATAAACAGCTGGCTGAACATCATTCACAAGCCAGCATATTCTCAAACCAACAACAGAGAGGTTCATGTTGGCTAAGATCTCAAACTTGTGTCTCGTGCAATGAAATGAAGCTCTGGTTCCCCTCATAGTTTGGCTGTTTATTTCCCACCGACCACTCTTCGTCTTCAAAAGTGTCCTTGAGCCGGCCAGTAAATCTCCAGTTCCTCCCGAGAAAAATCGAGCACCTTTCATTGTGGTTCTTTGTCTTTTCGTCATCAGTGTTTCTGTGTCGTCCTCTGTAAACACAAAGCTCGTCTCTGATGTTGTCCCCCGAGAATATTGAAAGGTTATTGAATTGAAATGAGCCAGAGTGGCAGCAGAAAAGGAGGTCCAGGCTTTGTTGAGACACTTTGCATCCGGGCTTCAGTGTCACATCAGTTCTACATAAAGCAACATGAAAGGCCTGCCTGTATGGATGGGTTGTGCTTGCGTCATGTTACATCATCCCAGAGTTTCCCTCAAAAACTGACATCCTTTAAGTTTTTTAGGAAAGCTTTAAAAGGAGGAGTCCTGTGCTGTGTTGTACCGATAGTCTAACCTTTTCTGTTTCTCCTCAGAACTGATTTATGAAGAGGTGATCGATTGGGAGGAGAGGAACAAAAACGGTTTAATGAAAGAAGATTCTTCAGGTGAATGGATTATCAGATGGTGATGATGATATGGAGCTAAATGTATTTATGTTTAGCCATTTTTATGAAAAAGTCTAATAGGAAGACTTCAGGTCTAACATTTTTATGTGTTTTATTGACCTCTCACGCATCTTGCTCCCCTGAACTCTCTGAACTTAGTGTCTCTGTCGGTTGTGCCGTGTTTCAGACGCAGTGTCGGCCTCGGCCTCTCAGTCCTCCTCGGCCAACGACATCTCGTCCATGTCCACGGAGCACACGCTGGCCTCGGACACGGACAGCAGCAGCATCGACACTCTGACAGGACCGCTGGACGAGAGTCAGTGAACACAGCCCATTACTGCAACTGTCTGTCTCTCTGCCTTGACCCCTCCCCTCTTCTTTTTTTTTTTTTTTCAAACTTCACCTTTGTTTAATCTCTTCTTCCCCTTCACTCCACCTTTCTTTTCTTCCTTCCTTCTTTACCACGATAAGCTGGTGTATTCTTCCGTTTGATCCCCTTGGTCTGCTAAATCTTGATCCCAGCATCTATTCAGTTTTGGACTGCAGCCTGTAGGTTGAAGTTATCTATGCCATCTGTTGTGTGAAACGCGTCATCTTTCTCTTCTCGATGGGGGTTAATCTTGATCCATAAGGGTCGTTTATGCATCCGTATTGATTTTCAGGTTACCAGGAGTGTGTGTGTGTGTGTGTGTGTGTGTGTGGGGGGGGGGTTGTTGTTTGGTCTGGATGTCTGTTTTTTGATAGTTTCTATTTTTTTAGCCAGTTCTTGGTTGAGACCAGAGGTGATTGTCATCACATCAAATCTGAGCAAACGCGTGCTAAACATCCATCACAGCCTTTAGCTGCTCTCTCTTGCATGTTACGACAAAAAGAACAAAAAGCTCAACCTAAAATCCACGGCACCAACCACCCAATGTTCGCCTGATGATCAAATGCTAATTTAAAGTTTGAATGAGTTTTTAGCACAGTCAGAGGATTTCAAATCTCCGCAGCGAGGCTCTTTGCACAGTGTTGGTTTTTCTTTTTTTTTTTCCTAATTAATTGGCATGAGTGATGTGAATTTTGGGCTTTTTCTCCCGAAGCTGTGATTGCAGTGTTAGTTTTATTTCCTGATATATTGTACTGTATGTCAAGATGTCAAGACGTGACACCCTCCGTGGCTGTAGACCCTTTCATGACAAATAGGCAAGGTGTGCTTGTTTTGTTCATAACGTCGACATATGAGTAGAGCTATAAATATATACATATATATATATATTCAAAATGCAATCACCCCAATTCAACTTAAGGTACTGACCATCAATGTGTATATCAAAAAACAAATCTTAACCCTGTAAGAGGCAACAACATACATGTATTTATTTTTGTGTTCCTGCAAAATGTTGCACACAACTGCAGGTCATCGTGCCTGTAAAATTAGGTCTCCTGTCACGACGTTTGGGGTTGCTCATTCTCTGACCATTCCATTAGTGCTGGACGAGTAGCAAACATGTTTATTGAAACCTGACAACATAGACTTCTCATGTGAAAACAACTTGCATGAAGGCATCAGACCTATAGTATCTTGTAGTTCTTGTTACAAAGAGAAAAAAAACCCATTCAGGTCCATTTTCTTTGACTTGCAGTACTTTGATGTTCACGGTTCTGGGGGCCTGTTTGAGAGATGTTGTATTTTTTTTTGCCTTGTAAGCCTCTGTGTAAATGTACTGTGCAGCGCTCTTCCTTTGAATCATCCTTAAAGGCAGAATTCGCCCCATCTGTGAAAAGGAAAAAAAAAAGCTTGTGGAGAAAGTTTGGCAAACAAGAAAGAAGACTTGTGGTTTCAACATGTGGCGGGGGGAAAGACTGTGTGCGACTGTGCAGGAAGAGCTGGAAACTTAAAGAGGAACTGTGGAGATGGACTGCGGAGCTGCTTTTTGTAATTGCACAGTGTGATGGACTTAAAGGAAAAATAAGATGACGGAGACGCCGAGGACTCACCATGAACTTATTCTTTCAGTCATGCCTTAAATGACCCGAGGAGTAAACAACTCACTCACAGAAATCTCTAATGACAGAGCGTCGCAGCGCTCGGAGCATCATGTGGAATACCATGTTAAAGAAAACACACTTCATTGTAAACACTGAACATCTCCCAATTCGTTTCTCCTTTTATTTCCAGAGATGCATTCGGTGATTCCAGTGACCACAATATTATCACTTGGCCAACATCTTTTGCCCATAATCAATAAAGTGGACATCAGTGATTCATTTCCTTTGTCAATTTCCTGTCAGGAAAGTCGATTTTAACATATTAACACATTCCTATAAAAAATCTCAGCAACAGCTCTGAGGGGCAGATTTCCTCCCCTCTGAACTAACGCTTCATATCCTCAAACGGCAACCTTTTCCTTAAAAGCTCTTGACAATGTACTCGGTCTTCTTCGCCTCGTTGTTCAGTTCTCCGAAGGTGTCGAAGAACTGCTCCATTTCCCTCTGCAGCGTGGCGTTGCGCTGCTCCGCGGCAGCCCGGGCTCTCTCGGACTCCACGATCTTAGCTTGGACCACCTGGTACCAGTGCCGCTGCTGCGTGAGGTTTGTTTTCAGACGTACAACCTCCCCTTGCAGCTCCTCGTTTCTCTGCTCCAAGCTGGCCGGATGAAGAAAGAAGTTGACATTATCAGAATCAAAGAAAGTCGACTGGAGCGTTGTTGGGATGTTTTTACGAGGAGGAGTTAACATAAACTCCTTTGGTCTGTTGGTGAAGTTGTGATTTTTGTTTTGGGTTTCAGTGTAAAACTGAAGTCTGCTTGATATGTTGAAATGATTTGTTTTTTATCTCACAGGGCTCCTTTTCCACTGCAGGATCTCATTATTGTACACTAAATTTATTTAACTGCACATTTTCAGGGGCGAGTCTCAACTCAACCCCAAAATCCTAAATGCTTGAACAATTTCTTCCCATTTTATATGTCCCCAATTTTTGTCCATAATTTCATTCCACGCCACAAATTTAAACCAAAGTTCATCCTGCCTGACCACACTGAATGTTCAGATTTAGATCAATAACACTGCAATTGTAGTTATATTGTTTTAGGATTTAATGTTCCCTCTGATCCGTCTCATTCCTCCCATGTCCAGCTGACAGAACTGTCCTTCCCTCATGTCCTTGTCAACTCGTTGTAGTGCACGACCTTACACTGAGACTTGCTCTATCTATATCGGTAATAAATGAGGTATGTGTTGTGTCTAGGTCAGCAGCATGGCCCCTTAAATTAGCTCTCTTTCCAGTGTCATGAGCTGTTTCCTATATGTCAGCCGCACATGCTCGACTGTTTTTCCCCCCAAATTACACCAGCCAGCTGTTCGCCTGTGCACTGTAGGATTCAGTTTCAGCGTGGAATGCACGGAGATAAAAGGTTAATAGATTAAGGCTAAAAGCAGGAAGCAGAGTTCTGATTACAGAAGAGCTGGCTGCTTGTCTTTTTATGTTCCCTAACACAGCCAGTATCATCGCAGTGGGAGACGTGTGGGAACTTCTGCAGGGTTTCTTTTTTGGGTGCTCTGTGAACTAAACAGGATATGGGGTGAAGTTCGCAGTCCACTGGGAAACCGAAGTTGCACACAGCTGAGTGGACGCGCACGCTGTGTGAGCCTGGGAACACTCTGTTACCCTTTGCTGAATTTACACCACGGGCAAGGAAAAATACTCAGACTCACTCAGTGGACTGAAAATTTGAAGGCAGGAGCAGGAGTCCGTCGATTTTTAAGGCATTTCAATTGTCTTCCGCCTGGCGTGACTAATCTTTGCAGAGTGACTCTAAGTCCCTTGTAGTTTAAAAAGGGACATGCAAGACGCAAAGTAATGAGAGTTACCTGATTATCCGCGCCTCGTACTCGTCCCGCTGCCTGACTATCTGCTGCTGGAGGCTGGTGAGGAGGCTGCGAAGGGCGCTGGCAGAGGGGTCAGCGAGAGGCACTGGAGGGGGCACCCTGGGACTCCATGAGGATGGCTGCACCAGGTGCTGGACTTCCAAGGGTGCCTCCTGGACGTGGCTCTTGGTTTGGCAAAGCTGGGGGGAGCTTGCCGTGAGTCGCTGAGGCATCGGGAGCTGGTAATGCTGCATGGGGTCCATGGGCAGAAATCCACAGGAGCCCGAGTCCAGCTCTGGCCCCTGAACATGCTGCCTGTCTTGGTCTGGATTCTGGTCCATGTTACTCGAATGACTCTTGGCGAAGCCAATCTCACATGAGGACCAGGGGCTTCTGTCCTCGCTCCCAGCATCGCCCTCCAGTCTCCCCTGAAACTCTTCAGTGGCCCATGCTTGGTACACCTGCTCCTGCAAGCGCTCCTGAAGACTCGTTTCCATGGCGGAGACCTCCTGGAGGCCGGCGGCAGCTTCGTCTTCGGGCAGATTGTCGTACAGAGACAGAGCGCTTTGGTGCTCCTCGCTCCGTGATGGGCTGGGCTGAGCTCTGTCCTCTACTCCCCAGCGACATCCCTGTCCTCCTCTTCCTCGCTCTCCCCCTCTTGTCCTGTTCACGCTGGGGCCCGGCTCTGCCTCCCAGGCCTGTCCTCCTCTACAGCTGCAGTAGCTGTGATCTGGCCAGGTGCCAGGCCCTCTGCGCCCGATGACCACAGTCTGAACCTCAGCCACAGCTGGGATCAGGCCGGGCAGAGGGCTGGAGGGGCCGGGGAGTCTGGTTACAACAGGGCACGCCACCCTGCTCTCCATTTCCCTTTCCCTGGCCCTCTCTCGCTGGCCAAAAGGTGGGCAGTTGTCGTACGGGGGGTCCGTGGAGCAGGAGCTGGCTGTGGTGGGGGTCTCTGCAGGAAGACAGTGCAGCTCCATGATCCAGGCAGGCACATGGGGGTGCAGAGAGCTTTAGATAACTGCCCTCCCCTTTTCTGTCTGCTGTAACTTGGGATTAAAGGCTTGGATAGTGGATTTGTGAGCGTGGTATGAAGCCTCCCCTGTGCCAAGTGCTGATGTGTCGTGGGGAGAGGCAGGTGTAGGAGCCCTCCTCCCCTTTGCCTGGCTGCTGTGCCTTTGACGGGTCTGCCTGATGGTGAAACGGGTTGTAGTTTAGTGGTTGGTGAGCATAGCCTGTGTGTGTGTGTGTCTTTAAAGTGGACTGACATCAGCTGTTACTTTAGCACCGTTTCTGGGGGAGGGGCCAGGATGTAATATAGTCAGGCTCATTCCTGAAGACAGTCACACATATCTGGAACCACAGAAATAGATGGTGGCAATTGGCACAACGTGTGAAACAACACACACACTCACAAGCACAATGCTCGTGGTAGTACACACACAATAACCGCATGCTGAAATCTCTCACGGAGACGCGACCTGTGAAGCTACACGTGCGTTCATTTTGTTCCTGAAACATTTTCAACTGCAAAAAATACCTCAGCGCTTTTTTAAATGAAGCCGACTTCAGCTCCGAACTTGTATAGATCCTGTTACTTCAAGTGGGTCAGTGTCTTCAGGTCCCTCTGGATGCTGGTCGTATCTGTCGGCTATTCTTCCTATTTGTGGCAAATTAAAGATCCAAAATATTGTTTGGGATCAAGAGAAAGTGGGAAACCCCCCCCCCCTTAGAAAATTACAGATCTGCTTGCTCAAAGAATTTCCATGATCACTGTTTTGAACCACAAGGTGGAGCTAAAGACTACAGCATGAAGGGGACGTTTTCTTTCCCCTTTGAATGGGTGTGAACCTTGAATATGTAAGACATTTTGAAAGCCATGATGGCACTTCATTACTGAACTGTTCAAATAAATGTGCTAAAATTCCTCACGTCATTGTTTTGCACTGAATCCTTGCAAAGTTGCCAAGCTGAAGGGATTCTTCAGCCATCTCTTTCTCATAATTGTTATTCCACTCGTGCTTTTCTGACTGAAACCCGGGGTTTTTTTTGGCCTGATTCAGTGACCGGTTGGTGACCTACCCGTCCTCCTCTCACCTTAGAGCTTTCTCATTCGGGTGTTTCCTTGGATCACCTCCATTGAAAGCGCCGCAGGAAACATCCGCACCTTGTCCTTAAATCACCTCCAGTCCAACGACTGCAGGAGGTGTGACAGGAAGTGACAGTTCTCAGTTTTTGTCACCACATGCGACGCTGAAAGACGAGCGCCTCGTTTTCGATGGCACTGACTCATTCTCGGCCACTGAGAACAAAGTGTTGCAGGGAGAACCTTGAAATGGCACTGCAGTGTTTCACATTATCAAGGATGCGTTGCAAACTTCATCTCTTCACAGGCACATTAAACAGTCAGTTGTCCGTCAGCGCTGATAAAAGAAGAAAAACACTTTTATCTGTCCTATGTAAATCGACTCACGTCCTTCAGGGCTGCACAGACGGAGCAGAAATCTCAGCGTTTTATCTGTTTGTAGACTTGCTCTGCGGGATATGAATGTGGACAGTTTCCTAAAGCCTCTTTCTGCATTTCAGAAATCCGTCTTATGACGGTCTGACCTGATAGAGGGAAGATGCTGAGGAATGTGGGTGAAGAGACCTAAAAGTGCCCCAAAAATGGCCCCTGCTGGGACCCTGCAGCCAACCGAAAAACAACCAGCTGCAGTGTCAGACATTAGCTTTAATCTCCCCCATCCTCTTGAGCCTTGCCCTGACCTTCATCTGTTATTGGACGCAGACTGAGCGACCCCAGACCTGAGCGACCCAAGACCCTCACTCCTCCCCCTGGTGGTCCTGAAACCTGGGACTTATCCCAGCTTGATCTTTCCCATGCAGAGGTGAGGCTTCCTTCCAGTCCCCCGTCCAGCCGGCCTCCCTCACGCCACTCTTCGTCCACACTTCCTGTACATCTGCATAGTTGTTTGTTGCTATGACGACTGAATCCATGGCAACACAGATCCCCATGGCGCTAAATAATAAAGGTGGATGTATGGGGGGAGTTTGCGGAGGGGGAGGGGCGTGTCTCCCGGGCTATTTTAGCAAATGTCTGGAAGGGAAATAATTGAGTGGGACCCCCTGTTAACCGGAGGCAGGATCTGTTGGACAGGCCAAGCAGGTGGAGGCAGGACACGGGCGTGTCCTCGCTGAATCGGCGATGGCTGTCGAGACACAAATGATGGAGTCCATCGTGCAAATTTATGACTGTGTTCAAAACTGGAGAAGATGAAGGGAAGTGTGGTCGCGGATGGCAGTGAAGGGGGGGGTGCAGACAGCGACTCGGCCTGTTGAGGGAGGAGGCGATAAGGCAGCGAGCAGGCCGGCTTTCCTTTGTGATGTTGCGGAGTTTTCCTGCATGCAGGTGTGTTTTGGAGAGATTAGCGTCACCGCCCCTCTTTTCCCTCTGATCTCCAACCTCTCGCTGCAGCTTCTTTCAAGCTGCTGTGCCACCTGAGTAGATTATATACAGTTACTTTGCTGGTCACTCATGTTTTATTAAGATAGCCATGGTGTCAGATTCTGTAGTCACTTTAGAAGGTCTTAGTGACACCCTCCCCCACCTAAAACCACCACTTCCCACCCAGTCGGGCTCACAGAAGGATCTTCAGACTTGGGAAAAAATTTTCTTGCTGTTGGATTTTGCAGGATTCATTTCTTGCATTCAAAATCAACGGCTCCCCCCTCATAGATCAAGTGGCTTCACATTGCCACGGAAGAGATGATTTAGTTTGAAAAGTTTGCAGGCTTATTTATGAGTAGAGAGAGACAGCAGCTCTGCAACTATTTGTTTGTATGTCAAAAGTAATCAGGAATCAGTCCTTGATGCTTCAGTCGCTGTGAATAATTAGTATTGTAAAGTCATCACTGCAGAAATGTCACCGATACAGTCACACAATCCCTTATAACGCAATGTTCACAAAGTAGTTCATGAGGTTACAATTCTTGTTATGTGTGCAGCAGGAGTGTGGGAGTGCGATTTGTTGAGTTTTCTGAGCAAAATGTTTTTGTGGGGATGGCGTTTAAATGACGACTCTCTGGACGATGATACAGTGGTCACTTCTGCACCCGTCACGTGTTCTGGTGCAGCTCTTGTACCTAAAAGGAACGTTTTGACATCTGCGCCCGTGCTGCTCAGTGTGAACTCGTGAACCGGGACCTTTCCGAGCGAAACTCTGCAGGTCACAAGGTATCGCTGCCTCTCCATCAGCCGCTTTAAATAAGACCCCACCTTCCAGATTTGATTCACCACGTGCACAAGTTTTTCCTTCAGGCTACAAAAGGCTCACGCTCACATGTTTCTGCACTCTCTTCTCTCTCAGACCATCCCACGTGGATTTATATACTGGAAGTGCACGTCACTGGCATCCATGTGTGGGTAGGTTATGTAGCTGTCATGGTAAATTGGATTATCCTGCATTTTTAAAACCACCTCTCCTGTGTATGCATTCCAAATTGAAACCCTCTACACATTTTAACCTCTGTGAGTAAGTATCCACAGCTTCTATAGTTTCATTACACTTTATTTAATTTCCATTTGGTTTGAAAAGCTCATTCTTGTCTCTTGTGGCAGCTTCGCGATACGATTATACTCAGTGATTTGATCGTTTAGATTTTCTTAGTCTTTTTTCCCCCCCAGCTGACATTCTTACATATTTGACGAACAACGGACAGTACTGAAAGCACAGACATGGCGGGAAGTAGCCAGAGCGCTCAGGAGCATCATCTCGAGCAACAAACCTGCCATACTGTCTGACTGCAGCCCCGCGCAACTGATGCATGTGTTATATGTGCACATGCGACTGCTGTTTGCATCACGCAGCTGTTGTCCCTGAGTGGGCTGAGACAGATGTTCACTTTACTCGAGCTGAAAATTAAACAGAAAGCAATGAGAGTTTTGCTGGAAATCCCCTTTGAGCTTGCGTGTCATTAGAGTGGCCTGCTGTCAGATGTGTGAGCGAGAGAAAATCTGTGGAGGGACTGACAAACTCAGGGGAATAGAAGGCTTTTTTAAAAAGAAACACACACACACACGGAGGATAAACAAAGCACGGAGAAAATGATCAATTGAATATGGGCAATATGGAGATAGAAACAATAAAAAATGGAGAAAAAGTGAGATGAAATGCAAGTGTCAGTGCACAGAAATGAAGAAAAGCCACGAGAGATTGGATAAAAAATGTTGGGTTGAGCCAAAAGAAAACAGAATAGCACACAAGCCAGGAGACATGAGGTGGAGGGGGAAATGCTGCTGATTTGATGACTTATTCAGAGTTTCTCTGGAGTTTGCATCCAAGGATCTTTTTGAAAAAGAAAGGGGCATGTTTGAAGCACTTGCATATGTGATCGTCTGTCGGTGGGGGTGGTGGAGCAAACAGAAGGACAGATACAGAGCGTGAGGGGGCGTGATAGTGAAGAGGAGGAAGGAGTAGCAAAGGATTGGTGGAAATGGAGGGAATGTGAGCCATGAAGAGGGTGGAATATCAATGCCTTCCTCTGCTCGGTGGCGGCCTCAGCAGGCGCCACCGAGGTTAGAGTGCCAAAACGGGTCATTAAAGGAGCTGGAGCTGATTTCTTGCATTTGATTGGAGGCAGGAAAAGTGCAGGAGGAATTCAGGACAGGAAATAGAACTGTTTTAATGAAGGTCCACGAGGCAGAGATACAGAAGATTCACGTAACAGAAAAACGATCCTGTCAATTCACGGTTTTTCAGCACATTCCACACAGCAGATATAAACTCAGTGTGAGAACTCATACATCTGTTAACTATAATAGTTTTGGCGCAATTTCATCAAATGTGTGTCAATGTTGTGATTGTGATCCGTTGGTGTCGTACAGTCGGACCGGTAGCAGCTTTCTGTGTGGTTACTGCAGGACTAGTCATATGGAGCAGGAGAGTTAGAATAAACAGTGTCTCATTATCAGCCTGTCTGAGACATTATTAATTGATGACCCGCTGACTTTCTCAATATGGTTGCTATAGTTACAGCGGATGCCAAAACGGAGAAAAATACCTGTTTATTGAGCCTGATGTTTGCAGCGCATAAGATTATGAACAAGTCCTGTTTTGATCAACGCGTTCTATGAAAAGCCAGTTGTGAAAAAGTATCCAGCAAATCGCGAAACATTCTGCAAATACAATATTTGGAGTCCATTTCCATTTAGTTTATAAATCCATGTGTGTGTTTACCTAACTTGGAGGTATTGAAGTAGATCCTTTTGATGCGTTGTTTCTCAAATGTTGCCAAAAAGGTGTGTGCGCGTCTTACGAAGCACCTGCGCCAGCTTTTCCACGTCACCTCTTTGTGTGTGGCGCAGACGGTGGGTTTCTGGCTGGCTGATGGGCAAATAGAGGCCTGACAGTTTCCCAGTTGGACAGCACAGTCCTTGGACTCGCAGGGCTTTTCTCCCAGGCTCTTGGTGTGTCCATGTGTGGCTGAGCACACAGTTTGAACCGCGGCCAGCTCGCACCGAACCCCGGGAAAACTCGCCTCATTGGCCAGCGCCGCCGTTGCCATGGCAGACAGCTGATTGGGCCTGGGAGAGTAAACAATGGGGATGATGGGAATCACCAGCAAGACGTGCGGGGGTCGTCGGCATAGATTACACACACGAGCCCTCACATTTCTAACTGTCGCTATAGCTACAAGCTGCTATCACACCTGACACACTGCAAATACTCTGTCATGTAACTAAACGCCTTGCTGTCTCTTTTGTAGACATGCTTCTTGGCTTTGTCCCGAGTGTGTGCATGTGATAGTGCTGAGACAGCAATGCTTGTGCACACTGTCCAGGTACACTGTCCATTCTACCCACAGTTCTGCTATATTTACACATTTTAGGAGAACTAAGGCTCATGTTTATTAATGCAACTCGGGTAGCAGGAGTGAAGGCTGCTGTACTGCAGATAAACAGGGGATATGTGTATGCATGAGCTGGCGCTGGCGACAGTATACGGGGCACTGCGGTGTTTTGTGGATGTATATTTGCGATTGTCAGTGATTGTTGTGCTCGTGAATTCCAACCTTGGTTTAACCATGAAGCAGGAAGAGAGTCATGGCGCTGCCGTGGGTTGGGACTGCGTTTGTGCTGATGTTGGATGATGCGGTTTTGTGGACCGTTGTTGCCGTTTCTAATTCAGAAGCTGCCAGACTCCCATCCCCCTCTGAGAACCGTGCAAGAAGGCCCGATTCTGTACTGTTTACACTGTAAACGGACTGGAGCCATGCCTCACTTTCATTATCGCAGCACACACAGCAGCTCTATCTCATACATCAATGTACAGTGCAGCCTCACATTTATCGAGCAGCAAGATTCCAGTTGAGTATAATTGAGGGCAGGTTCATGTGTTTCTCCTGCCCTGATAAATCCCCTGCTAAAATCATGAGGAATAAAAACACTATAAATATGATTATCTGAACCTTTCTCTGGCAAAGAAAAGATTCAAAGTGCTGAGGGTTTTCCCATATGATGCCAGGTGTCATGTGTGGACCACCACCATCAAAACAACCTTTACTGCATGGAAATAACTCGTCAGTACAGCAGCTTAAAGTTGTTTTTTCTCCAGATTGGTTCAAGGATTCTGGGATCTCCTCGAGGGAAAATCATCAAATTAGTTCACTTTTTATCGCAAATAAACAGATTGTATTTGGGATGTTTTAGGTGAAAGTCAGTGTGACCTCACCGGTGCTTCATTTTTATGTTAATCCCGTCAGCAAAGATCTCCTGAAAGAGAGAAAAAAAGACTAAATCCATCACATTTGACTGCAGTTCTGAAAAATGGTAATCAAATTTAGAAAACTTAAAAGGTTGCATACAAATGACCGTGGTGTGAAGAAAAAAAACAGTTTCGCTCATAGACAAATGTTTTTGAATATTAGAACTGACCCTTTTTTCTGTTGAAGAGAAATTTGCCAGCTGTTTGACCTGTTAAATTGGAAAGGTTTCCATCATTTTGGAATTCTTTGTGCTTACAGAGAAGAGTACATTTTTGTGACAAGGGTGATTTTATGAGGTCACAAAAACAACGAGCATGACTTCTCAGTTTTTATTGACTTTTGAACCAAAGTTGTTACTTGCTTCTTTGAATTTTGTTATTTGTTCAAAAGAATTGTAAAAAAAAAAAAAAAAAAAGATGATAAGTGATGTTAGAAAAAGAAGCAGGATAGGAAAGGGGAGCGTGTGCTAAAAGAAGAGGCTGTTGCTTTAATGTCAGCAGGGTGATTACCTGCCGTGTGTGGGGCTGATGCTCCTCAGGAGCACACGATGTACTCGCCACATCACTCTTCATTATGTATGCTGTTCCCGTCTCAATTTCAGACCGAAACATTTCTGATTCTGACCTTATTTTCACTGTGGCACGTACAGCGTGATGGCATTTCTATGTCACATCCAGTGAAAGGAAGCATTTTCTGTCACATGATTTCAAGGATGTCTCTGCTCCCACGAGGCGGCGGCTGCTGCTTTTTGACAACCTGAGCTGAGTATTAATGATACTAAACTGTTACAACTAGAGACCCCTCAGCTGCTCTCCATCGCACCGGTTATCACTGCCTGACGCGACCAATGAATATTTACCTCCTGATTAAAAGTGAGACGCGCCAGCAGTTCATTTTGTCCCTGAAGCTTTGGTGCTCTACCCGATTGTGCATTCACCGAGTCTGTGTGTGTTTTCTCCTCCAGTGCTGCTGTACAGTAGCTGGTGTGTGGAGGAGAGTGCGGAAAACTAGAGAGCGAGACTGGAAAGCAAAGATGAAGCCGGCTGAAAGTAACGCTGATAAGAGCCGGGGGCAATTTCTGAGTGTCTCTATTTCACACCACCGTCTCTCCCAGTGGGAGGGCCCACGATCACGTAGGCAACTGTCTACGTTTTGATTGTGTGTGGGAGCAAAAGCTATCTATAGAAAGATGGCTCCTTAATTCATGCTCAGCGAAGACTTGTTCCGCAAATGACAATAATCAAAGATTCACAGAGCACTCGTTCGCTTCCTACACTGGATGGCAAATTCAAGCTGCAATAAATGGCTATAGGAGGCTTTTACTGTGCACAATGGGACACCCAGTACTCCATCTGTCACACCTAATTCCCAAAGCGGCATCAATCCCTCCATGACAAAACATTCAGGTATAAATAGGAAGAGTTTTTATCTCCTACAAGATGTGGTTATGAGTGAGGAGGGAGCCCATAAAGCCGAGATTTAATAGGCTGAGTCTGTTCTTTTAATGTACCTGCTGCTGCAGGGACCCTCATTCATCAGATACTCTTTAAATTCTCTCCCACAATGACAGGAAATAGGCTCATTCAGGCTTACAGAGAATCCATATAAAACGAGATTATTTATTAAAATACTCTCCTTCGCTTCCCTCCCTCTCCTAAACGCCTCTCTCTCATACGCTTGGACGAGCTGTTTGGAGATCGTACAATTTGGGTCCCATCAGGAAAAACGTGCCGCGCAGAACAATAGAAATATTTTCTCTATTTACATCGGGCGGTGACGTGTTTCTCTGTGTAAAGCAAGCTCATTAGACGTCTCATCTGCTTTCATTTTGGGCGCCAGAATGAGAAATGACAAAAGAAAAGCGAGACGTCGCCAATCTGGTGCTGATGTGAAAACCTCGTCGCGTAAAATTAGACGGCAACACGAGGACGCTCACGTTTTAATGTCACTTCACATCTGATCCTCTCTATTAGCGCTATCGGTGGTTATATAACCTCAGTGTGTGTCCGTGGTGTCCGCAGCTGTCTGTGTACACATCTGCCCGGGGAGTGTATTGAAGCCCATGCAGGCTGTTATTACATGCTGTGTGACTACAAGGCCACATCATTCGTGGTGTCATCTGTAAATTGTATCACAGCCGTTTTGGCCTTGTTACATGAGAGTTTCGGAGGCTGCCGCGTTACATCCGTCTCGCTTGTTTTCTTCCCCTTTTTGTCCGGCTTGCCCACAGTTCCTCTCTCACTGACTCTGTCACAACAGGGTTTTTCCACACCCGCACATTTTGTCACTGAAGGGGGGGGGAATACCAGAGGTTAATAATAATATCAGCAACAGACCCGCCTCCATTTGACATAAAGTGTGGGATCTGGTCACTTCTCAGGCATCCCAGGTGATCATTTCTCCTCTGTGGGCACCAAGTTCAGCTTTTATTGCCTGGACAAAAATGTGGTGGAATAGTCTTTCACTTGAATTAAAGGTGACGGTCCTATTTTGTTTGTACTCAGGTTTGCAGGCTGCTTCTCGTCCTGCTGGACTCTGTTGCGGACTGAGATCGAAGAATTGAGCAAATTTCAGGCAGATTTCTGGAACTTCAGGCTGATTTCACAGATTTCAGGCTGCGGCTCAGCCGTTCGGTCGAGCAGCTCGTCTTTCAATCAGATGTTTGTTGATTCAAAGCCCAGATTCTCTCCGCCCATGAGCCGAAGTGCTCTCGGGCAACACGCTGTATCTCGGTTTGCTCCGGTTGGTGTGTCAGCATCTTGCATGGACGCTGTGACTTGGTGTGTGAGTGAATATGACTGATTATGTGAGATGCATTGAGATAGCTTGACCTCAGTGAAGTCTGTTTACAATCAATATGAAGATTTTAAAGTCTCAGAATGAATGCGACACATTTCATTTGCAATGTACCTTCTCAAGTCCAGAAAAGCCTTGAAGAAATTTATTAAAATACTCATTTTCTTTCTCATGTTTGATTTTTTTTATGTTTTACTCAAAGGCCTCCAGCAGTTTTCAGAGGCTACTTAGTTCTTCTGTGTTTTATTCAACGTGAGGTTTTGGTGCAAACTGTGATGGCCGTGGTGGCCGGAGGCGTTATTTACACCACAGCATCTTCCTTTCTCTCGTTCTCTCCCTCCTTAGATCCCATTATTAAAGGCCATTTTGTCCCATTCATGCAGCGGTATCCTCTGGCTTAGCTTTGTATAATTGCCCTCGGTGTTTCGTAAGAGGCTTCATTAAAGAACAGGCAACACCCTGTCTCGTACACCCATAATGACTATTCCCCTGGATCTTATTAGGCCTCGTTTTCAGGAAATCAATGAGGACCAAGAGAAAGATTACGAAGACTTCTTACCCTGATCACCCAGCGGTTAAAGATGAGATGTGTAGTCATTATTTAACCATTAGATCCACATCGAGACATTAAAGGAGGCAGAGGAGGCAACAAGCCGGCCGGGGTATCTCAGACAGAGTGGGAGTAATGACTGGGGAGAGAAAAAGAAGGAAGACGGACAGAAAAGAGAGAGGAAAAGCTACAGAGTGGAGTCAAAAGGAGAAGAAAAAAATTAGCTGATTGAAGAGAGCTGGAGGGGAGCATAGGAAGAGGGAGATGAGACGAGGAGGCACAAAGAGAGAGGAAGAGCACGGAGTATGTGGGCCAGGTCCCTCCAAAGGTTCCTGCCACATTAGAAAGGCCCCACTGCCTCTTCTCTCAAAGCAAACCATGTTTGAATGGCCCATTATTTCTGACAGTTTGATTTCTTAAACCAGGATTCATTGCTTTTATATTCAAGACTTCAAATTCAATAGAGCACATCTCGGTATGTGTGCAGTGTGACAATGTGTCCATCGCTTCTCTGAAGGACTGTGATATGATTTGGCCCGTCTTCTATCAATTGATTTTTTTCAACAAAAGAAAAGCCCACGCGGCCTCTCCGCCCCCTCCCACCCTCGGCCCTCCCCCCTCCCTCCCCCCGCTGCCAGAACTCATTCCTCAACTATCCATTAACTTCACCAAATAGATGCCCGGAGGAGCAGAGGAAAAGGTCCTCTCTCTGTTAAAGAGATTTGCAGGGAGGTGAGGCGAGAGTGGGGCAGACAGAGCGACAGCGCCAGGTAACAATGAGGGGCCAAATGAAGAAAGGGGTGAGGCAGAGGGGTGAGGCAGAAATGGCTTTAAAAATGGTGGGTTGCAAGGACGCGGGAGGAGGTGGGTGGACGCCATTCAGCCTGGGTGGAAGCACAGCATAGGACATCCTCGGTGACCTACTTTTCACATGTCAGTCATTATGTTCCTCTTGGCCATTTCCCTGCTTCTGGTCACTGATTAACTTACTGTACGGTCTCCTATTCACTATGCATGAGATTGCGCCATCAATCAGAGCACTTCACTATCTGAAGGAGATACGGTGAAGCCTTTATTTTCCAGAGGAAAAGAATCCGAATAATGGACGTATACGTAGAGAAGAGAGAACTGCCCTTTTCAAGCGTGGCTCAAAAGAGAGACATGAATGGGTCTTCTAAAATAGAAAAAGGGAAGAGAGATAAGGACGGATTTCCGTCCGGATTTTTGACTAAATGGGTATTACTTATACAAGTACAATGTGACTGTCTTTAAATGAGACGAAACTTACGCTGACATTTGATTCTGCTCTAAAATGAATAAAATCATGGGGAAAAATCTGAACGATCATGTTTCTAATTAGTTCAAAATTCATTCTCTGGTAGTTTTGTACCAAAACAAGCCGTATAGTCAGCAAAATCTGAAAAGATAAAACCCTTTCTCCTGCTCATGATTGTCTGACACTTTGCCAGATAGTTGAAGCCTCGGGGCATCGACATCCTGCTGCCTCCACACATTTTGGAAACGTTTCCAGCCACCGACTTGAGGCTATAAAGCCCCTCATGCAGTTGGCCTCTGAGTTCGGACCACTTGCATGTTCCGGCACCAATTACTCCCAGTTTGTCCTGGACTTCACACGGAGGTGTAGTTTATACAGTGAAATGCCCCTCAGGTCGCTCGCTCAAAGCTCGAAGTCGAAACAACAATAGCATTGAGAGTTGCCTTAATTGCAGCTAAGAGGCACAGCAGGCTCTCAGACCGAAAACAAAGCCGCAAGCTACGTCGGTGGCTTGTTTTTAAGGCACCGATGAGACTTGAAATGTGAATCAGGAAGTCCACATGGACCAACAGCTTAATGCCTGCAAAGGTGGTAACGGCTTTACTATACAAGGTGCGCCGCATAAATCGTACTCATAGACCCGCATAAATGTCGCTGCAGTGAAAAAGAAAACTGAAACCGAGGAATTACAACTGGGAACTTCACAATGTAGAGGAAATGAGTACTCGGTATTTCCCATTTATTGCTTTCCGAAAGGTTGTTCTGATGACACGCAATAGAGAGAAAGAGGAGAATAGTCAAGGCCTGGTTCCAGAAACTATTATGAGTTATTGTGATTTATTGCCTTCCTCCCCTGAAATAGTTACTTGTTCCTCTCTTGCTCACTGTGGTTTTGTTGTCTCGTTTTTGATAAAGTCAAAGTGATTTTCCAGCTCTACAAAGAAACCACACAAGCTACAACTCTTGTCTTTACTAACAATAATCTTGGGGTCAAGAACAGTCATACCAAGTCTTACCGTGATCCAACTCTGAAAGAGTGTTAGACACTGTGTTAGATGCTGTGCATATGCAGATAAAAACGTGTCCTTTTTCAAGTTATATCCTAAAAGGCACTGAATCAATTATGAATTGACAAGAGAATATGTTGTTCATATTCCAGGCCTGTCGGCGGAGCATGGGCAAAAAACTCAGCTGATGAAAACAAAGATCCAAAGAACAAGAGGACCAACATGTCCGTTTCCAAAATTCCCAAAGACATTGATTATTTGTATGTGAAATGATGCTTTATTGTGGAGAAAGTCGAACCCCATCCTCCATCCTTGTGCGGATGGAGCATTTGTTTTCTCCCACTTGTCTCCGTCCTGTTGTGTTTTTGCTTCACCTGACATGTTGCGGTCTGGTGCACTTGTAACAATCCACTCCCAGAAAAAAGAAAAAAAAAAAAAACCCGCCTCATCCCAACGCTCATGGGTGTGAATTTATAGATCAGTCATGCATTGGAAACTGGGCCGCATGCACACCACGCGGCGCTGCACAGCTCTCTGGGTAATCTTGGCGGCTCAATCTGCTCTCACCCTTGGGACAAAGCAGACTTTCGGCATCTAATACTGTCTAATAGAAAGCACACACACACACACACACACACACACACACACACACACTCAAGACTGAATGTGAGTGAGCGCATACACTTTTTATAAGAGGTCAGGGGAGAGACCATCACGCTGCTTCACCTCACAGCACCACCACCGCACGCTGTCTTTGAATGTTGCAGTAGTTACGGATTCCTGCCAAGCGGCTACTTAGTTAACTATGCGACCATAGCCTGCAGCATCTGTCTGTTTGAAGACGGGCCTTTCAACTGGTGTACAGCCGCAGCTATAGAAAGCTGGAAATGGCCTGAATCTAGATGTAGATCTGGGCTTAGACTCCAGACGCAGTCGGCCCGTCTGCCTCCGTGGCCTCCAGTGCTCTTAGCCTCCTCTAACCTCTCAGGCTGAGGTAATAAATTAACTGCGTGGATTTCGCTCATCTTTGTGTTTTCCCACTCTTGTCTGTTTGTCCCTCAATAGCCTCGAAATGTTCGCCCTGGTCCAACTTTTCTCGCCAGTTTCCCACATGTGAATTCATGTTACGATTTGAATTTGAACCTTTCCAAAAAGCATGTGATGCGGTTGCGAAAGTGTAATGAGTAGTAGCATGGTACAATAACCCAAAACATGGGTTTTAAAGCTGTTGCCATGACAACTTGGCATTTGCATGGCTGAGGCTCTGTTAAAATAAAACATTTAAAATTGGATTAGATTAATGTAGATAAGATGGAACTTTATTGATCCCCTTTTGCAGGTTCCCGATGCTGCAAAATGCAGCAGCGTGACAAGAAAAAGATCGACACAGATAGAGAAATGAAAAAAATACGAATATAAATATGTAAGCTACTGAATAAGCAAGCCGTCTTCAGCGCCCACTTAACATAGATGTAGATAATACAACAAAAGATAAGGTTGAAGATACGGTTACATGACTCATAGTGAGTCCAGCGTGTGCTGAAAACCTCAGATGGACCTTTTGTTGTCTAAAATTCTCTCTTTTTTTTAGGATGAAGACATATCAGATATGACAATGCGAGGAGGGAGGGGAGGCAGGTGGTCTTTGTAAGTCACCATGAGCTCTGGAGAGAGGCTCACATTAATGACTCACTCTCTAAGGGCTGGCACACTGGAGCTCAACATGAATTCACCTGTGGTTATTCACCGAGGAACAATGGGCAAATTGCTATGAGTGTGTTTTATTCCCACCCGTGTGTGTGTATATGTGTCGTATTCATACTCTCTTTTTCTGTCCAAGATGTATCGCCACCCCCCCCCCCCACACACACACACACACACACACGATCAGAGTGTAATATACATGGAGGCACAGCTGACGGATGCCCGGCTCTCCCGGGTCTCTGTGAGATTGAAAAAAAGATGGAGCTCACATGCGTTCCTCCGTTTCTTCTCTCGTCTATCTGATTCTCACACGCTCAGCCTCCGCTCTCCTTGCGAACGCCTCCCCTGCATTCGTCCGTCCGTCCATCCGTCTGTACACCCACGTCCCAACATTTTTTTTCTTTTCCTTCCACCTATCCGACGGCCTTCACCCCCTCACCTGCCCTCCCGCCTGAGCGATTTTTAGCTGTCACCGATGAGCAGAAGCCTGTCGTATTGACTTCCAATGACTCGTACTTCCTCCTCGTCTCTGACCGATTGTCCGTGAATAACGAACGTAGCATTGAAATTTAAGCTCAATATTTACTTCATGTGGAGAAAACAGTGTGATTTCCACTGACAAATGATGGATTGAGATACAAACCACATGACTTTGCTTTTCCTTTGTTTTTCTCACTCTTGTTTTTATATCATTTTTTCACAGGTTCCATTTCATTATTTCCTCTCAGTAAGTTGCAAATAAACAAAACTTTGATGCAAATTTCTATCATATCCTCCGCCTTTTATTGAAAGAAAAAATAGTACCAGGATAAGACGAGACTTTTACTTTTTGTATGTTGATAAGACTGTGTGTTTGGCCTCACTTTAAAGTTTCAGCAAATAGAAGATTAAGGAGAGACCCTGCATATCTGCAAGGCAGTTTTAGGAGTCAATGTTTAGTTTGATGGTTTGCAGCTGTACTTTTTCTTTGTTTCTTTATTTTTTAATGCTTTTTGTTCGGTTGTGTTTCCCGTAATCAATGTGTTCATTCTATTCTATTATCTCAGCGATTAACAGGCCCGTCTGTGTTTCTTCCCCTTCCTCCTCTTCAGAACAGCTTTTTCTGGAGCTGCTGTGCGTGTCAGACTCGCAGCAGCTGATTGTTTCACTTAAAACCTTATAAGCAGGCAGAGTGTGTTTGTGAGATCCCTGGTGACGGAGCGCCTAATGACTTAGAGCCATTTGCACGTCCATGTCAGCTGCAGCATGTCAGCTAATTCATCAACTGTCACGCTGGCACGTCCATAAACTGGACCCCCTGCTGGTTCGCTGTTATATGGCTAATGCCACAGAGTGAGATTAGATAGCTTTTTTTTTTTTTTTATTCATTATTATCATTATTATTACAGTCAGCTAAGGCATGCCTGTAGCTGTGCCACAGCAGACTGAGAGGCTGTGTTGCTGCAGCAGCTCCACTTAAAAGCCAATCCGCCAATGACAGGCGATAAATGAGGCGGATCCAAGCTGCCCCTCATTTATATGTGGGGAATAAAGACGTCCCCTGCAGCGATGGCATTTTGAGCATCTCTCAGCGTAGCAGGCTAATTGACTGGAGGTGGTCAGTCTTGGTTTTGGAGACCTTCACTGTAAAAGACACATTGTTCCCTGAAGCTCAAACACAGTAATTGTTAAACTGGGGATATCCATCTTTGTTTTCAATGACAAGACAATATTGAGAGGTACATTGGATTATATACAGAGAGAGTTATGTATGTGGATATTTGATGGTTGTAGACAGTCACCCCCAAAGTGCGGCACACTTTAGCAGCATTAGATTGACCTGAAGTGAGGAGAAGGGGTCCCGAGGGAGCTCACGGTGAAGGCCCGAGGGAACAAGCTGCCACGCAGTTCGCCAAGCCACAAATGTCCCTCCTGACAAACAAAGTGGCCATCCGGGGTGCTCGTCTGTTGTGTTGGGAAAACATGCATGCATCAGCGTGACGGACAATACAGCCAGGCGTCGCGGCTCTTTCTGACACATTCGTGGTGCGTTCGCATGCCAGCGCTCGATCTGTCCAGCGAGCAGGCAGTGTGGCGACTTCTCTGTGAACGCAGATGCTTTTGTGTACATAAGAATATATATACGTTACCAAACTTTAATAGCTCATAGAATTGAGAGTAGAAGCATCTCCTTTGTGCCATCATGGTACTTTGGACTCAGAAACGACAGATATCTGCTTCCTTTATTCATGTGTCACATGCTTCCAACTCCTTACGCTCCTTTTGTATCATTTCATTATTTATATTCACTTTGATAAATGGATGTATAATCATAAAACAACTACAACAGGTTTTAATGTCATTCATCTAATCTAATTTCACATCAGCGGTCATTATACCCCTCATGATGTCATTTACAGTGAGGCTTCCCGGGCCGCGGCTTTTGGGAAGTGCAGACGCATTTATACCCGTAACAGTAGGGAAGAGTGGGCCCGCTGCAGTGCTTGAGACCACACACCGGAAACGTACACGTAATGAACTGGAGTCTGATTATGACAAATTGGAGCGCAGAACCACACCCCTCTGCAAAATGAGATTACTTGAGAGGCTGATGTCAGATTTTGGGGGGGTTGGTGAAAGCGGTGAGGTCAATACTGGTGCTGCAGAACATGTAGACACAGGCCCCACAGCCCTGTAGTCTTCTAACGACAAACAGATCAGATCGGGTGTTGAAGTCGCACTGAAACACCGAAAAAATTGAAAACTACTTAGACAGTAAGTACAGCACATTATGTCATTATTCGCACAGTTGTCTCGCTTCAACAAACAGTTGCAGTTGGTTACAAAATGTCTTGCTAAGTCGGCAGTCTGTCACTGTTCCTGTAAAACTTTCAGCGTTTCACTTTGTGAAAGTGAAATAAATGTCGAGGTCTCAGCAATATCTTCAAAGTGTTGCTGTGTTTTTCAGGCTAAATGGGAACAAAATGAGCCTCCGTTTTTTTCACGTCTCACTTCCTCACTCTGCGGCCGGTCGTGTTGTTTCTTGTTTTTTTTTTTTTTAATTTTATTCTGTCATCGTGTTTCAGTGGCCAGACTGTGGTCACTGTATGACCCCTGTGCATAGCCTCTGCGTGTCCCTCTGATGGGACAAAAGACCGTCCACAGCAGATCATGTAACAAATCATGCAGGAGCACAATCAGCCTAAAACACAAGCCATAAATCTCTCTCTCTCTCTCTCTCTCTCTCTCTCTCTCTCTCTCTCTCTCTTGTTCTCGCTCTCTCGCTTTCACACACACACTCTGCAGGTTTCTTGCATGTAGCTGGTGCAACATGGGGAAGCTCTCTCCACTCAATAATGTGTCCCCGTGCTGCCTCGGGGTCTGGAGAGCCTCCTGTGTGCATCAACCAGATCCCAAAGGTTAAAGGAGGACACGCTGTGTTTGTGTGGCTTTTTTTTTTTTGTTTTTCGCATGTTTTCCGGAATATTTTTCTTGTTTAGCCTGCGAGCTTATAAATGTTTTGGTCTGCAGAAGCTGCAGTCTGCCTCACCTGTTCATTTAGAAAATGTGTCACCTATTTGGGAGTGAAAAGCGCTCCAAGGATAGCCTCCTTAGGGATTAGAGCTCACTTATGAGAATGACTTTGCGATTGAGCTCGGAGAGAAGGAGAACGAGGGAGCCGGGCCACAGTTATCCACTTGCTGATGTGGGATGTCATGTAGGGAGCCGAGCCGAGCGGAGACTAATCTTTCGCCCTGGCGCAGCGCTACCAGCTGTCTCCGCAGCCCCGGGAATGAAGACAGATAATAGTGAATGGCTATGATCAGTAGGAGCGGGAATTCATTTGCTCGTGTAAAGAGAGTGCGAGTGAAAAAACGCGTGCGTGCGTGCGTGCGTGTGAGCGACGGAGAGGAGCGAGCCACGCTGCTTTCACAGGCCATTTCACCGGGACCCTCTGTGAGCACATCTTGTGCCCACAGAGATGTCACACAGACAGAGGAATCCATTCATTCAGCTTAAGTTAAAACAACACATGAAGCAAAGCATAATGGCCGGACGCTTGAAATTGTGCCCCGACTGCTGGTTAAATCACGCTGCAACGCTGCAGAATTGTTATTGAAGGAACGTCGTTGAGCTGTGAATTACTGGCTGAGAGTAAAATAAAAGCTTCCTTTTTCCCCACAACAAAGCACTAAAACCTTCAAACAGTATCTCAGATAAATAAAGAACTTGTAATGATTTCAGAAGAAATGATAAAATAATCCTAATAGAACATAAACCAAATAGCAGATAAATATATCTTCAGTCTGTTTATGTTGGTTGTTGCCTGCAAGGTTTGATATCACCTCACATCTTTGTTTAATTTGGTCGCAAGAGCTAAAAGCCCCTTCTTACATGTCCTTGTATTTTTTCTATGTATACAAACTTGAGACCGCTGCTCACCATTATTTCACGGTGCTCTGGTAGAATACAGTGTGAGCTGCCGCTTTCGCCACGTTTCGTCAAGCGTACAGTGTCAGTTTTCTCAGCGCAATCAAACTCGGTAATCCTCCTTGTATATGCGATGTAATGTAGTGGTGGAATTATAATTAGTCTGATTGTGGCAGCTCTCTAAGCTCTTTTGTAAATGCTGCCTGACGCCTTGGCAAAGATTCACATGGGCCATCTGGGCACATGTGAGGTGCAACTGACGCCGTGCTAACAGTCTCCGCTTTATTCCTCAAGAAGCATTTTAGAGTTAAACAGGGAAATATCAACAAAGATGAGACAAATGTGTCAAGCAGTGACACAAAACTGTTATATTTGAGTGATTTTATTTGAACCTAAGTAAATTTAGCAAGATAGACAAAAGCAATTGTAATGTAACTTCGTATGCGGTGATTTATTTTGCTCATTTTTCTTCCCTTGGTTTATCAGTGAAGCAGTAAAAGAGGAACCCCACCGGGCTTTAATCCTCGCAGGAAAACCAGACTGTAGCAGAACGGGAGTTTAGGCAGTTATGCAATAAACGCGAAGTCAAATGGGAAGATGCCCTTTTTCTGAAAGGCTCCCTGTGCTTTTGAACCTGAGGGACATTTCAGAGGCCCGAATCTGCTGACTCAACAACGCGAGCAACAAAATGTGGCGCACCAAGGGGGACTTTGTACACATGCGTGCACAAGTGTACGCCAGCGGTCCCCCGACTCCGTCTCTCTCAGCCTCAAATCAAATCGAGCAGCCGCTGCAGCCAACACCACAAAAACAATTTGGCTCCCAGTTAGCTGTGGAAGTGGTGAACAATCATCAGATAACTGTGGCTGGAACATTTACAGAGGACCCGACACACCACTTCTACAATATAGACTCTCTCCTCTGTGGGAATACACACTAAAAGAGGCTCTGCACTGTAGTGGAGACGACACAGAAAGCTGGAGATGAGACACGTTTAAAAAAACAACCTACAACGTAAATACAAACGCACACTGAGTCACAAGTGTGTCAAAACGCACGCACAGATCGTCACGCGTGTGTAAACGCAGGGGATTCTTTGAAGAGGCAATTACACTCACATAGAAAAATGACTGCACTCTTATCACCCCATCCCCCAATAACACAGCGAATACATGCCAGCGTGAGTGGGCTTGAAAAAGTATTTTGGATAAGCTGCCCTGACTGATTGATGTGGGCGTGTGGGTAGTGGTGGGCACAGCATCTTCAAAGACTCATTGTTTAGCGAAGAGATGGGCATGAAAACAAATCCCTGCAATGAGGAGTGTAACCTTTTGTGCTTCATCCACACACACACACATATATACGTCCTCTGTGCAACTATGACAGCTATGTTGTTATGTAATCAGCCGGGTATTGAAGCTGTCAGAGTCTTTAACTGGCTGCAAAGACGCTCTCTATACATAGACGCCTCTTCCTGCACCGGGCCTACACGCTCTGACTCACCAACAGCCCCGCGCCGCTTCTGCAGCAGTGCTGCTCTTAAAGATCGAGGAAAGTCACCGCTCAACTTGAGAGGCGCGAGTCTGATGGCTCTGTCCCCCGAAATGTGACTGTTAGAACGCACGAAAGAAAGCCATCAGGGATGATTTTAGTAAACGCTGGCACGGGGAGGGAAAAAAATAAAAAAGCAGTGGAGGGAAATGCAGCATTGGTAAATAGTGCTTCTCGGCTCTTCACCATAGTAACCACTCTGGTCTGCGCTGGAAGGTGGGCCGTAGCTGCAGGCTGAGTGGAAATGACACAAACAAATGGCTTTGCTGGAGCAGATCACGCCGTTTAGTCGAGCTTTCTTTTTCTTGACTTGTGTTCATTTGCATTTCAAACTGCCTCCTCGGGATGTGGGCAATTCGGTAGTAGAGCCATTCGTTATATAAGAAATCACTGGCACAGTAGTCATTATAATCCATCCTACAGAAACTATGACTGCTGCATATTTAGCACAACGGCAAGTGCGAATCCAAAGACAATATGCACAACCACCGGGTCTGTATTATTAAAGGAGAAAATGTGTTAATGAGCCAATCAAAATGTAGCTGCGCTCAATTAAAATTAATCAGGACGCGGGAATAAGCTATCGCACTTTGAGGGTGATAGACATGGATTTCACTACGTTATCACGTCCAAGCTGTTAATGTGAATAGAGTTTTATCGCAGCAGTAAACCGCGAGAGTGGGACATGCACCGAGGTGAACATTTAGCCTCAAGCAACATCTTTTTATTACCGTGCAACTTGTTCCAGCGCACTCAACAAATCCGCCCACACAATACTGGCTGGAGTAAGCGTGTATGAACACACACACATGCACACGTTTGTGCCTACATAACAAATTTGGAGATAGAGTTTCCATTTCTCCATGGGGCCTTTTTGTACCAGGCAAAATATCTTATTTTTTCATCCTGCTTGGCTCCTTGTCATTTTCCCCACCTCTGCCTCCTACACTTCTTCTTTTCTCGCTCAGCCTATTTCTCCTTTTCTCAGTTCCCATTTGCGCGTTTTTTATTCTTAGGACTACAGTAACCACAGGTCTGCTCACGATGGCAGAAGTCAGATGAATAAGCAGTGGGTGACAGCTGCATGTGCCGTGTACTTTGCCGAAGCTGTCGGCGCTCGATAACAATGCTCGTGTATTTTAGATAGTGGGAAGTAACACGGGGAACAAGACAAGGCAGGCTGCAGCGGCGCTGTCAGCTCTGTCAGGCTGAGACACGGTGTATCTTTTTGCCAAATGTTAATCTCAGCATGTTAACATGCTCAATCAACCAGTCTCCTTGTGCGGAGAAAAAAAAAAGCAATGCTTGGATATACGAGGACGCTCGGTAAACATTGGTGAAATTGAGACATCAATCAAAACTCCCACTCTCATGCTGCACATGCTAAAGCTAAGTCGTAATATCGCGCTGAATAAGCAGACAGGTTTCATTTCGACACTGAAAGACATTGTTTTTAATGGGTTCTGGGATTCGCATTCCGAGTGCACATCGATGTGGCCCTGTTGTCACCGCGCTCTTATGCTCATGCTTCACTCTTATGCTTCAGTGGCGTTGTGTTGTGGTAAGCACTTTTGCCTCACAGCAAGAAGTTCGTGCCTGCGTGAGGTCTTGTGTGTGTGGGCTTCATCCAGGTTCTCCGGTTTTAAAAAACATGCGAGTGAAGCAATCTGAATTGTGTATAGTTGTGTGTGTGTGTGTGTGTGATTGTGTGACTTTGTGATTTCATTTGTCTTAAACGAAACCCATTTTTTAAAATCTCATCACTCAGTGTTATGACCGACAAATTGGACCGGCGATGAGGAAATGTAATTGTCTAACTGTATTCAACAGGAGAGACGCAGAGGTGTTCCACACCACATTGATTTTTCATGTTCACCGAGAATATTGGTGACGGCTTTTATGGCTGCCAATCTGTCAGTGTCTAAAAAGAGAGTGTAAGCAGGTGGGGGTACGTATCCACAGAGCTTCCTTTCCATTAAAGTAATTAGAGGATAATCAGGATGGGGACACTGCTCCCCCTTCCAGCAGCCCTCACACAGACCTGTTGCTAGGAAACCCAACAGAGGGCCTGCAGATAGACTATCAAAAATAACCCAGCACTGTGTCTGATGATAAATTCGTTGCATCATGGAAAGTATATTTGAATGATACAGTTGCAAATGCAAACACAACGTGATGGAGCAGCGATGTGGCCCAGAGGATGGGCGAGGGCACAAAGAGCCTCCGCCACAGGTGGGAAATATCCTCCTGAAGCTCATAAATATTGTTAAATTGCTCCTTCAAATGTTTTTATTTGACACGGCAATCAAACACATTGGTGTTGGTCAGAAGCCAGATTAAAAGGGGCGAGAATGTCACCGGCTTTGAGCGGGCTGTGACGCACGCTGTGCTTCCTTTTTGTCTTCACAGGAGTGTCATTGTATAAGGTACCCAGTGTGCATCAATCCCAGTAATGACAGAGTGGCATGTTGGTAATTATGAAGAAGAGGGGAACCGCATGGGTTAATTATCATGCACAAAGAGACGAGAGGCTTCTTCACACGTCTTATCAATCTCTCCAGCGTGCACGCACCGTTCGCTTCCTTTCCGCGCCCCTTTACTTGCCCTCCTCTCACTCTCTTCACTTCCACAAACACGCAGCTCTACATGTTTGCTAATTACTGGTTTCCTGTCGTTGTGGATTCTCCCGGGCGAGTGAAGAGTCCTGCAGGTCTCGATGGCGCCTCTCTGGCACCGAGATTTATGCAGGAACAGTGGGTGCGAAGCACGACAAGGGAGGACGGGAGAAAGGCAGGAGGAGTGACAGCATGCAAGGTGCATCCAGGCAAAGACAGGAGAGATTCCTCGTGAAAAACACAGAAAGTGATGTTTCTGCCATGGCTTGATTCACATGAATAAGAGCAGCGAATGTCGCTCCCATCACGTGGCTTTGGACTCGTGTTGAGGCAGACTGGCTGAAGTTGGGTTATTTCAGCCTGGTAAAAAAGGGTCCTTGTGTGAGTCCTGGAGAGTCCTGCAGCACAAGGTAACGCAACATTACAGTTGTACATAAAATACTTGGAGTGTCCATGCGCGACACTGTCGAGCGACTCTGAGAGCGCCTCTCTTTGCATAATGCAGCATGGAGGATCACAGTCATACACCCACTCAGTGCCCCAAGGAGTTCTGAGCAGCTGTCATGACTTGGAGCACTGCTCACATCACGACGTTCATGCTGCAGCAGGCAATTTTATATAGTAATCTATAGTTTCTGCGGTCATGTCAAGCCATACATGTCATGGAGGACCAATATAAGAGGCTCTGACATAATGGCTTTAATGGAAAGTCCTGATGCCGCCGCTGCGCACGTTGGCTGAGTTTTCTAAATGAGTGGGATGTTTGGGTTTTTCTATCAGGCCACACGACTTTTCTACTCCCATGAGTTCTGTCTCTATGCGCTGTCTGTGAGACACACTGATGCCGAAGCATTTTCACTGCGAAAAAGCGGAGTCTGGCTTTTTTTCTCCTCCTCTTCTGTCTTCTCATACTGATACTGTCAGAACTACTGATACGTGCACTGCTGACTACATGTGACCAGGACAAAAAAGCGACAGAACGTTTGCGGCCACGAATGTGCTGCGACTGGTGAATTTCATGTTCGAAATATCACCCACAATTCCTCACCTTTGACAATTCGTTTTATCCCGCTGTCACTGCTGAATGCTGACAAAACCTCCTCGGCGCACAGCAGCAAAAACCACCAGGGAGACACCAGGCGTTGTTGTGTTGCTTCATCTTATGCTGTCCACACTGTGTCCACCTTTCTTTGCTGTCACCCACCAGGAGATCTCTGCACAGTTAAACTACTCTTATGTGGCTCCAACACAGACTTTAACATTCTTAAACAGAACTAACGTCACTTCAATTTCGCCGTTGATCGTGTGTGTTGAGTGACAGGAAGACGAGATTGGAGCAATTTTTTATTTTGCAAGTTCTGTGTTTCGCCATGGAGAATTTCGCCCTGAACTTTGCAGCGACCATTTATGTGCAAATCAACAATCTGAATGTTTCACACAGCACTGATTCAGTTGATCTAAATAAGAGTATTAACTATGTTTTTCAACTGCTCCCTGATTCACACAGGTCGCCCCAGCCAGTCAGTAAAACTCACTTTGAAGCTCAAGCTCATTTTGTGTGTTGTTGTGTGTGTGCGCGCTGTTTTCTGCAGCCCTTCTGGATCTTAGGAGTGCATTTAGTTCCTCCAATGAGGCATCCTCATGTGCTGTAACCAGATCTAAGCATCTGAAATGATGCTCATTATCTCCCCATAATTAAACCTGTCACATACCTGCTGAACAAAATATTTGACCCGCTGTCAGACGTGACAGGATGCAGAAGTGTGCACATGTTTTTATTTACGGGGCTGTTTTGGAGCGCACATGTGCATGTCCCGGCGTGCATACAGATGAGGGCGTCTGTGCGTGTATCCAGTGCCTCGTGACTAATTCGACAGTCACACATGTCCACCTGGTTCTTCCTTAATTATCACTGCAGACAGCTCAGCGTCACACCTTGTTCCCCTCATCTGCTTCCTCCCTCACAAGTCTGGCTCCCAACACAGAGATAATGTAGGTAATTTCAAAGACCAACACAGAATTTAAAGCCAAACGGGGACGAGTGAGAGAGGAGAAGCTGTGTCCAGCGCTGCAAATGGAATTCAGATGAAACAATGTGAGAAGATGTTAAGACATCTGTGTCTGGCTGAGAAGCATGAACGGAATATTAATATTATAACGAATCTGTGTTTTGGGGGGAGAAAGTCGCAGGCTCACAGAGAGAAATATGCGTCCGACTCATCGAAACACAAGTCATGACCTTTTCGACCGTATGACTGTTTCCTCATTTCTCTTACTCTCACCCTCCCAGTCATGCTTGTCATCTCTTCATCAGAGTGTTTTGCTCTTATCTCCTTGTGGGAACTCGCTTCGTTCTGTCAGAGATCTCACAAGTGTTTTCTCAGGGGTTTTTTTTGGAAAGCTCTTCCTTTGGCTTTCCTGCCTCCATAAAAAAAGAGAAGCAGGAAAAAATATTTCTAAAGCACACAAAAGAAGAGCTTTTCTTTCCACAGAGCTGTACATGCCTCTGCAGAGATCCAACCAACAGTGGGGCTTCAAGGAAGGAAGCATACTCATAAAACTAAGACGTATTTTTTTCTGATTTTGAAACCTTTGCTTGAATGGATGGAAGGATTCTGTTTGAATTAAAGGATCAACTCAGATCAGGCTGGACAGGACAGGGCCAGACTGGACAAATACCCCCACTTTTCATTACAGTTGGCTTCGTTTTACTTGGCTCAGGTTGTTTTCTGCAACAGTTGCGCTCCACCCCAGCTCTACTCCTGCGCTGTCATTGGGATGCATCACACACAGCGCAAAAATGCAGGGCACAGCAGTTGTACGTGTCATCTGTTGGTTTGTGTTTTTGTTTTATAGGTACATTCACATTGTTAGGACAGGTAATAATTGTGCATTGTTTCTGTTGCCTGGATTTAAAAGTGTCAGGTTGGATTTCATGAACAAGGTGCTGTGATGACTGAGGGAGAGTGGAGCAGAGTAAAGCTGCTTCAGACAGAAAGTTGCTTGTAGACAGAATAATCTGCAGGAAATGTGACTGCTCAGCTGAAAAAACATACCATGCACACTTACTCACCTGTGACTTCTCTCTGTTTCCCCGCGAAAAGTCACCTGTTGAACTCTGAAACTCCTCGGACGAGACGAGGGGAAACGAAAAGCAAGGAGAACGGCGGGACAGGATGCGGCAAGACAGAACACGAAGGGACGGTGCAGAATTGGTTTGGATTGGATCAGGGAGCAAAGAACAGATTAGAGCTAAATCGACTCGACACCGACACCAGATCGACTCTGATCAGAAACGACAGCAGGTATATTTGCCCGCCCCCTTACACACAAGCTTCCACAAGCATGTGCGGGCGATTGGAAGTGCCGGTTTGGAAAAACAGATAGACAGTCTGGATGTGAGTCATTCCTCACACCTGGTTCAGTGTGATAGATGCACACAATCAGTCAAGAGTGATATAGGACCTGTAATTACTACTCGTGAAGACACAGGAGCAGATTATTAGACACCGGTGGTTCTAATAATTGACTCAGATGGATGATGTCAGCACCCACATAGGAAAGCCGGTTAAAAGATGATGTCATCGACTCGGAGCTAATCATTTCCAAGGTTTCACATTGGTGTCTGGAAATCTCAGTGGATCGGCGACGAGCTCCGTGGGTGATGTCATCCATCGCGCTTGGCGCTGGCCCAATTGTGCCATCGGCGCGGCTTGCGTGAATGATGAAGTGCGCTAATAGCAGCATTGGTGGCGCTGATGCTGAGTGACAAGGAGCGCGACAGAGGGAATGAAGAGGGACAGGGCCGCCGAAAACGAGAGCCGCCTTAGACGGAGACGCGCCCGCCTCCAGACCGCGGTCTGACCTGCTCAATCAAAGACTCGTACCGCCAACCTCTCAGGCCCCCTGAGCTGGAGCATGGCGTGGGGGGAGAGCGCAGACATGTTGCCAGAGTGAGTCCTGCTCCGGCTCTTCACAGACACCAGCCGGCTCTAATATCGCAGCTTCAGAGGAGGGTGCGAGATTGGTGTAGTGCAGAGTGTGATCGACTATGAGATGCTGTCACCATTAGAAACATAAACAACCCGCTGTGCACTGTCTCTCTGTACCACTGTCATTTGTCATGGGAAGTGACGAAGATCTCACCCCCTCCCCCCCTCCCCCCTTCTCTCTATCTATAACTACTTTTCTCTCACTCACTCACCAGTCTGAGGTGACAGAGATGGAAACTGAGTGTTTCAGCAGAGAAAACCCATCTGTCACCCTGGCAACGTGAGAGGTGGGAGAGGTGTTACCCAACTGAGACACAGCATTGGCCTGTCAATCATTCCACCTCCTGAAGCATCTGGCTGCAACGTCAGAAAGATCGAAAAATGGATCGATAAGAAGGAAAGGTAAGACTGCGCAAGTTTACTTTTCACTCAGACACACCTGTTGAACACTGACTGATGGCTGCACAGTATTGTGTCACATGGATTGTGCATTACTCTTCCCTCCTCCCATTCTTAGGCATATTTACCATTTTCATTGCAGAGTTTGGAGCTCTTCACTTAGATTCAGACAAACCTAAAATCTTTCATGGCACTTTCTCCTCAGTTTCACCCTCATCCTCGTTTTTAACTGTACTAGAAAACGCAGCCGTGATTGCTCCCAAGATTGCTCGCACGTCCATCACTTGTGAAACATGTGCAAATGGCGGCAGCTTCTCACACACTTCTCCCTGCGGCTGTTAGTGACAGGAGGTAGCGTGGCCTGAACGGAGGTCACGAAAAAGCTCTGGTGTTTTGCTTTCAGTCCTCAAGTGTTTCTGAGGTCTCTTCTCACTGGCGTTTCATCTGGAGTATAAGCAAACATGTTTACAGCTAAGAGGAAATCTGATAAAGCTGAAATAGATTTAAAAAAAAAAAGAAGTTAATCATTTATTTAATGGACTTTGATGTTTTCACTCGCCTTCCCAATGTCAAGCATGCCCTCTGAAAAGTCTCCGAACTACTGCTGAACTCTGCAAGGCCTTTTTGCTTAATGCGAAGTAGCGATAATTTGTGAAGAATGCGCTATCGCAGTATGTACAGTGAGCGCTCGGGAGCCTTGGAGAGCCGAGATGTCAGGACCAAAGCTGTCAAAACAGATTCCTGGAGCTTCCCACTGACCTTGCATGAACCAAGCAGGCCCGTATCTTTTCTCTTCGTCTCACCCGCAACATGAGACATGACACATGTCAGAAACCGTCAGGGACGGCCATGTCAGAGCGGCAGTGATGCCCTCGAATCACTGCATGCACAGATGAAGCCCGGGAAGAAAAGCACGCGGCTGCTTGACGAACAAGACGACACATCTTCTCCCCTTAGTCCTGCTAAATATTGCAGTTGACACGGATCTGCGTTTGTGCTGTTTGTATGCCTCCGTCTCTGATGAGGAGGACAGATGTCAGCCAAAACAAACCATTCAAATAAACCCTGAACAGACAACTGAGCGTTCGAAACGCCGTCCAAGTCCTAAAATATTCTCCTCCAAAGTTATTTCAACTGTTCCTCCTGTGAAGCAGAAACGTGTCCTTGAGCAGACAGCATTATTTCTGTATGTGGCCATGTAATACTCAGTGTCCCGCTGATCCAGAAACCACAGGGAGAAAATGCCGAAGCCTGAATCGCATTGAAGGGGCTTTGCTGTGGGCAGGCTAGACACAGAGAGCCCCTGTCACTGGGGGACTCGTCTCAAATCAGAAAAGGATTAGGAATCCTGTTTCAGCAAAAAAAAACCAACAAAACAAAACAACAACAACCGTGAGATTGAAGGACAGGTGCAAACATGCCAACAACATTGCTGATTATGTCTTCCCTTTTGAAGATGTAGCAGGGAAAGTGGCGTGTGGGAGGACGAGCCTGCGACGAGATGCTTGTCATCACCGTCTCCCCCGGTTGTTAATGACAGGCCCCGTGTGCAGGTGAGGAGAGAAAAAACTCCAGATGAATAAGCCCTCTCACACACTCCCACAGACACGCGCTGTATGGGAGGTTAGGGGTGTCACTCTGAATCACCAAGACCTCCTCTGACACCGTCATTTAAAAACCCTGACTGCAATAACGTCCGTCTTGTCAATCTCCTCTTCTCCTCTCCTGCAGTGGGGTGATTCAGCTCTGTGGCATCAAACATCTGCGTCTTTCTCAGACCTTCAAACACCTTTAGTCACGACAATGGCTGTGGCAGGTAATGCTCTGTGAGTTGGAGTTCATGCACTCATTGTTGCAAGCCTGCAGGGAGCAAGACAGAGAAAATACAACTCTGTGCTGAAACGCCTCACGAAAAAGGACTTTTTTCTTGAAAGAAACAGAGGGCGGTTGGCTTTGAGTGTCACACATGTACAGTACTGAAAGATTGTATCTCGTAACTCCTCCCTGTCAGAGTCAACGTGGCTTTGGATGATTTCAAAGATTTGCTCTTGATACTTGGAAGTGATGCCCCAGAAACCAAATATAGCCTCCATTCAGACGATACAACTTGATTGGAGGAAAGTTCGGCATGTCAGTTTTTGACATGGCAGAGAAAAAAATTGTGTCACATCCATCCCAGTTGACGGTTGAATCAGTGAACAGTGTTGTCATACTCTGAGTAGGGCCGTAGGACTTTTATATAGGGTTTTCTGAGGGTTATGTATATTTATGCTTGGAATGTATATCCAAAATTATGACACACTTTGATGCACACACCACAGTGACTTGTCAGCTTGTCAGACGAGTCAAAGAGTCCTTCTGTTTGTCAGGACCTTTCAGAGCAGTCGGCAGGACTGGCTGGTGGACACAGTGATGAGATGAAATGAGGGGAATGATGAGATCTGACGAGGAACTGGCAAGTGGATCGTCACTCGCTCGCAGCGATCATCTGATGTGGAGGCTTGCGATACCGTAACGTGCGCCACACGAATACACACTGCAGCGCTTGATGGACTCATGTCTCAATATTCAAGCGTTTGAAATGTTCCTGTTGGAGGGCTTCATGCTTTTTGGTGGCTTTCACACACAATCCAAAGACTTTCTGGCTGTGAAATTGGCATTTTCTAAACGTCTGTGATTGTGTTTGTGTATTCGTCCATGTCAGCCCCTACAGATGGAAGGATTGGAGGTAGAGAATAATGTTTGTTACTGCATTTCTGTGCTTGTGTGCTTTCGGTAATATGAGATGTTTATGACATAATGTTTCTTTTTCTGTTTTTTTGGCACAGTTTTGATCCTTACATGTAATTTCAAAGCTTAAGCTTTCAGGAACTTCTATCAGCGGCTGAATTTCCAGGAGGTGTCTGTTATCACCCTGATGGTGCATCATTTTATGGAAATAGCCTGTGATGTAATGCCTGAACAATGTTTTCCTGTTTGGCCTGCCATGCCCACAAACATTTCACGTATTACTTCTCCACCTAAAGCTGAGTCACCGTAGGCAGGGCAGGCCTGACCAGTTCTCAGCTCACTCTGTTCATTTATATGGAGATTTTCAAAGTTTCTCTGAAACCCGAAACAAGACAATGCTCGTCGACCAGATGTGCTGTTTCCTCAGATCAAATCAGCCAGCTCTCAGACAAAAACAACATGACTCAAACATGTCAACATTTAAATTTAGAGGAGACAGAGATGCATCCTTTCAGTTGAATTTGCCAGCAGTGGTCTGTGATATCGAAGACTAAGTGTATATGCTCCCTCTGTGGCTCTCATTCTTTGATCTCAGTAATCGAGCAGTTGAGTAAATTCAACCAAAATCAGCCGTACTAATGATTCATAGTTGATAGTTACCTTTAAATTGAATCCTGCGATGGCAGTAGGTTCATCCAGGCTCAACTAAAAACCATATCATAAGCAATTCACAGCAATTTTCTTGAGAAATGCGTGAGCACGATCAATTGGACACAAAAAAAATTCTTCACAAGCTGAAAACTCAGGCTTAAGCAGCTCCTCCTTGATCCTCCCGTGTGCGAACGAGGTCACAGGTCAGGTCGTGATTCCTGTAATTTATGTGATTGACTAAAGAAATTTCCTCGCGATTGTTTGATTTCATTTTGTTCCACTGCAGCGCCTCTCAGCACCCTTGCTTCGTCCTCCTGGTCGAAAGACTCTAATTTGTGTAATCAGCCCCAGATCACACTGCCCTGACCCGCTTTGTCTGAGCCTGGGAGTCAGTCTTCCTTATCTTCTGCTGCATCTCTCAGGCCTCGTTATTGTGCTTGTTGGGTTCTTATTATTTCCCAGATTTGTCTGCCAGGAGGGGGCCTACAGCTGAGGGTGTCAGACAACCCCCCCTCTTCTCCTCAACTGCCACAAAAGAGCCCTCTCGTTTTGTCACCTCATTCTGTTCTTTTTACCCCCCCTGTTCTGAAAGAGGGGTGGGGGGAAGGGGGAGAGGGGGACAGAGCGAACCATTCAGAGACAGAGTGGCGCCTGGAGACAGGAGGACCGATTGGCCAGGGTGGCACACCAGCCCTGGCAGCGGTCTGGATCTGGCACTGAAAGCACTTTGGCCGACTTATTCTCTTCACAGGCTGCACTGGACCAACAAATGACGGACAGCAAAGGTCTCTCCACTCTCATACAACGAGAGACTCCAGGAATCTGTCCTGTGAAGCTCTCGCTTCATAATGTGTGTCGCCCCCCCCCCCCCCCCTGTCTAAAATGTGCCTCCTCTTCTCTCTCTTTCCTCCTACTCATCCTCTGGCAGCTAGTCGGCTGGCCGTCCACTTGTGTTCGAGAGAAGTGCTGCTGTATCGCCTTTCCGTCTCTACCAGGAAGCTGCGACGTCCTCAGGGTTACATTACAGGTGCTTCTCCTCCCGTGTCTCCACCGTTTTTCCACCCTCGGTGAGCCGCACAGCATTGCATCTGTCTTCAGGACTTGGCTGAAAAAACCAATTTTGTGTAGAAGAACTTGTAGCCCCATTTAGACGTGATTTATATTTGTAACAGATGCTAAACTAATTTCACTTTGTTTTGGTACACTTTCAGTGGCATAAATAATGAGTGTGCTTCTGGCAAGGCATGTTAGGCCCTGCAGGAGCGCCAAGGAAACGGAGTTGTGAGGGAAGAAAAACAGAGAAAGAGAGGCGGGGGGAGGAGAGAGACACAAAACAGTCGCAGGGAGAAACATGGGCAGTCAATGAGAAGGAGAAATAGAGGGATGGAGAGCAGCTAAGAAGAGGGACTGTGTCGAGAACAGCATGCACCTGCTGTTTTGTAACATTGCTTAGTTTTTCCCCGCAGTGGTCAAGATCAACCCAATGGCAGCGACTTCCACCCTTTCTGTGCACCCCATGATGCTTGAGTTTACTTAGCCACGGATAAAAAGTCGCCTCATCACAGCGCCCGTCCCATTAAGTGCTGCAGTTTCTGTGAAGATCATACTTGTGAACTCAACATTCTCACTGAAACTGATTATCTGTCAAGTTTATTAACACCAAATCTCGTGGAAGTCGTTCTCTCATGCCAGCACTGACAGATTCTGGCGGAGGTGCGGTGCGGGTGTTATATTCTGCACGCAGATGAAGCAGAGAAATCGAAGGAGGGAGTTTCGACGCACTCTGCGATATCATCAGTGTGGAAGCTGAAATTTGCACTCATCCCTGCGACTTCTGCAACTCCTCTGAGGTGAACCTGCGAGGGGAGGGCGGGGAGCCGAGGCGGCGTGACACATCTGAAACTGAACGTGTCTGGTTGGTCGGCCATTTTCAACAGAAGCTGTTTGTGATTCAAATCTTTGGGGTGCAACGATTAGGAATTCTGTTTACTTTCAAAGAAAAATGCATTCTCATACCAGAGAAACGAGCATAGGAAGGAAGTCAGAGTGAGCAATCGGCTCAATATCCTCCTCAACAAATTGATCTCATAGCTCTCTTTTTCCAGGTCCATCCCCCATATGCTGGCTGAATCACTGTTCTGTGTGTATGTGTATGTATGTGTGTGGGTGTGTAAAAACCACGTATGTTCACACTATCGCTCCGCGGGAAACCACCCATCCATCTGGGGAAAACCGTTTGTTTGGCACGAAGGTCGCCGTTCGTTTAGGTTCCTGGTTTTGGTTGAGGACAGGTAAACAGATCCGCCGTGTGTTGACCACATTTTGCCTCCTGGTTTTTATGCTACACTCACAATCAGCTTCACCACTGACTCATTTATCTCCTGAGGAGACTCCCAGTTAGTGATAAAGTAATGCTGATTAGAGCAATAAAGGATGTCGTGTTTTAACTGTGACCTGCTGTGCTGGTTGTGTGTACGTAGTTTTCCAGTTAAAGGGAGAGTTAATTACTGATATATTACGTGTGTGTTCTCTTTGGCATTTGCTAGGAGACTGGGCACTGTTGTACTCTCAGCTTGTTTTCAACCTGTCTGACAAGAAGTTTTGTTTTCTGACGATTCCACAAATCCTTGAATTGTGTTGCCAGTGTTTATTTTGAGCAGTCAGTGCCACTGATAAAAAAAAAAAAACCAGACAATTCTCAGCTAAAATATGAGGTTGAAGCTGATGACAAACTTTTTTTAACCCCAACAAAATCTCATTGAGATTAAGATCTCATTTGGAAGAGTGTCTTAAAGTTACACACATAAGACAATTACTGCCACAGATACATAAATACCAGGTCAGTCACAGAGCAGAAAATGAAACATCTGCAGCCTGCTTCATTTTCCGCCAAAGCCTTAATCCTGCACTGAAGCATATTTCAAAGCATTTTCTACTCATTTCAAGATGAGTTTAGGGGAAACACAACAATCCTGTCTGTTCCTTACATTACTACTCATTGCCAAGGGCACGTCAGCTCAATCTCTTCAATGTAAATTTCAAGCACAACTCGCCTCGTTTTCCTTTTACCAATGCTACTTCATTCACAAACAAGCCCAAAAATATCACAGCTCTCAATATAACTCATTGCTACAGAATGAAGGTGACAAGACAAACACAAATGATGATTCTTTAGAGTTATTGTCTTGTCCCATAAAAAATGAATCGGCACGGCCAAACCAAAACAAACAAATAAATATACATGACAGTGAAGGCTGATCCCTTGTTGTGGAGAGACCCTGCACCTGCCTCATTGTATATATAAATACATGAAGGAGATTTATCGGTGTCCTCTGCTGCAATGTCAGCCACAGATCTCCCCTCATCCAGAAGGCCCAGCAGCAGGAAACAAAGCCCCAGAGACAGCAGCTCGCACAGCCCCTCACAGCCCGACAAGGACCTTTACCCCGGTGCATTTCAGTCGCCTAATTATTTCACTCCAACTCTCCCCTTCAGTGCTAAAGCTCCCTGTTGATGACTTCTAACTATGCCCGGCGAAAGCCGTGGAGACCGAACATTGAGCGCGCTCCCCCGGCCCGTCACTCCAGCTTGTCATCCCCAGCCAGTACCGAGTGGACTGTGGATAATCTCTCATTGTCATTTTAAATTAGGTTAATGGCATTAATTAACGGGTTCTTTGGAGAAAGGGGGGGAAAAAAACGCAGCCTGGCCATTATTGTTGGAGTGATGTTCATAGATGGCCGTATGAGTTCGGGGGTCATGGTCAGAGAGAGTCACTCACATCAGAATAACAGAGGAAGCTTTGCCTGGGGATTACAAGAACCTGCTATTGTATCTTGTAATGTACCCCAGGTGACTGGGGAACTCCGGTGGTCTTCAGATTGTGTATGACTCATTAGCAAACCAAAGAACTGTGTTGACTGTTGAATCAATGTGCCTGCTGTGCTGTCGGCCACACTGCTTTTTTCAAATTCATGTATAGATTAAAAAATTTGCATTTTACCACCATCCGTAAATCACATTACTCTGATATCCGTTGTCGCAAACGGTTTACAAAAATCAATGGCTGCTTTTCTGGTCGGTGGAGAAGTCGTCATCACTGACTAACGCTGAAAGAAGGGAGTCACAGAAACTGCACAAGTGTTGGACTGGAGTGTGTGTGTGGGGATGAAAGGGTGAGCGAGTCAGACGCGATGTATCTCTGAGCAGCAGCGTCAAAACACCTATACTGGAGGCGCTTGGCCACAAACCGACATTTCCTTCAAAATAAAAGCTCGTATACGTGTGGCATGAGGAAATTAATTCAGTTGGCAATATTCAGGCACAAGGAGATTCACGGTGCTTTCCAAGTCATACATTAAGACTGTAGAAGCTATATATAGAGAGAAACATTTCATTCATTTCATTCAAGTCTTTTGATTGGGCAATCGTACAACACAAATTCTCAAACCTGATTACCTCAAAAAAAAAAAAGTCATCCTGTAGATTTGCTCAAATAACATTGTATTTGTGCTGACCTAAAACTCAATAGTTTCACCCACAATTCAAGGAAACCATTGCTGATGTGGCTCCTGTGAGTTATTGAGTAATTTAGACAGTGTAAAAAATAATTAATCAGACCACTCATCATCGGAAACATCAATGTGAATGTAAATATGCTTGTGGTTGTCTGTCTCAGTCTGTTTGTCTTGGACGGCCTGTCCAGGATGTCCCCTATACCTTTGCCGAGAGCAAGCTGGGATCATCTGCAGCATCCTGACGACCTCTGAATGGAATAAGTCATACAGAAGATGACTGAGTGAGTACAGATGGATGAAGTGGTTATAGAATTTGAACCAATGAAGAAAAAAAACTGCTGCTGCTTTCGCACACATGAAATCATACAACTACAATCAGGGACTGCTGGTGTTTTTCTTTGAGTAATGGTCAAAAAGTCGTGATTATGGCCGCCACTCTTCATAAAGAAGACTGAAACAAAAATACACTCATTTGTAATTGGACCTGTGGTTTTATGAACGCTGAAGGGCGCAAACACAGAGACGCGGAAACTCCCGCAGGTTTCACACCGCCGCATTTAGTTCATCCGCTGGCTCGCCGGCGGACTTGTTTTGAAAATCCTGAGCGGAAGTCACGTTACACTCGGCGCTTGACCGATGTGTGAGTAGTTCGCACTCCTCTCCTCCGTCGAAATCACTTGCTCCGAGGAAGTGTGGATGTGCTGTGCCGTCCGCCGTGTCTCCGTGGCGCAGGACAGGACGGTCGCCACGCCTTCAGGGACGCGACTCGCACGGCAGACAGCTTCCGCCTGTGTCCGGCAACCTGCCCACAGCCTGGACATTTACACGACTGGAGGCGCGACACAACAGGCGTTTTCACCCCCCTCCACTTCCATCCATCGGGCGGTGTGTGAGTGTGTGCGTGTGTGCGCGCGCGCCCCTGGAGTCCGGCTCTACTTCTCCCGCGGATGCCAATTGAGCGGGCTGCTGTGTGACGGCTAATTAACCTGGGGAATACCTGCCGCGGCGCTGCTATTGATTGACATCTGCTCACACCTCGGATCAAAGATGGGGATCAAAGTGTAGTGCCGGTGAGTAGCGCAAAAAAAAAAGAAAAAGAAATAACGCGACAACTAACCCTATTAGCATATTGAGATTGCGCTCACGCCCACAGCCCGCGCGTGTGCGTGAGTCTTTGTGTGTGTAGCCTCCGCACGAGGGACAGTCTTTTTTTTGTTTCGTGCGTGAAATTTCACGCGCTGCGAAGTTTTACGCACGACACGGGTGACATCATGATTTTTTTATGGCTTTTGAGACGCCGGAAAGCCGCTTGCATCACTTTTTACTATGAAGGGGGAGAGAGAGAGATAGGGGGGAGTCACATATTGAGGCGTGAGTCAGCGCTGTGCACGTCTACGTGGAAGGACGTGAGGGGGGATCCGGCTGATAGGTGACATTGTGAGCCCGGAAAACAAAGGCTGACAACTGACAGGCGCGCTGCTGTTGTGGGCGAAGCTTATCGCTTTACATGTAAATAAACGTGGGAGTGTTGCGTCTCGGCTCAATCACGCCTTCGCTGTCTTTTCTTGTTATATGAGGGAAGCTTGTTAAAGGAGTGGGTGTCTTCGTGCACGAGGGAGAACAGGTGTGGCACAGGTGACATTTCAGGAACGCAAAGAAAAATCTGCATCATCCGTCAAAGCATCCAAAAAGTGCAAAGAAGCTGTTTTTTCAGCCCAGGGCGACGCAGCGGCAGCAGCGGCGGCGGCAGCGGCACGCACCGCTTCCCAACAGGATTTGTTATCTGTCTTATGCAGCTCACTGCGAAGCAGGACCGGTTCTGTCAAAAAACCAGTTAGGTGGGGAAATGTTCGGCTGCTACCAGTTAACACCCTGCTTCAGGCTGTTGCCTCCACACCCTCAGCTGCTCTTTCAGCTCGCTACCCCTGCACCCCCCCCCCTCTTTCTCCTCATCCAGCAGAGTAAGAGTGGAGTGGGCCATCACGTTTCTGTGACCATGCTCTCCCAGCATCAGCTGTTCTCGCCTCTTACTTAACGCATGCCTTGTGCTGCATCTCTTCACCTCCTCCTACTCCTGTGGAGGATGCCAGGCAGGGAAAATGTGTGTTTGCCTGTCCTCGTCTTCAGTGTGTGTGTGTTTCGGAGTGACTCCGGTGTGTCAGGCTGCTGACGTAGAAGGAAATACATGAAACTCTGCAAGTGGGAGGATTGCTTCAGATCAAATGTGCATCAACAGTGAATTGTTTGTCATTGACACCCTATACAGCTGTTTGTGTCGAGTATTTTCACCGATCCAGCTGACCTTGTCGATAGCTTGCCTTCATGGGGATGTAGATTGGGGGGTGGGTTGCACAGCTATGAGTCACGGGAGCAGGGGGTCCGTCACAAGTCTCTTATAACAAGCGTGCAGGTACAGACACAGACTACGACTCGTGTTTCCCCTCCAATTCAGGCCAGGTCTGCCGAGGATAACAGGTGTGCTGTTAATGAGGGCACCGCTTGTTTGCGACCCGAAGGAAGACGGGATCCCAGAGAGGGAGTCCGGCGTGTGTGTGTGTGTATGTGTGTGAATGGGTGTTGTAAAAAGAGAGAAGGTAGGGGGTCTCTCTAGGGCAAGTCGACAGGGAAGTAAACACAGTAGCTGTTCGTCTGGTCGCAGTGACAGCTTTATCGCCGCTGCAAGGTTTATGGTTGTGTGTGTGTGTGTGCGTGTGCGTGTGTGTGTGTATGGGGGAAGGGCTGTGTGTGTTTTGTGAGTGTGTGTCTTGAAGGAATCATAGATCACACACTGTTCTCCTTCACAGACATGACAGAATTCCACTAGCAGCTTGTGGCTGAGCAATCCAAACAGAGAGCGACTACGTCTAATTGGTGATACTTTAGCACCTGGAATTCCTGCCTTTGCTGTTATCGTCATCCCGCAGGAACCGCCGAAACTTTCTTCTTCTCTTTTTGCTTTTACGGAATGAATCACTCGGGTCTGGACTGATAGGCTTGAGGAACATCTCACAATATTTAGTGCTGCTCATTGGATCAACAGACAAGTAGTGATTGAAATAACTTCTTCAGTTCCTTTTTTTGATTCGAATTCAAGAGAAAATAGTTGGAAAAATCCGGTTGAAATATGAGCCGAACTTGAATAACAGAAAAAAAATTGTTTCCGCTGACAGTTTTCCCTCCATTCCTGCTCAGTCTAAGTGTTTTTGCAGCATCTTCTCCAATTTAATACACTTATGAAATGTCCCACCAGTGCTATAGATTCTCAAGTATCTGTGATATGTAATGTTTTTCTTGGTGCTCTCCATAAACAGCTCAACTCAGGCGGCGCTCCGCTGACAGAGCGTGACACTGTGACGGCCCCTGTACCTGACAGGCCCTTGGATGTTCTCTGGCTGCACGGCGGCATCGCCACTGACGCGGGAGTGATGAGACTGATCGCGCTGACGGGTCACGTCGCACCAGGGTTCACGAGTGGAATCGCTCAGTCGGCCGCTCACTCACGAGAGAGAGAGAACAAACAAGAGATTCTGATGGAATAAAAGAGAGTGGAGGAGGTGTCACACAGGAAACACTACAGGCCTCTAATTACCTCTCAACAGGAGTCTTGACTCCATGGAAACGCTCGGCGCTCTCCAGAGCTGGTCTGAGCTGCCTCCACACAGCCTGCTTGCTGTCACAGGGCCAACTATTGGCGGTCAATCGCCATGGATTTGGCAGGGTCACTAAAGCAATGGGATATGATGAGATCCCTGCTGTGTTCAGTCAGCCACTGGAGTAAGCATATAGATTACTCCATCAGCCGTGATTGGCTTTGGCCCGAGAGCTCTGGCTCTCCTCAAGTGGAGATGAACCAAAGACTCCCCAATATTACCTGTTGGACCCTGTGAGATTCTCCATTCTCAGAAGTAGTTTCTTATATCAGATTGTGTTTGTGACCGTAAGTATTTTTGTTGTTTACGAAAAGTTCACCTTTAACTTAGTTTGATTCGATTCCAGGGGAAGTTGTCTGAGGTCCCACGGCTGTCTGGGTGTAGACAAACGATAAATATTTTAAAGGTTTCTCTAGTAAATAAGAGTGGGATTTGTCAGGAACGCTGTTTGTCTTCTTCAAATTCAAGGTATCCAGTGGAGTTGTTTACAGCTCATAGCACCATTAAAGCAATATTTTTCGAGTGGAGCCCCGTTTTGTTTCATGTGAATCCACATGCAAGCCGAGCACACAGGAGGCCTAATAAACATTACTGGTTTCAAACTGCTTTGATAATAAATGCGAAAAAAAAAACTGTGGCAATGCACCAGTGAACGTATGAAAGAGAGTTTCCCGAAAAGCTGCCTAAATTGGCTGGCAGTAATGCGATGTTTATAATATGCGTTACCCAAGAGGAAGACCCCGTTAGCTGCTGAAAACCAGACTGTGTGATTGTGTTTTGTTGACTGCACCATAAAGCTCGACAGTCATTTGTGGCAAGCTCGATAGCCTAAAGTATCAAGAGATTAAGTCATCATTCTGACTGGATAAATAAAAACTCCTTGAGAGTTACAATAAAACGTGTCGTCTGACCGCTTTTCGATCCTCAATCATCTCAAAATAGACGAGGCATGAGAACAGATCAGGCCATGCATCCCCTAACACTAATGAATACACTTTGACATCATACATCAGCTGTGACACACTGCCTGGCCTCGGCGGGTGCTGGCTGTAATGAGCGGATAGATGTACTCTAACAGGAAAAGAGACAGCCAAGATGAGATTAGAAAGGTTTGGGCATTAGATTTGCATCTGTTTCCATCGCGATCATTAGTCTGCTGTGTCTGTGACACAGGTCTGATTGAGAGTAATGCAACGGTTCGAGGGTGTTTGTATGAATCGTTGGATTTGTCAAAGTGCAGCGGAAGCAGCTCCGTGTAGGCAACGTTTAAATCTACTTTCTTGGTGTTATTATCTCAACGGGTAATTCCTTACAAGAAGCGTTGAAGGGGAAAATTTTTGATCCCTTGGGAGGAAGACAAAATCCCTTTTCGTCCGAGTCTTTGTGAGGAAACCTCCTATCGAGGGCGGTTGTAGGCAGGAGCCTTTTGAATAAGACACGTGTGGGTTTTTTTAAAGAATTATGTGGACCATTGTGAATGACAGATTTAGGGCACTCAAGCCTCAAACATGTGCTATGTTCTCACCGAGAGCCAATCTGTGCTCAGCACCAATTATGTCTAAGTAACATGATAGATTGCCCAGCACATCATGTCGGAGACCTTCAATTCATTTTAATACTCCATTTTCATCCTCACCAGAGCAGGGAAATGGATTCACAAGTGTATTTCTGACACATGTCAAGTGGTTTGAAAGTGGAGTCAGTGCATAATGATGCTCAACCTTTAGAGTTGGACTCTCATCGCAGATATTTTTTTTTCCTGGCCCTTGTTTTGTGTCTTTATAATCCCAGTTTCATCTAAATGTAAATTTCAGTCTGGTAACAGTTGGACTTTAGGGACTGAAAGTCTCCAGGTTTAGCTCATGAGAAGCTATCTTTGCATCATGCTGCTTGTTAAGTAGTTAAAAAAGCTGCGACAAAGTATAACTGCATCCCCCAGATAACAGTAGAGCTGTTTGTTTTTTTTCGCAGTGGAGAAATGACCTCACTTGGACTCGGACGCTCTTTGGCTTTCGCAGCCCTCCTCTAAGTACACACACGAACTCAAACACTCGCATGCACTCAGCTGTGTCCAAACTCGCTCGAGAATGAGGATGGGATATGCGCACGGCGTCCTCCTGCAGGAGAATCCCAGCAAGCTTTGCGTTGGAATCGGTGGAGCCGGCGGGTGTGGAACAGGTGCCAGAAAATCAGTGCGACCCGCGCTCGGACTCTACGGGGGGAATTCCAATGAAAGGGATTTGGGGAGTGCGTCCCTGTTCAGCCCCGCCTGCGATTCCCCGACCTCTATCAGGCGCGTAGCTCAGACGCGAGCAAAAGAATGGGTGGGGAGCCGAAATGCCTCAACCGTAACTCAATCCCGTGTTTGGCTGCCGTGTGGGTGCAAGTGTGCATGCATGTGTTTTTTCAAGACACAATGAACTCATTTGTTTTCAGCACCACGCCTCCTCGAACAGACACGCACACACACTCAGAGCATTACCCAACAATCGTGCGCCGGTTTGATTTCGTTGCGACGTGTGTGCGGTGACATGTGTGGTATTTTGCAGCGCCGCTCTGTTGTCAGCTGTGCCAGGCAGCCGCTGTGCAGCCCAGCAGCCAGATTGGCTCTGCCCCTTGTCTCTGGACGCCAATGCACGTTTGGGCTCCTGTAGAGACTGGGGATGATGGAGGAGGCAGAGGGCCAGAGAGCCTCCCATGCCAGCAGCTCCCACTGGGAGAGCAGGCTGCTGCAGGGCCATCTGTACAGGCGTCCTGACTGGGCGCATTAAAAACTAGGGTGTGGAGTGGGAGATAAAAGAGGAGGGGCCACAGTGGAAGGGACATGTGGAGGGGGGCTCAATGACAAAGAGGTGTTTGCTTTCTTTTAAGCCCGTGCTATCAGGAGAATACGCCATTGTTTCAGCAGGCGCATCGTTTTGGGCTTTCAAAGAACGCTGGAAAAATCAGGCCAGAGCTGAAATACTCTGTGGGGCACAAAACAGTGTCACGACCAAAAATACACAACCATCAGCTTTTTTTCAGAGCACAGCCCTAAAATAGATAAGAGTGTTGAAAATGTATCGAGCCAAAGGTGTCAACATGTGCATCCTAATTCCGATGGAAAATGTAGAAGTATGTAAACGGGGTGGTGAGGAGGGAGCCGGGGAGTCACGTGGTGAAGTCCTCAGAGGGGAAGAGGAGTTTAGTGAATCTCACTGCGGACAAGCTGAACATTGTGTCACTCTGTCAAACAAGACAGGGGACACATTGCTTACAAACGTGTTTCTACCTTTGCTTTTTTTACGTGTGGTCTGTGAAACCAGGATGCAGCCAATGACTCATCAAACTGCAGCAACACCTAAGCCGGATATTTGTTGCGCCTGCCTGTATTGATGTCGTCATGCTCGAAGAATCCAGTTGCATCACATCATGGTTTCACTCTTGCTTCGCAGTAGTTCAGAGTGCAAATCTACAGTATCCTTTCGACAGATCGTGATATATTTCACTGTCACAATACCTTCCTCTGTAGGGTTGCAGGAAATTTCCCTAAGATATATTTAGGAACATGTGATTTGTAGTCATCCTGCGCTGAGGATGCGGTCTGCAACCAACTCAAAAGCTCTTATCATATCTCTCTCGCTGTTAGGTGGTGAGAAAGACTCAGTTTGTATTGTTGTGGTGTGAACGCAGAGGCACAATCGCGTCTGGCGAAGAAACCGCATCAAGCTTGTCACCACCAGATATCAAAACGTCTTATCAGTGGAATAAGTCGGCTGATGCAGGAATAAATTGAACCGGCCGCATCCTTAGTCCTTCCCCCAAGGACGTGACCACTACTTGTCTGGCATTTATTCAAGCTGGAGAAAGATCGCCACAGGCTGTACACAAAAATATTGTGGATCGATTTGCAGCATAACTCTGGGGGGCAGAGTGGAGGGGGTTGAAAAGATAAAGCTGTAGGATTTTTGTGTCTGCTTTGGAATAGAAGCAGGCAAACATCGCTTTGCCTCTATGAGTCCAAACTATCCAGACCGTTCAAGCTTCGAATAAAAGAAAAAAACAAGTGTGAATTGGCCCAAATTTCTTATTTTTTAATGACATAACAATTCGTGTAAATAATATATTTCTTTCCTCACAAACTGAAGTTGAAGCCGAGGTTAAAGCGAGCACAGCTGTCGCTCAATAATTCAGGAATGACCCCTGAGTGGCTTTGAACGGACACAAAGATTCTACTGTACTGCACCTTCCTGCCTCCCCCTCGCCCACAGACCTTTCCTGTGTTCACCTTTGACCTTTGACCCCTTAATGGTCACGGGCCAGACACTGGTTTGATTAGTTTGGAATAAGCCTCTTCTGTCTTAATGGAGAGCTGTCTCTAATGCTGACTGTCCTCATCCTTTAACCTCTCAGTGTAGGAACACGTCCATCAGCACTTCTGAAATGCGCGCGCGCACACAAACACACACACAAACACACACACACACACACACACACAGAGTATGTATGAGTGCCTCTCAGTGTGAGTGTCAGTATTTGGTGAAACAGGTTCTACAGAGAACCAAAATGGAACCAGTGGACGGAGATTAACAGTGTTGTGGAGCTCTTTGACAGCTTGGAGCTGCCTCCGTGTCTCAGGAATGCTGTTATTTCAACAACACACACACACACACACGCAGGGAGACGGTCAAGGGTGCTGATAAAGATTGTGTGTCACCAGACAGTGGCGTTCTGTTAATCACACTACAACAAAGAAGGCAGATCCCCTGATGGCAACGATAACTGCCATAGAGAATCACCAGACAAAACACACACACAGCAAACACACACGCATGCTGAGAGGGCCCTGAACAATGACACTCCCCCAGCTGTCTAGACGGAGAGCTGGGCTGCCGTTGGCTGGCTAGTGGGCATCTCATGGGGGATTAAAACACACACATACACACACACCGCTACACTCACCTGTTCTCAGCTGCTTGTTTCGCAACATGCTTTTTCATGCAGCGTTGATGCATTGTGACAGGCGCAGAGGGAGCAGGGTGTATCATGAGGTATGGAAACAAGTTAAACATAGCTCCGGGTGACTTCTTCAGTCTGGAGGAAGAGCGGTGTCAGCGGCGTGGATTCAAAACGATACATGTGAAAAGTTTCCCTCTGTGACAGGAAGGAAATATTATTTGTCCATTCGGAAGTCATGAAACTTGTGATGGGTCAGCTGGTCATGCATCTTCTGGAAGACTTACAGGAGTCATTTGGTTTGTTTTGGGAGTGATTTAGAGCCTGTGTGCTACCAGTTAGGAGGATATGGCTGTGATTTGCTCATACATTAATGAGGCAGTTTTCTGACTTTGTTGTAGTGCTCAATAATTAATGTGCATGCGATTGATTTATTTGTGTTTTTCATTTAATTAGGACATGAGAAACATTCAATGTTATCTCTTCGTGGTGGGATTGCACTTTTTCTTGCACTAAGATGCATTTTGTTCATGTGCTTGAAGTACTCAACAGGCTTGAGACGAATAATATAGCTATTGGTCAACAACCAAGTCTCTGCTTTTTAAAGGAGAAGTCGCCTGCTCAAACCCTGTTGATTGGTCTTTTCTGCCAAAGCCATAATTCACTCCCCAGCTTCAGCTTCCTCAGACACACCACAGCTGTGAGGCGGCACACACCCACAGTCATGTCTGGTCTGCCACAGGATGTACAGGCGGTTTACCTGATTGACTTCAGCTCACATTCTTTATCTGCGAGATGTTGACTGATTGATGGAGACACGGAGCCGTGATGAAATAATGAATCAGAGCGGGAAAAATGCTGGAGGCAGAAGCGGGGAGAGGTAAAGGAGAGTGGAGATTATCACAAGTGATAGAAGGAAATCATTGGCAGTGTGGGCACGTAGAGCAAAACTCTCAGTCACTGCTATACATGCGAGTACAGGCGAGTTTGTGCATGTTTCTGCACATATACCTCATAATTAGTCTCAAACACCTTCAGCTGGACAAATATTGCCAGTTTGTCAGTCCTGACGTGAAAGACGTTCCCTTGAGTCACCACGAGGCTTTCCCTTTGCTTCTCTGTTGCTCTGAAAGCATGTTGGATTTGTATATTTCTATTTATCAGGCCTTGTCTTCTCTGTGGATGTGTGCTGTAATCCAATCAGAGGAGGTCGCTGCAAGGACATCCCCGACTCGCCTGTTTGGAAACCTAATCCAGACACTGACAATAGAGCAGCTTGAATGTTAAACTACAGCTGTGTTTTGGATTATGGCGAATCAATTTTCTGCACTTGCAAAACAGAGATCATCAACATTTTATCAATAATGCACAATGTAAGTTTTGTGTTCTTATGATTTGCAATGCAGGGAAAATGACTGCAGCTCGGAGGAGCCCACACGAGCATATCGGCCCCCTTAAAACCACATCAGATATAAAAAGAGTAATGGCCGTGGGTGTCAGTGGGGCAAGTAGGAAGGAAGGCCATGAAAACAAGCCACCAAAAAGAAAGGCTCCCCATCCCCCAGCCTTTTTGTGTTCCTGTGTGTGTCCGATTGTGTCGAGGTGGGTACGAGTGCATGAAT
>JASSRZ010000049.1:6362865-6378135 GCA_032164315.1 Malacoctenus gilli | reverse complement strand
GGGGATGGAGGTGGAGACTGTAAACAGACAATGAAGACATGCAGGTGGGCTTTTGTGAGGTCTTCAGGTGTTTCTGTCAATCAGGCTTTTAATCACTGTTTGATTTTCATTTTGTTCAGTATGACTTTATTTAATTCTATTTGTTTGATTTTAATGTCATTATATTCTAATTGTTTTGTTTTATTAGATGTTTTATTAGATGTTTTTTCACATTTAAAAATGATATAAATCTTGTGTCATACATTTTTTATTTTACATCATTAAATTGCTATTTATTTGTTGGGTTTTTTTTATACTGTTCATAAATACAAGCTTTAGTTTGCTCCACACCGGAAAACTGGATTTTGAAAAAAAAACTCAACCTAAAAATGATTTGTCTTTTCATTAGAACCAATCAAAGTAGTCAAAAACAGAAGCAAACAAACCACGACATGGAGTCGTTTCACCCTCGTGTTTACAACCAGATGTAAATCAGGGAAACAGCCGCACCGAAATGATCGACTTAACTCTGTGAATCAGTTATGTATCAAGATTGTACAGCCAGAGGTTTTTTCCAACAGTGAGTGTATCTGATCACACCCGTAGCAGAGCGAGCAGAGTTTGCACGTCGCAGTGTGTGCAACCGCACCTACATGTGCACTTCCTTTCAAGTGCCACCAGTCGTGTGTGTATGTGTGTGTCTGTGTCTGTCTGTGTCTGTGTGTGTGTGCTGGCAGGTCTGCTGGCGAGCGGTGCCAGACTCCGTGATAATTTGTGTTAAATGAGTGTTAATTAGCGCACAGTGGTGGACACACACTTTTGACATGCCACCATTAAATTCAAGGGCTTGGTTTGTGTCAGGAGGGCTGTCAGTGCCGCCGCTGCCCCGGGCCAGATGGAGGCACAGATGGGCGGGTGGGGGACCGAGGACGGACGGAGCGGAGGAACGAACCGCACCGAAATATGTTGCACATGTTGAAACTTTTTTATCAGTGTTCCATCTGTTTTTTACATATCGCAACGTTGGTGTACGCTTGCATTCTTGTCACAGCGTGCTTGTGTGTATGCATGCCTCTATGTGTGGGCCAGTGTGTGTCTCACCTCACATGTGTGTTGTAATTCTCCTGAGTGACCACGACCACGTGTGTGTTCCGACATTGCTACATACCATCCAGGAGCCCATCTCCACTGCCCGCCGCTGCAGGGACTTCTTATCTGCATGTTTGCTGTTCCCGTGCGGAATCGTAGGAAAATGAGTCCTGAGTGCATTTTGGGAGCCAGCAGAGTAAATCACAGATGTCCAGTCAGGTTGAGTTACTCACGAAATATCAAGATTGAACATGTGGACAATCTATCAGGTCTACCATCTCTTCCCTCTCGTTCCCTCATTCTGTGTCTCTGTGCATTCAAATTGTGTTTCCCCCCCCTCATTTCTTTCCTTACACATCTGGTCTTTCTGGAAAGGTCAACACACAAACACAGGTCAACACACACACGCGTGTGCACGCGCACACACTTAACTGACCTAATATTCATGTGCACCTCTGCGCTAATTTGTGTTCTTTGTGTGAGGAACAAACTCGTGCGTTGTGTTCTAGATACACTAATGTTTCTCACTGACAGCCAACAATTAGAAGTAAACTACAAATGGCTGCAACACACACAAAGACATGCATGCACTTTTATAGCACTGTTGCGGTTTTGCTTGCTGTTAATACTACTTAAATCGAGGCACCGTGGGATGCACACTTGGAACCGAGCAGGTCCTTTTTTGGGTTTTTGTTTATTTACTTGGAGAGTTTTCTCACGTCCATGTGGTTCTGATTGTGTGATTTGGAACGAGGACAAAGGCAGAGATGAGCAGAGCGAAGGGAGGAGAGAGAGAGGGAGCGCGCGAGAGAGTGAGAGAGAGAGAGCGAGAGAGAGACTGCTGTGGGAGGGGGAGCATCAGAGGAACCCTCTGCTTTGCTAACCTGATGAATGACAAGTTTGGAACGAATCTGAAGTTTGCAGATTAAATCTGAGATCACAATTAACTTCAACTTTACTCTGTCACATTAACCTTAAATTCACCAGTGAAGTTGTCAAAAGCTATACAGTGAACAGATGCCTCAGACTCGTTTCCAAGGAAAAATATCCAGCAGTTCAGTGTAACTCTGTGTTTTTGACCGCAGTGTGTGAGACACTATTGAATTTAGCCTGTGATTGGACACAGTACTGAGTCCCAGGGCCTCTATAATGACTAATACACCAACGCAAAGCTTTATTTCTCAGCTTACTGTTCGTCTTTTATTTTCCAGACGCCATAAATGGTCTAAGAGTTATGGTTATGAGAAGTAGTGATGCCAAGTTCATGAGGGTAGGAATTTAAAGGGTTAAATTGCCGTTTAACTCCTTTAAAACATAATCTAGTATTTCAGCAATCTTATTTTGGCAGGTAGCGCTGCTCTCACTGCACGATGCGCCATATGATTTCTTTTATGTTGCAAATTATGCAAAACGCTGTTTAAACCGAAGACTAAACCCAAAAAGTATGTATGCACAGCGAAAGCCGCCCAAATTGGCCCTTAAAAGGGGAACTCGTTTATTACACACGACGGGCCAATGAGGAGACCTGACCCAAATCAAGCAGCTCATCATAAAACATGTTGTTGAGAGTCGGAGCCAAAGCAGCAGTGCAAAACAAAAAAAAAAAAGCATCACAAACGTAGCTTCAATTGAGAGATTTGGCGCGCTGCGCGATGTTATCCAATTATTGGCAGAGGCAGGCGAAAACTACAGCTGATCAAATTAACAAGCGCAGTCGCACTTTGGTGTGGCGTGAGGGCGTCGAGATGGGAGGTAGGATTCGGAGCATGTGTGGGTTTTTCCACGAGCGCCTGCCGGGATTGGTTCCTCGCTTTGAATAATTTCATGCATGACACTGAGTCACACAAGCGTAACACTGCAAACCGAGAGACTGCAGGGACACTCCAGCACTCTGTGGTGATTGTTCCCGTGGTGTTTCGAGTTTCTCGAACCACATTTTAGTGTTTGCAACAACTTTGATGTGCATGTAAATGTTTCCTTATCCATCTTGTTTTTCGCTGCAGGAAACCTAAGCATTGAGTCTCAACCAAACACCTCTTTTCTTTTCCCGTACGGTGTGGTGATTTCAAAAAGGCTTTTCTTTGAACTAGCAGATGTGCGGACTGGTTTCTCCTGCCCTCTTCTTATCACAGCCTGTATGTCATCCTCCTCTGAAGAAACTAACTCCTGTTATTTGCAGAAAATCCTCAAAAAGTCCATGTTACTGTGTAGTTTTCTTGGAGGTACTCATGGGTCCTTATGGATGACATTTATATCTGGCACCATGAGGAGAAAGAAACTTTTCTGAGCCTATTTCACAAGCAACTCTCTTGGCGAAGTCTCTCCTGGCACAGGATGTCCCGTAGATTTATTTGTGGATGCAGATGCGCTAATCAGATCAGACGGACGTGAGAAGTTGTCTGGTACACGAATTAATTTACTCAGCTGATTTTATTTAGCCCCATCCTGTCTGAACTTTTAAACTCTCCTTCTTTCCCCCTCTTCGCCCTATCAGCCTCCGTTTTTTTCTCCTCAATCAGAAAGACAGACAGTGGTAAATGGGGCATAAGTGCCCAGATGTTTATCTTTCCTGTTTGAGTTTTTTCTCCCTCTCTCTCTCTCTCGCGCTCTGCGCCAACCCGACCGTCTGTGCGAGCATGCCCGTGGACAGAGGAGTGGCTTGAAGCTCGTATGTGGGGCACGCGTGGGCGGATGGGGTGGCTGCTGGAGGCCGGTGGGGACGAAGGGTGTGGAAGCTCTGTGTGTACCCCAAGCAAACTGGCCTGATAAGATCTGAATGGAGGCGGCGCAGCTGGAAGTCTTCCTGCGTTGACCCCTTTCTTTGCCTCTCTCGCATTCCTTCAAACCCTCTGCTGCTTTCCCTCCAACTGCGTCCCCCTCAGTTTTACCCCCCCAACATCGTTTTTTCCATCTTCATAATTATATTCTGCAGCTTTTTTCCCTTTAGCCAAACGTTGCACTGTTACTCCGTCCATTATCTTTATTTTTCAAACAATATCCTTCATGCTGGAGTTGCTGTAAATCGCAGTTGTCTTTCCGTGTGGTGTCTCCCCTTCTGTTCTCCACTTTACTGCCCCCTCTCCGTCTCCGACCCCCACCTCCAGCTCCTCCCCCTCCTCTTCCTCCTCCTCCCAGCAGGACCTCAGTAAAGTGGGGTCACTCTTTAGCAAGTAGTGCTGTGTCTCTCCTCTGTTTCTCCCCTGCTCTCTGACTAGCTTCATTAATATTGGCTTCTCTAAACTGACCGATCACCTTTCATGTTTTCCCCTGGGCCGTGTTCTAGACATGACAGTAGACCTAACATTTCAAAGTGAGGCCCCTCCGCTGGGGCATGTAAGGTTTTTCATTGAATTTACATTTGCGTGTGTTTAACGGGGACAAGACAAAGCAAAAACAGAGGAGAGCAGCTGTGCTTGTTATCTTTCGAGACTTCATTTCATATCGCTAAGTGAAGCCATTACACATCATGTGTTTGAGTGTCTTTTTCTGCTGCAAAACTGTCGTATTTCACTTGGAAAAGACACTTTGTTCACACCGTTGAAAGTTTCTGAGTTTTCAAAGATTTCTTCTTGTCAGAAACGGTTTCAGTCTAAACATAAATGCTGTAATGCTTTCGCATACATGCCAGACCTGTAAATGAAGCTGTGATGTGGCACCGAACTGAAGAAGAATCAAAAGGAATAGGAAGGGCACTTGGTAGAGTGCAAACCTCCATCAACCACAATGTTAATTCTTTATGATTCCACCTCTTGCACTCCGCTCTCTCTTAAAGAGCCACTCGGTCGGAAAACGTGCCACAGAAATGAGTTTTTCAGACACAAATTCTGATCACCTGTTGGGGAAGCAGACTTGGAAGAAGGTGGAATCACAGCATCCTTGTTGTAGCATTCAGTGTTCACACAGTCTCAATATTTTGGGACCCATTTTTTTTAAAAGAAACATATTTTGGTGAAAGAGCAACACATCAAAAATAAAACCTCTTGTGTATGCTACAAACCGTGTCTCTGTCAACAGCGCCTGAAACTGTGTGTGTAGGATGAGGGGGTGTAAAGCGGCACCGGCGTAGAAATAGGAAACCGAGTGGGTCTGTGTTGTCTTGGAATGATTGTCGCGTATATTTAGCTCAGTGTGGATGGTGACACAAAGACAGCTGTTGTTGCCAGCTCAGTCCTATTTTGGCCGTGCATTGGTCCGCCCCTGTCAGTTTAACCAGAGCCATATCTGTAAATAGTCTGTGCTGCTGACAGACTGGTGACACGGATCACCCACCACACGGCGAAGATCTTATCTGATGATATTTATGCAGCCCAGACTTTGAGGATCTAATAACTCAAATTAACTGAACTCTGGTTCGGTTTTAGATCTTGGCCACAGGCCCCGCCAGCACCACCGGTGATGTTTATCCAGTTTCTGGTGTCCAGTAATAATCCTCGCCCGCTAACCTCGCAACCCTTTGACCTTTTTTGCAACAGGGAGGGCCCATAATCTGTCCTGCTGCAAGCCCCAGACCTTAACAAGTCCTATTTAGTGCGTCCGGCAGGATGTTGCAGCCTCCCCTCCGTCCATCTCCGTCCCCTAAAACCTGCGCTCTCTTCTCCTGTTCCCTGTGGGAACAAATCGCCAACAGAAGCAGCCTGCAACTTCTCACACGGCTGAGGTGGAGGGGGAGTGTAGGGTGGGCCGGATGGATCCCCGAAGGAGGCGAGGAGGCAACACTTTTTGAAAAACATTTCACGTTTCTGATTCATGTTTCAAACATTCATGAATGATTTCAAATGGTCCATGAGGGCTTTTATTTCGGAGTGGATCTGCTGCTCAGGGTTTTTACTGCATCGTGCCGTGTTGCCACAACAGTCAAAAAAATGTAAAACAGACACAAAAAGCTTTCTGTGTAACATCTTCATTGTGAGACTAATCATGTTTCAACATGTGTCTTACACCATGCTGGGGAATAAAATGTCTTTGTAGTCTGATTCCATTAGAAATGTTATTGGCCTTAAACAAATCTGCATTAATGTTGTATGTTTACAATCACAGGAGAATTGGTTTTGGTATGAGGATGTAAAAGTAGCGTCGGCATCACTGTGGATGATTCAGATGAACCTAAATGAATGAGGGAAAAACGGGGTGAGCGGTCCGACCGAGGGGCGGAGAGTGTCGGGGGGAGCGGCAGAGGGCTGGAGGGGGCAGAGGTGGGATGTTGAAAGTCCCACAACAGGTTTGATCTGCCTGCTTCAGGGGGTCAAATGGCACCAAGCACCAAAAAAAACGGATCAGGTGACTCGGCTGAAGGGTTCTGAAGCTGTTCGTTTGTCTGTCAGTCTGTTGGACTGTTTACAGGTCTGCCAAATGTCAGTCATCATTCACTTAGACACACACACACACACACACACGCACGCACACACACAAAAAACTGCCCTCGCCCGTCAAGCCAGTATCTGGGCCCCTGGCTGATGCTGGACTCGGCTGTGGCTGATGTTGAAGTACGAGATGAGGCTGTATCGAGTTAGTCGGACTGTTTTTGAAACCCTATGAAACGCAAAACAAAAGGAGCCCGAGGAGAACATCTAACCTGGTTACACAGCGCAAACAAATAAGTCTGAACACGGGGGCCAGTATAAACAGGTATATGAATATGTACACAAAGCCAGAGCTTACATGCCAACATACATGCATAACCACGTAACCATATGTGCATGTGATAAAAGCACACACAGAGACACACACACACCCCCATTTTGGATGCAGTCCAACGAGCCCATGAAGGCTCTCAGCCATGTTCAGACACACAACATTAAGCAGCCACACGAACCAACAACTGTAGAAATAACTGTCCGACTTAAATGACGGGTTTTCTTGATCCCTGAGGGCTGCCGGAGCAGACTATTGTTGTCTCCTCCGCTCTTTCTTCTTCCCAGCCTTCACGTTTCCTTCTCTCTGTTCCCTCGACACGACTGTGCTCCCCATATCGTTTGGGTATCGTATATGATTGACATCAAGCGTGGAGAAAAAAAAACGCACCCTTCTCTTACCCCCCCCCCCCCTCCTCCGAGGAGACCAACGCCGTCCTCTGCTCTCCTGCTGTTTGTGATTGTACATGTGGTATTGGCTCTTTAGTCCCTTGTGCTGTTGTGTCACATTTGTTCTGTGTGCTGTGGTATTGTGGTAAAACTGGAGGAACAGAGGGCAGACATGCTAAATAGGATTCCTCTTCAAAGCAAATGGGGAAAAAAGTCGTCAGTGTTCGGCGAAAAGTCCTGTTTTCATTCACGTTTCTTTCACGCACTGACATAAACGGACATGCGCGCACATTTAAGGTGGACCAGGGCTCCTGTCTCCAATTAGGTGTTTTCTGCAAGTGCAGCCCATGTGTGCGCGGTATGACGCTACCTTTGCCCCTCCGAGCGCGCGCGCTCACTCACTCGGCAGACAGGCCCGGAGAAGCATCAGGAACATACGTTTCCAACAAAAGAGCCTGCATCTGGCTGTCATAATGAAGAGCAGTGCCTCCTCCATTTAGCAAGGACGGCAGACGTTTACGATATCCTTGTGAGTGTCTGCAAAAAAACAAGGGACCTTCTTTATGTGTGCTGATATATTATCAAAGAAGTGAAAAGGCGAGCCATAAATCCTGTGGTCACAGAGATTCACTGGAACCATCATGGATGATTCCTTATTTTATAGCCCTGTTAGTGTGAACCAGACAGATTCTTCCCTTAAAAAAACTGATGCGGTAAAACTTGGCATGAAATTCTCTACTGATGTCCTGTAACTTCATTTAGTGCCACCAGGAACTTTACATTGGTGGTTTTGTGTAAAATCACTCAACAGCTATTGAATACATTGTCATGAAATTACTGCATTACATGTTGTTTTTCCCTTTAAATTTTAACACACTACCACACTGTCACACTAAACAAAAAAGGCCTCTTAGCCTTTTTTAAGTAGGTTTGTGGACTAAATGTTGTGGACAATTTCCAAAAACTAAATTGGTTTAAGAGTTGATGAAAGAAGGGAGAAAGTTTTATTTGCGTCTAAATCAGGAAAATCCTACAACATGTATCTCCAGTGAAAATTCAGTCATATTTTACAAATCTTATGTCTCAGGAGCTCCAATTTAGAAGTCCCATCCTGTGCTGTCGGTATGAAAAGATGTGAAGCAGATCACAAGAATAAATTTGTAATATAAGCTACTTTACAGTTTAATACAATAATTTGAGCCAGCTGCTCTCATTACAAGGTCGTCCCACCAAGTCTTCACAACTCGCATTGTAGACTTGGGTAGCTCCTCGAGTCGAGAGCTAACTCGATCTCTACCCATATATATATATATATATGTTTTCTTACATGTTTCAGATAGAGCTGATGACCTAAAGTAAGTCCATTAGCCTCTCTGACATTATTTCATGTAACACAACCTGGAGACTGAGAACCTTCACAGAAACAATAAACCCCAACTTCCCCCCCCTCTTTTCTGCTTGAATAAACATGATTGGACATCGTGTCTCTAAACAAATTCTTTATGTTTTAACCACATTTAATCAGGAACTCATGCTTCAGGCCTTTTTTTTTCATTTCTCCTCATTGATGGTTAAATTGGTCACAAACCTAATCCCATTTTAAGTGCCAAAGTTCTGCTTCAACCTCAGTCCGTGTCGGTTTCTCAAATCCTCTGTTTGACTTGGTTAGGCAGAGCAGGATTCGGCCAAAACCACCACTGTCACTTCCAATTGACGGGGTTCCAGTTGCCATTTGATTGGCACACTGGCCTCTTTTTTTAGGGGGGGGGTTATGATTCAGTCAAGATGTTTCTATCGTGGAGGACTGGATCCGAATAATGCCACGACAAGGTTGCCAGCACAGGATAAAACAGAACACACACACCTGGACATCGAAGGACAGTGGCCTGGATTTTTGTTGGTGGATTTGGCCATTTGATTGTTGTGTCGGGTCACTTTGCTGGTTCATGACTTTCAGTTCATTCCTCTCCTCCCCTCTCCTCTCCTCTCCTCCTTTTTCTCATCTCTGAGTAGAAATACAGATGTTACGGCCATTTGCTGCATTGCCTGTGTCAGAGACAAGGGTATTAAAGGGGGACAGTAAAAGTCTTAGACCACTGTAGAACATGATCCTCAGTGTGCTGTTAACCATCAGCTGACCTCCGTTGATCTTTTCCACTTCTCCTCTTTCAGGTTTTCTCTTTATCTCTTCTCCTCCTCTCACTCTCGTCCTTATTTTCTTTGCTGTCACATCTTCCAGCCATCATCGCCATGAGTCGCTTGTTTTAGGTGCTTTTGCTTATTCATTCCTAACTACTCTTTATTTTTTGTTGTTGTTGGTACTTGAATGTTTTTGTAAAATATTTGGGGTTTCTGTAAATTGATGGATCTGGAAAAAACAAACGTTCTCTGGTCAGAGTCAGAAATAAGAAATGATGTGAAATGACAGCGTCGCGTTTATGTCTTGCGTGTCTGCTTTTTGTTTTTGTTTTTTTTTTCCCCTCAATAGTTGAGATAATTGAATTCCATTGTACATTGTGGATAACCTTGAGCTGTGAAATTCCCCCTGGAGAATTTGCCCCAAGTACCAGGAATGATTTGTTAGCCAGTTGATTCCAGATCTCCTCTTTAAAGGCCGAGACTCTTTTCCACTCACTTAACTATCCATTGACCCCGGCAGACCTCAGTGTCTTTGGAAACATCTCTTTTTTTCCCCCCTTCATTTCCTCTGCAGCTTTGTCTCTGTTGCTCCCCGGAGTATTTTGTGTCCACAAATCCGCAGAGCGCGGTGCCTCTTTCGCCCGTTATAGCCCACATGTGTCACCAGAGACACGCGCATTAGCCTATTAGCACACTAAGTAGCCCTCTCTAAATTCCCCTGATAGTCTATAATGAAGCCACCAGCTCTAGGGATCAGAGCGGCGGTGTTAAATTTAGGCTTTCAATAAACTCCCCATATGTTCCACCATTGTCAGACAGCAGGCACAAGTGTGGTGAGCAGCCGGTGTAAACTTAGCACGCTGATGATCACGTCCAGAGGCCGGAGATGAGCAGAAAGATCATCACCTCCGCTGAGAGACAGATAGCTGGTAATAGATGCGTAACTATAGAGAGGATGTATAGATAGAAAGAGTGATAGACTGTTGGACGTGTGAAATGAAAGCACCTGGTCCAGCCAGAGAGGGGGCCAATCCGGAGAGGAATTGGGGGGCCACGACCCCTGACAGGTGTGGAGGATGGATGGCATCGCTGCAGGATTCATAAGGGACAGATAAAGACAGCACAGATTGGACGGAGTTGCCCGCACGGAGAGGGAAGAAGCTGCAGGAGCACATCACACATCAACACTTCACCAGTCCTGCTTCCCACTAAGTGTGTGCGTTATGCAGGAAAACATGTGTGCTCACTCCGAGCGGATCCTATATCAGCGCTGATTTGTAGGCCGAATACCTTCCACACGTCAAACTTTTGAACTTATTTCTCCTGTTTCTTGTCAAGAAGTATTTTCCTCAGCGTGCCAGCACATCATTCAGCAAATCTAATTCATCCAATGTTTTCTCGGGTCCATATATGGTGTATTTAACTTATGTTAATGAGGACTTCACCTGCCAAACCGAAAGAAGACAAATATACTTGAGTTGAACTCCTGCTGTCGGTGGGTTTCCATTTTACTAAACTGAGCTGATACAGACCGTCACCATTGCCACATCAAAACATGGTTCGGCCGGGTACTGGCTTCTTTTCCATTACTAGATGTTTTTCTCAAAAACAGAAGAATCGTTTTAACATAATAACTGAAAGAGCTGAAGCAGCTTGCTTAAATTTGATGGGTTACTTTGATAAATAACAACTGGATTCAGTCGTCAAGTCCAAGAAAAGCCAGACAGTTTCAGACAGCGTTTGCTCCTTTCCTTCAAAAATGTAAATGTTGTGGTTGCCGTCCAAAACACTTTTGACGTTTTCAATAGAAGTTTATCATCGCCAATGCCACAATGAACGGGGGGAGTTTGTTCAACCGGAATATGTTGTACCAATGATCTCACTTGGCACAATGTGGTACCTCTGGAGAACTTCTCAGGCAGTTACCGTGGAAACTTTGAGGTCTCTTCAAGCTCGTCACTGTGGATCATCCGTCAGCTCCCAGGTGATCTGAGAGAGGGACTGAGATGGAGTGAAGAAGGTCAAACTGGGTGATCTGCTGCTGGTGTCATGAGGATTCGAATGAGACATCAGGGTGGGGCTGTGTGCGCGTGCGTGTGCGCGTGTGTGTGTGTGTGTGTGTCTGGCAAGTCTTCACTGATGGAGGCCAGGATGCCAGGCACCACGGGGAATGTGGGGAATGCTGGATGCCCTTTCACAGTGACCTGTATTTGTTGTGTGTGTGTTTATTGGTGTGTGTGTGTGTGTGAGAGAGAGATAAGTGAGAAAACTGACGGCGTGAGCGAGTGTCCTTGAAAAGAGCTCAAGGTCTCTCTTACAGACACTTCAGGGGATGCTCTGCAGCGACCAAACTGGGCTAATACTTTTTCCGTTCGTGCTGTTGCAAATAGACTCTCATCATACGGAGCTCGTTTCATTTGAAAGGCATGTAACCTTTAACACTTGGGATTTAGGGAGAAACTAATTCCTCTTTTCATTAAATGACTCACTCTAAATTTGACCGTTCCGTTTTTCAACTGCGTAATTAAAAACTGTCTCACGCAGTGGAGATCTTCTTTACACGAAACCGCGAGCAAATGATGTAAACAAGCCAAATATTTAGGTCTTTGACTTTTCTTCAGTTCTTTCTCATTGTGTGATGCATTGTTCGAAGCGGTCCACAGTGACCGTCTGCTCGGCACATTTCAGGGAGCTGTGTTTTTGGTAATTTGTCTCCATGATAAGTCTATCTGTTATTTATGCCCGTCGCCTGGCGAATCCCAGCCTTGTGTTTAGCATCCGTCACGCTCTTATCAGGGCTGTTGGAGGTACGGCTTCCTGAGCCATTGGTTTGCTCCCACTCAGTGGATGCCCCCAATTTGTTAAAGCGACAACCCAGAAAAGGCTGATTTTGCTCTCAAAAGCATGTTAGACCACCATCGACCGAGGAGATACGTGCTTGGATCGCTTTGGGGAACGCTAAAGCTCCGGAGTGGAGCGGAGCGAAGGCCGTGTTTGGACGGGTTTGGAATGCTTTGGCCGTTGTTGTCCCGTCGGTGCGGCTGTGGTGGTGTCAGGTTAACGATGAGTCTGAGTTGCGAGCATTCCCGTCGTCCCCTCCCTGACACAAAACACCAGCCTGCGCAGTAACGCAGCGGGCTCAGCGACTCACCATCATTGTCGTCCAAACTTCTTGCTCATGATATAGCAACAGGTATGCTAATCCCTGTGCCCACACAAACACTCATTAGGTGTCACAGGGTGTAAGATGGGAAGGACACAGTCACCTTTGTGTGTGTGGGGTTGTATTTTTTACATCAGACTGATGGATAAACAGGCAGGCAGGCGGCCAAACAGACAACAGACCGAGACTCAGCCAGGATCCCTAAAACAAAGCCGGCAGAAGTAGCTCGGCATATTTTCAGCTTGTTATTGTAGCCCATTTAAACAAAAGCATATTTGCGAGTCCCCAAAGCCTAAAACTGCATGCATATGTAAGTGTACATGCATACAAGTTATTCTTGTCCAGACCACTCATCTGAAAAAGTGCAGAGCTGGTTATGTTACATGGGGAAGGGCCGTGGAGGATTTGGCGGACATACTTTCAACCTGCGGAGAAGTTCCCCCCCCACTCCAAAGTCACTGTCATTGTTGTTGGCTGTGTGCTGCATCGCTATAACTCCCTAATAAACTTTGCCATTATGGGAATAATTGTCCCATTTTGGTGGTGTGTGGGCTCGGTCTGTGTGTGGCCCAGCATCGCCTGTCTGTAATGCCGCTCTAAATGCTCAGCGCCCCTCGGGGAGGTTTCTGTTGCCGTGCTTGTCCCTGCATTTGCACACACACACTGACGCTCCGGGGTGCTTGCGTTGGACAGTGGAGACGCTTTTGTCCTGACTTCAGTTTCAATAACTTCTCAAAGTTCAGCTAATGATGCGAGAGCGATTAAAATCAGCCGAAGGGAAAGTCAAGCGAGATCGCAAGGAAACAGTTGCGCGGATCCATCAGAACACGAGCGGTCGGATGGAGAGAGAAAACCCAAGTGGCTGAAACGCTGACAGGACTCTGTCTTTGCTGACATTGTTTAGATGCATAGCGCATGGAAAAACCATTGATTCGCCAGCCTTTGCGGTTGCTACTTCAAGCTTTATAAAGTTTTGTGTCAACACTTCCCCTTTTTCCAAACTCCAGCCCGAAGCCTCAGGAATCCTCCCCACTGCGTCGTCCACCGGTCCTGACTCGACTCTCTCAATGTGAAAATCAAGCCCATAAAAACTGAGTGGGTCCAGCTTTCTGCACCGAGCAGTTATAATCAATCAGATAGAAAATATCCCTTTATGATGCTCCACAGAAAGTTCCGTGTTCACTGTACGATTTGGACAGTTTTTGTCATATTTTCCTCGAAGGAAAACGAATGCCGAGATGGATTTCAACTGGGAGCTAAGTTGAAGAATAAGTTTACATGATGTTTTTATTCCTCTGTCAGAAAATCCTATAAAAAAACAACAATAAAATCGCCTGACTAATAAGTGATGTCTGCGACTGATTTAGCTGATCATTATTGAATCGTTATCCTGCTAAGGACACCACAATGAGCCATGACTACACGTAACTACAATAAACATTTGTGTTCTTTTGAGCCAAAACTGCCATAATGACTAAACAACAAGACTGTAAATAACATAGTCCAATCAAAACGGATGATTTAGGAATACAAAGTTATGAATCAGTTTTAATTCAAAATAATAGAATTTGGGGATTGGACCCCAGCAAAATCCCCCCCCCCCCGCCCCCCAAAGTCTCAAGGCTGATGCAGGGAATAAGGAGTGTTTCAAACCACTGAGTTTGCAAGACCAGTTCAGTTATTTGACAGAGTCGAGTTTGGCTGGGAAAACTTCTCATGCACCAAGAAAACTTTGTAAAAGCCAAGATCAGTGAATGTACAGATCAGTTTGTTGGTGTGTTTTTGGCTGTCTTGACTCGAAAAACTCATTGAAATGTCATTACGACAAAAAACCCAAAAAGTCTTCCTACAATATACTCTCCAATTTAAGCAGTGCAGCAAATGGAGAAAAATCTTGGTGTTGGTTGAGAAATGAAAAAATCTCCTCTGCGTCGCCTGTCATTATTTTGCATCACTTGACTGACTTGTATAGAGGACCGATCTATAGACTGCATGCGAAGCTCGGGTCTTTTCTGAGGAAATCCCCACATCATTACCTCGGTGTGGCCTGGCATGTTGCAGTAAAGTGTGAGCAGAGTGTGTTTGGCATGCAGTCGCTCTCTGATGCCTATCACAGTGATTAGAAGTGTCATTAGTTCCAGCTCTGCCAGCTCCAGCAGAGCTTGAGAAAACACGTTTATCTATGAGCGCAGTGAGTATCGGAGCACGCAGTGCTGTTTACCTGACTTCAGGGGACCTCCCATTGACTTTCATTCAGCTTCTGGCTCATTGTTACCACTTACCTCAACCTTAAACTGAGGCTTTGAGCCCCACTGCTGTAATTTATATTTTGGAGACTTGTTTTTGTCACAAAAGGGGATGTGAAATCCCCACAGTGTGGCTTTGTGAATAGATTTATGTCCCCACTTTACATGAGTATTACCAGAACACACACTGAAAATGTCTGTGTGCCACATGCAGAGATGGAAATCAAGTGTTTACACTCTCACTCTTTATTTGTTGTTTCGTCTCCGTGTGTGTGTGTTGTCCTGACTCTGCGTCGCTAGTCGTGTGCGTGCATGCTTCCATGTGTGTGTTTGTGGGACTAAAATCCGTTTACTTCTAGTCCTTGTAGGAACAAAACTAAGACCCCCGAGGGAAAATCATAAAGTTGTTTTTATTTGTTTCAAGTACAGACTGAGGTCAGACGTTGGTTAGGTTCAGGTGAGGATGTGGGTTTTGATTAGGCAAGTGGTAGTTACAGCCCAGTTTATGGTGAGTTTGCAGCAAATGAACATGCAATGTCCCCCCAAAGGCATGAAAACACCCTGTGTGTGTGTGTGTGTGTGTGTGTGTGTGTGTGTGTGTGTGTGTGTGTGTGTGTGTGTGTGTGTGTGTGTG
>JASSRZ010000049.1:6319284-6342725 GCA_032164315.1 Malacoctenus gilli | reverse complement strand
TAGAAGTACAAATATATTCTAAAGTCAGTTCATAGAAGCTCTGGATGTTCTTATTTATTACAGCATGAAGTGTGTGTATGTGTGTGTGTGTGTGTGTGTGTGTGTGTGTGTGTGCGCGTGCGTGTGTGCGTGCGTCCGAGATTATAAATGCGGGTCTGAAAGGCAGCGTCGTGATGTGTCTTTGTGTGTGTGTGTGTGTGTATCTGTACGATTTTTTCCACCAAACATGGTCCAGGTTTCGTTTGGAGACGGTATCGACCGCAAACCCACATTGTGGTTGTCAGAGAAAACACGCCTGCAGCAGCAGCAGCAGCAGCTCCAAACACTGAAGCTTCAGCCTGACTTCTTCCAGCGTTTTCTGAAATCAAAAATCCTGCCAGAGAATTTTTCTATCTCCTTACAGTCGTCCTGCCAGTGACAGTGTTACTGAACAGAGCTGCACAACAGGGAGAGTCATTCATCCGAGCTCATAATGTGTGTTTCTCACATGCTTTTGTTCTTCACTCTTTAATACCACAGTTTATAGAATATTTCGCGTCATGTAGATTCAAATCAGTGGCACATTTATCATTATGAGTTGGAACACATCAGAGGTCTGTTTTGGCTTTGCTGTGTCGTAGTTATGTACAATTGCTGTAATACTTTGAGTATACACCTCTAATTTACTCGCAGATTGTGACAGGAAGCAACTGTTTTCTCTGCTGAACTGACACAGAAGTTACAGAAGCAACAGGATTTCGAGCACCTTCAGTTGTTTTCAAATGTACTACATAATTTTCACAATTTGTGCACTAACCTTTAACCAAGCCAGTGGATGAAGTCATCATTAAATAAAACAACTTCTTTCAAACATCTGGATGAGGTCAGTGATTAAATCTAAGCAGGTGGAAGTTGGAGCCTTGTGATCCAAATGTTTCACCTGGACACATGAAAACAGTCATTTTTCAAGTTTTGTGTCCCTGAAATGAGGTGAAATGGATTAAATTATACTCATTTTATGCAAAATCAAGAGATAATCGAAAGCTTTGCTTGTTTGTGGCTCTGTATATCCTCGAGGAAATCTGATCTCGGTTCCGTAAACAAACTTTGCTGAGTGGTTTTTCGTGTGTTTTTGTGTTGCTGCTTCTGTCATGCTGTGAGTCCTGCCATTTGTTGGTGCTCCCACCGACTTTTGTCAGCCGTGTTTGCATTGTTGTGTAAACATCTCGTGACCTGCGGAAAAGCGAGTCACAGTTAAATGTGGAGGGGCTGAAAGCGAAAGCTCCGTTTTTATTTCATTGACTAAAAGGAACCGTGTGTGAATGACGGCGTCGCTCCAGTTGTTTGGAATGGTTTCCCATCTGTTCTTTCATGCCTGATGGTAACCATGCTGATGGGCTCGCATGTGTAATTGTTGCCAAGCCGGCAGAGTCTGAGGGGAATAACCTCTTCGAGACTCCGAGGAGCAACGAAAAGGATGAAAAGAGAATTTAATTAGAAACCTGCCCTTTACTAATGTCTTAATTTTCCCTATAAAAAATAAATTGTACAGCCTGATGATTTAATAAACTCATGACAGGGAGGAAATTACGACTAAAAGCAGGGGGAAGACTGCAATAAAGTCCACCCGCCATCTTATTTCTCCATCCCTGATATGTTTTCCATGAGTAAACCTCAGGCTGACTTCAGTTGGGTTGTTTTGCACTGAGATCAAACCAACTTCTGCAATAACATAATGTGCATGGGTAAATGGATTTTCTACACCGTTAAATGAGTGCAGTCTGGTGTTATTCTATAGTCCTCCTATTGTCAACAAATCCCAAGGGTCCAAAACCAACGGGGATGATGTATTGTCCCCCAACAAAGTGCCACAGACCTCCACTGTCGTCCAAACAGCCACACTGTCTCCCTCGCTGACATCCTGATGCCTCAAAGTTGCCGAGTCAGTGACTTTAAACACAAAAATGTTCCCACGCAATTACTCCCGAGTGCATGTTTTCCCAACAAGAGTATCATTCATATGTTTTAGATATTTTCAGTAGGCTGAAGGTATTGTGTGTAAATGTGCCCAGTCAGAATGAATGAATTAGAGGACAGAGCCGGTCGATGACATGAAGTCGTGAAATATGAACAAACACATTGTTGGTCCTCGTCTTTGGAGTGATATTGTGGCTGACAGTAAAAACGCAGATAATTTCAGCCTTTCGAGCAGATTTTTGGATTTGAGAAGCAATAAAAATATTGTGGAGGGAAAGTGACGGCAAGGGCTGAAGTCACCTTGTTTCATATGTTTGCAGCTTTGTGAATGCGTCATTATTTTATTCTTTAAACTGAAATGATCCAAACTGTTTTGATGGATGACATTTTCCACCCCCCCACCGCGGAGGTCCAGAGCCAGCGGTTAATCAGGTTTCAGTCACCTCAAACCTGAATAAAATGCTTGAGTTGATATTGAATATCAGAAATGGCTTCAAAACTGTTTTATGGTTTCTGTTCTGCAATGACATCGGCCAAAGTAACAAACCTAATACACATCAAAATCAGTCTGCATTCAACATGCGGCCTGCCGGCCAAATGCAGTCTGGCAGACTAATCCGGCCTAAAGTGGAACTTTCGGGCATTGTAGACACTGTTGCTAAATTGCTCATTTGATGCTCTTGACATTTAAGTTGAAATAAGAGTCGTAACACAGAAGAAACACACATGAGTCAACAACAGATGGCAGCAATACCATCGACAAAATGATGAGATCACGTTCGCTACCTAACTGCTCGCCATAACTGTAAAATGTGGTCGAAAATGGACGACTCCAGAATGTAACTCAGTGAAACCGAGCATGAGGTCACTGGTCTTGTCTGATAGCAATGATCAGGGCTGGAAGTGACTGCTAAACGAAAACAAGTTTGTTTCACATGAAAAGCAACATGTGTTGGAGTACTCGACAAATACGAAGGAAATAATTTGTACGAGTGTAAAACAAAACGACACGTGAAATTCGACTCCGCCCCGTGCCAGAACGCGCCCGTGTTTAGCCCAAACGCAGCTCACTCCGTCTGTGTGTGATTGCTCGCTCTGTCGGACAGCCCGCTTCATCAAACACGGTTTACAACATGCAGCCAGAGAGGTCCAAGGAGCTTGTTTGCTGCGTTACATCCCAAAATGTATCCACAGATAGTTATTAAACCGAGCCAAAGCAGCTTTGTGGCGTAAATCAAGTGTGGCAGCGGCGAGGGAAGCACATGAAGAGCCGCGCGGATCCTTCTCATGTGGAGCCGACGTGACCTCAGTCGTGAGCAGCTGGAGTTTGCATCTTTCACTGCTAAGAACTATCCATGAAAACACCGAACAGGCCTTTTTTTAAACTCTTGTTTTATAACACCGTAGATTGCTTGCCTTTTTCCACCTTTTTGAAATTGAAAATTTTAAGGAATTCATTAACGCTTTTGTTCATTTCCTCTCTTTCACTCCTCTGTGGATGTTTGCGAGCGCGCTGACACATGCAGGCAAATGGTCTCGATTAATAAAGTGAGGAGACGTATGAAGGCGACGCTGCTGACCGGGAAACACAATACTGGCCACAGGGTGCAATAGTGCAATCATGCGTATATTTATACAGATTTGTGGACCAAGAAAAACATCGGAAGGGAAGAATTAACCTCAGTGACTTTACACTGATGCGCTGGCTGCGCTGCCGCTTAAAACCACATGTTTCCGTCACTGTATGTGAGGAATCCTCAGCGTTCCTGCCAAATCGCCTCATTCTGCAGCTTTCACGTGATTCTCCTGCAGCATCACATCAGAAACGATTAGTCTTTTGTCTGAGCGCGAAGGGTTAAACAGACACAGACCTGCCATGGAATGAAATGAGGACAGAAAAAAGATGGAGGTATGATTAAGCTCAAGTCTTTTGGGCAGTAAAATAACTGGAAGGAAAACGCAAGACTGAGAAATGGAGGAAGTGAGCGTCGCATGTTGCACTCAAATCAGACCTGCAGAGATGTTTACAGAAATCAAACGCTGCTTTGGCACAGCGAGCGGCGTGAGCACTGATGGATGTGGTGTAAAGAGCGCACACACCGTCTCTGCAGGGTGGAGCAGTGACTGCTTTGTAACAGCTCTGTTACATGAGAGTGGCCTGATTCTCTGGGGCTTCATAAATCTCAACCATTTACCTAAATGAGAATGTTTGTGGTTCTCACGGTGGGACCTGAGCGCGTTAACGCCCGCTTTTCCTCATGTCATCGGTTCTCTCCGCGTCATATTTATTCATGTAATATCCTTTCCCCGCTTCCTCTCTGAATCAGTGAATAGAGTCAACTCTACGAGTGGCCCCGCTGTCCCACAGCTGACTGGTTTCGGCCCTTCGTTCCTTGAAACTTCCTGGATTTCTCCTGCGAAGTTTGTGATCACCCAAAGTGTTACAGTGAAGCCAAATGCTAGCAGATTCACCTGCTCTCAAGGAGGCGGAGCCCGGAAATGCAAGCACCGTGTTGGATGTGGATCTACTGCGCACTCGCGTATGTGATATCGAGTCGGTCTACAAAACACCAGCTGGAGTTGGTAGATTTGTTGCTAGTCACTTTTGGCCAAAAAAGTCACGAAGAGGATTCGGAAAGTCACCAGGTTAATCGAGGAAAGTGTCCAAGCTGACACCTGGTTCTCGAAACTATCCAATCACTTGTATTATAGATCAAACTTCAACAATCTCAGTTCAGACAGAGCTCAGCCAAGAGGGGGCCAGACCGGAGGTTGGAAAACCCTCCTCCAGCAGATGGTACAGCGGTGTGGTCAAAGATTCCAGTTCAATCGTGAGACTTCTCTTTCTTTTGGCGGTGTTGAAAAGTTCATAAAAACGTAAGAGCGAATCACTCTACCATCTGCTCCCGCAACAATGGGAAGACGGTCGTTTGCATTGGATCCGTGTGCGAGCATCCATTGTGCATCGCGAGGGTTTACATTGTTTATGTTTGTGAGTGTAAAGGACACATGAAGATAGAGTTACTTGCCGCAGGTCCTGCAGTGGCAATGCTGTGTTGGCTTCGATTTCACCATAAGTTGGGCCGCACCCGTCTGCCAAGCGTGTGTCAATATTCGTGTTCTGCAGAAAATCTCTTTTCCGAAACGACGATGTTGCCGGTGAATTGAACCCAGCTGCCGCGCAGTTCTCACTCCGCGTGTGCGTCTTCTGTGCGCGCCAGGAGTCAAACACGCAGGCAAACACTCATTCATCCCTGATTATGAATGCTTGGTCCTCATTTGTCCAACACTCAAGGTATTCCTGGTGACATATTGCTTCCACCAACTACAAAGAGGCCTGTTGGTTATCTGGCAAGGGGGAGTCCAACAGTGATAAATGGCCTTTATTTAGCCGGGACACATGGCTCATTACTGTTTATTACAGCCTGTTCCCTCAACTAACGGCGTCATTTGTTTCCAGTTATTTGTACAGTGACTTGGGTTTTCTTTAAATACAGATATCGGAGCTTGCACGCCCACTCTCTCTCTTAAAAGCACAATATCAAGCATGCTCAAAGGTTTTTGTTCTTCGGAGCCATATCGGCAAAACTGGCCCCCTCCAAGACCATAACAGAGCCCCCCGCCCCCCCCCTTTTCTTCTATCATGCACTTTACAGCCTTCACCAAAAAGGCATCTGACATGTTGGGCATTGCTCTGGGATTAAGTAACCTCTCTTTCTGGTGTATCAAGTTTAAAGTGCCTTGCGTGCATGTATTTGTTTATCACTGATGGCTGCAGTTTAAACATGCAGCCGTACAAAACGCTCAGTGAAGCATTTAGGTTTGAATGGGACGGACAGAGCAAAGCAGAGGGTGGAAAGGAAACCTCAGAAGTAAGAAAGCAGGATGGAAAAATCGATGAGGAAGAGAAGCCGAGTAGTAAAAGAAGAGTGCGGAGAGAAGGGGGAACAAGTGTGTTTTGTAAGCTGAAGCTGCCAGATCCACATTAATAAGCTATTCACTGTCAGCCAAACACAGCCGAGCCAGACGGGCTGAAGTCACTTACGGCTCCCCGCTCGCCCGTCTCGCGTCACTGCTCCGTTTAATTTGGAACGTCACCTAAAGAACAAACTTTGTGAAACGTTGTGTTACAGGTAGCAATGAAAAAGGACTCGGGTGGGACTTCTTAGGTCTGCGGTCAGTGATGGTCGATCATTTGACTCGCAAAATGTAGCGAGTTTCATCAGCTTTTGCCCTTGAATTCACCAGTAAAAGTAAAATTGACAAAAGTATACAAAAATAAACTGGCATGTTCACTGAATAAGCTGTAACTTGCTGAATCTCCACATGAAATAACAAAGTGGCATTAAAAATAATAGAAAATCCTAAACTGTACTTTGAAGGTTTGATCTTTTTTGTTGCAACAAATGAGATGAGGTGCGCATCTCATTGTCCAGATGTTTCCCCCGTATTGTGAAGGCCGACTCGGCATTCCTCCCCGTCACTCAACGCCGTTTAATCTAAAATCAGCGCCGATGAAATTTAAACCCTGCGGATGGTGAAGTGGATGAAACTTGCCATCAGTCACCGTTGATGCTGAACTCCTCTCCCTGAGAGAATCCGTCCAACTCGAACATCTGACGTGATGAAGCAGGTGGCGCAGACGGAGTGCAGAGGTGAGCAGCTGCCAAGTGAAATTTAGATTTGATCCTCGAGTTCAGAGTGAATCCTGGATTTTAAAAGTCCGACACTTGACAAACGGTCACTCGGCACTTCATCAGGTTCTCGTGCTCAGTTTTATATGATCCAGTTAAACAGCTCTCCTTTTACAAGTTTATATCATCTTGGGAGGATTTGATTCAACTATTTATTAATTCTAGCATTCTTGTATTGAATATCCAGGTGTTATGAATAGTAATGTCTGAGAGCACCATTGGATATATGACACAGTTTACCTCAGCACAGCTTTACTCTCAACTTTTTACTTGTTTCTCACATGTAAAGTTGTTTTTTTTAAATGCAAAATTAAACTACTACTATTTTTTATGTTTTTTTAACACTGTCACAGAATTTCTTCGAAGAAAACAAGTGACAACAAACATCCGAAACATTCATCCTGGAATTTTAGCATGAATTGATTCTGACTCAATTCAAAGAACTTCCAGGTCCAAACGAGGGTATTTTCATCTTTTCCTCTGGAAGTTAACCAGAAAATGAGTTTAATCTCGTGTTGTATCAATTGAAAAACACCAGGTAAATAACGAGAGAACGAGTCGGTGAAAACGTCGAGCCCCCGCATGTCAGAGATGGAGGTGTGCCGCGGTCTCTGAGGGGCAGAGCGTGATGTCGGAGCATGTGCTACAGTTTGATCCCGGTGTCAGACAACTCCTGTTCAGGCTACAGGTCACCTCAGCTCTGCCTCCACCCCGCAGGGAGAGGGGGACACACGATCTGAGGCCCTGTCAAGCATGGTTAACTAACTCCACACCATGAGGGGCTGAAGACCGGTCACTGGCGGTGGTGGGGGGGAGGGGGAGGTGAGGGGGATTCATTTTCCAATCCCTGCCTGGTCCTCGGAAGAAAGTTTAAACTTGTGGATAAAATCAAACCATTACACATGTGTAAAGTGAGTCAGACCTGAACTTCGACTTCGCTGGAACCTTCGGTCAGTGGTCCAGTTTCCACCAGATGCTGCTAACTTGTTACAACTAGGTGGAAATAAAATTGTGTCATTTCTCCCCGATGGGCCGTAATTATCTGCCATGTGTTCTGCAGCTCAAATGAATGAGTCACATCACTCGGGTCCCCCCGGAGCTTCATTTCTCGCTTCAGTGGCATTGATAGGTTTTCTCTGCTTTGGCTCGAGCTGTGATTGGCCGCAGACTCGCGGCTCCTCGTCCCGACTTTAAAGGTACTAAACAAGAAGTCCATGAATTGGATAAATATTTCTTCTTTGTGTTTTTGCATGATCAAAGACGGCTACAATTGCCCACGGATGTTGCGCTAATTCCAGTCAGGCTGACTAAGATTTTCTCTTTGTTGGCTTAATTTGGTTCATTCACAAATCAGGAACGTGTCCAAAAAGTAGTTTGCGGTAAACAGATAATGACCCTGAAAGATGTCCAGCCTGGGAACAGTGTGTTCATGTGAGAGGTGTGAACAGTTTCATTCCTCAACACATTGTATCCACCACTCTGACCAGGAGAAAAGGAACACCTAATACTTAACTTATGATGTGAATGTCGCTAAATAATTGCAGCTTGTACTTTTTCTGTGATGAAAACCTCCTGCGACAGTCAGAGACTGCGAATCCTGAAGCTCTCTTTCATTCCTGCAGTGCTTTGCCAAGTGTCTAAGGAGGAACATTCAGTTGAAATAACGCTTAGCGTGTTTCGACGGCGCAGCTTCGTCGATAGTCGGCCTCGGAGCTTCTCTGTTACTCAGCAGGAACTGTCCGAACAGTAAAATACGGCTGTGTTGAGGAGACGAGGCGATGAAAACACCAGAGAGAGGAGGCCGAGGGAATGTGCGGTTTCCAGTTTATATTCCCGCATATCAATCGCTGTCACTGCTGTGCTTACATACAAATTTTAACCAATGTTTTATTTGTTGCAAAGAGAAAACTCTTTTGTCGGTTGTGTTTTTCTGCTGAGTTTTTCTTGGCGATCCTTCAGAGGAATTCCACAGTAAATTATTCATCTCTGTCTTTGTTGCAAAAGTTGCTCGAAGAGCTTTGAGGGTGTAAAGATGAAGGGTTTTTTTTATTGTGAAGAGCAAATCAAAACTGGCTGACAGGTTGCACAAGATATCAACTGGTGACTCCAGCAAACTGAGACTTTGGAGTCCTTTAAGGAACAAACTTGTTGGGGGAGTGAACGTCTGACCTGTAGGTGCACATCCTCCCGAAACGACCACACAGCATAAATTTTAATAATCTCACGGCAGCGACAGCTCAGTGTGTTAACTCGAGGTTTAATCTCTAAACCAAACACACCCTCCTCCAAGTGCTTTATGATCACTTCAGGACCTGTCATCGTCAATGGGCTCCTTTCACTGGTCCGGTGAGGAATCTTCCAAATGAAAAACAATAAATGTCCCACAATAGAGCTTCTGTGAGCCAAGAGAGGCAGTCGAAAATGAAAAGTCATAACCTTCGTTTTCATAAGCGTGTCAGTTGCAGCCGTGCAGAGATAAAGATTAAAAGCCGCTGACATCTCGAGGCTCCTGAGTGGACAGGACGAGTGCTGTTCCCAGAGTTGAATGCAATATTCTATCAGTAAGCATTAACCTCTTGCTTTTATCTACTTTCCCTCGCAGTCAAATATCCACTTTCTCTCCCCTCCAGTCGTATCTCTGTGTTTTCCTTCGTCTTGTTGTCCCGTGAGAGCGTCGTCCGAAGCAGTCGGGATGAAGGCGAGCGGCTGCTGGCTGTGGTTTGATTGTCTGGTTGACAGCTGGCCTGCCTGTTTATTTTTCTATTTATCTCAGGCGCCCTCAACTGACACACGCTTCGCTGCTCGTGACATCGACAAGCCGGGGCCGGTGAGCGGGCTGGGTGAGGGGAGGGGGTGGGGCGGTTGGTGGGGGACAGATGTGTGAACCGGGATGCGTTTCTCTTTTTTTTCACATCAAAAGATCGCTGTGTGGGAGTTGTTGGATTTGACACATCTGGATGTGATGGACTCATCAAGCGGGCAGACTCTCGGTATACACTGTAGATGGACACAATCACACACAGATGAATACCTCCAACCATGTCAACACGAGGAAACACTCGGCCCGCCTAATGCACAAACTGGATGTTCATGTCCGACAGAGAGACTCGTCCTGTCGCAGCCGCACTTCCTGTAGGTCGCTTCGTCCTTTCGTCTCCTCTCAGCTGTGTCGGGGGGGAGGGCGCTCCGATTTTTTTCACATGTACGTTCGACAAATGATTTCAGGTCAGCAAGAGCGTAAGGTCCAGCAAAGTCTTCACGATTGACTCGTTACTGTAAATAATTGAAAAGTCACACTTTAGATGAGAACTCTCCTTAGCCGTGGTTGTCAAATTCAGCATAATAGACCAAACAAGACACTCTGTGTCCTGTGTTTGGCTTCACTGTAATGTTTAGGATAATCAAAGAAAAAGCTCAGTGGCTTTTCCTTGAGGCAGCTTTGGGAGCTCCAAAGATAAAAAGGTTCAAAGCCGCTGATCTCCAACGTGGATTCATCAAAGACTGCAGATATTTGTTCATATAAATTGTGTCAGGCAGAAGCACAAATTCCAAAGTCTGTTGACCAAACCAGATGAAAGCTGTTTCCTTGCGCTGTTTTTCCTGCACCGATCCCGCGACCGGCACTGCTCATCATGTTTCGCTGTCTGTCCCTCCTCAAGCGTTGCACCGCGTTTGTTCCAGTGGCTGCAACTGAAGAGCCGGGCAGGTGAGGTTGCGCGGCCTCCCGACCCCGTGACCCTGGCTGTGTTAACCTCTGGCACCGGCTGTATCTCCTTTAGCTGCGAACAGGATGCAGCATTTGCCCCGAGAGCGGGCTGCTGGCTCCGTACATCTGTTGTGGCGCTGCGAGCCTGACCGGACATTCCCAGACCGTTCCCACACCTCTGACCCCGCCAGAAAACCACTCCTCTTGTCTCCGTTACTCATCCCTCCTCACCTCTGCGCTCGGCCGACGTCTCCTTTGGCTACATTCTCACTAACCCAATTACATCCTCGCCTCAGGGGGGAAAGAAGAGCCACTTGTAGGGATGGACAATGAGTGACAGACTCGCGCAGCAAAGCTGAGGGCTTGAACGCAGCGTCTTTTTGCTGTTTTTTGTTAAGTCTGGGTTCTGGGGGTCTGATGGTGACGCTGATGGTGAGCAGGATGGTAGCAACAATAACAAAAAAAAATGGTGGGCCAAGGACCCAATAAGGAGTCCTGTTACCAAACCATCCTAACATGGACATCCACAGCTGGCCTCCGGTCAAACGTTTCGCTGACTGATGTGTCAAAACAAGCTTGTGATCTCTTTGTTTTCAAAGCTGCAATAAAGCAGATCGCTATATGCATCTCTTTGTTTCTTTGTCACTTTGTGCTCTCTTGTGCGCGTTGCATAACGGCACCACGAAACCTGAACCATACGTCTGGAAGTTCCTCCCGTCCGCACGATTGTCCCTGGTGTTCAAAGTCGAGGGGGCACAATCTGTTGTTCTCTCGTCTCAGGGGTTGAATGAGGAAGACAAAAGCCTCCTCCGAAAGTACAGCCGTCTCACTGTGAGCAGTATCCGTCCTTTTCGTTAGAAACTCTGATTCAATCCATTCAGCCGTTGTTTGTGCCGTTCCCCCGTACGATACCCCGCAGCCATCACAGGGCAGTAAAGTCAGCCACACTGTTCAACAGGGGAGCCATGAGGCCATTAAACACAACTAGATCAAAGCAGCGCGCCCTATTCTTGGAAACGAGTGATTTTCTTTGTTGTTTCACTCTTGTTACTGCTGAAAAATAGATGGCAGTGTTTATCGAAAGGTCTCCCAATTTATCTCGTGTCTCCAGACCCGAGTGGTTGAAAACCGTCATGTCGGCATGTTTAGTTTATGTCGGCTGGGTTTTCGTTCGTGTTTGTCATTCATATTTTCGCACTTTATTTCGGTGGGGTTTCCTGTTTTGTCTGATCAGCTTGGCTCGGATATACAGTGACTGATGTCGCTGGCAGCCCGGGCCAGCGACAGTCTCGTCTTGGTTTACGGCCCTGTCACACTCGCATCCTGTTTTATTGATAATTAGTGGTGAACGAGAGAGCAAAGCTCCAATCCTCAGCTTTTTATTGGCCTTACAGAGCTCCCAACCTCAGTCACAAGTGCCTTTGACCTCCAGTCTGTAGCTTGTCTGTGAGTAAGATGGATTCAGTTACTGAATGATGTTGGACATCTATGAGTGGTGATGTTACCGATGTTCAGCAAACAGTCTCATTGCACCTAATCTATACAGATGAAATCATTATGAGGACATTGAATCTGCTTGAAGTTTCTCTTCCTCTCACATTCTTCCATCCATCCGTCTTTATACTTTCCTCCCTTGGATTCACGTGTTTAATCCATTTTTTTGTTTTTATTTGGATCATGTCCAGTTTAAAACAGATCTCCAATGGATGACATCAGCAGCATCTGCATCGTTCCTGCTGACACGTATTCACTCCTCTTCTTCCTTTACAACGTCAGCGTGTCAGGGTTTTTTCCCTGGGCGTTTTTCTCCTCGTGTCTGTTTATCTTCTTCCCTCCTTGTTTTTCCTGAAGACAGCCGCATCTTGCTCGAAGGGTCCAGAACCAACACGCTGCAGCAGGAAGGTCTTGCAGGCCGGTTTCTTCCCATGTTTCAAACATGAGGAACTCCTTTATCTGATTTACCTTTTTATTTCTCTTCAAGGAGGCAAATCATGTTGAACATCTGGTCGCTGATTTAGCAAAAGTCGGCTCATCACACGCAGTTAAACTTCGATACCAGACAAATACATTAAAACCGTTGCCTCGTAAAGGAGCGGCTCTTTATACTTCCTCCCCTGGTTTATCTCCACCTTTTTCCCATGATTATTTGCTCTTATCTGACATGAAAGAGCTCAGGGACAGTAGTCGGGCCCCGATGGTCGTGATGGTCACGGTTGGCATTCACAGAAAGCAGAGCCACTAAAGATAATACGGTCCTGCTGACTTTAGCAGACGGCCCGAGCAGAGATAATCTAACGCCACCAAGATGTCTGGAGTGGCCTCCTGAGTTTTCCCAGCAGAGCCCCTTCAGGCCCGCGAGGTCCGGCTCACTGGAGAGAATTAAAAGTGATATTCCCCATCAAAGGAGCATTTCTCTCTCCGGGCTATAAACAGCCACAGCCTCCCGCCTTTTTTTTTTTTCTCATCTCACTCCAAGGTATTGTGCTGGCTCAGACAAGGTACGCGACCTGAGTCAAGTTAGGGGGAGAGAAGTGGAGCGGACGAGAGGGGAAGTGTGACCGCTGGAACAGAGGTTTGGCTTCTCCTCCGCCGACTTTCCAGGAAGCAGCCGCTTTAACTCTTTTGCCGCAGAGTGATGCCGCTCTCTTTAGGAGCGTGGTGCTCCTTCAATTCTGCATCATCACTCAGTTCACAGTCAATTCTGTTGTTGTCTGTGAATTGCACAGTCGCTTCTGCGAACGAAAGTCGGAGCTTATGTTTACGAACTTCAAGCATTAAGGGAACCGTTGTTTCGATCGTAGAGAACAAGGGAGCAAATCCCAGGAGCGTCGTCAACTTTTATAGAACTGCTTTCTGGATTGCAAAAGACACAATTTCTCCTTGCAGTCTCCACATTTTCTGCGTTAACACTGTCACGAGTTGTGTGGAAATCACATGCGCAATAATAAGAATGCATTGCAGACAACTCCCACTGCTCTGAGTGACCAAGTAAACACAAAAGTTGAATTCAACGGAGGAGGTTATTTATTGGGTTTGTCGTTTGTTTCCTTCTGCATTTTTTTCACGTGACAACACGCGAAACCAAAGAAGCTGCATCGAGGCCACGAGATGATGTGTCAAGGTTTTTCGTGCGTCGACCGTCTGGTAATCCGCATTGCCAGATCCGTGTTCTCCAAACACATCTAATGATGCTTTGTTTTGTCAAAACTGTCGATTCCATTCAAACACTTACATCATGTAACGCTTGTCTGTCCAACATGTGGCCTCGTCCAGACCTTCGGAGTCTGGCGGAGACTGTGGGAGGCAGTCCGCGACTGTCTCTGCGGTCTCTGACACTCTTGCGGCCCCAGTGGACCGATTACCTTCCACAGAAAGCCTCCTTTTTAAACGGTTCCCTAAAAGCCATGTATTTTCAAGTCATTATTGCCATTTGAGGGTTTTTTTTGTGATGCGTTTACATGATGCAATGTGTTTTTCTCCGGACTTCTGATTGAAAAAGACGGCAAAGATTGAGTCGTCGCAGTGGTGCTACTTGCTGTAATGATTCCAAGCTGCCCTGATCCCAATGAAACCTGAGCCTCTTACTGTCCCACATCTGCAATGCAGTGACAAAGATTGACAGTTTACCTGCCCGTCAGAGGGGATGGAGGGCGAGCACAGTTCATGTCTCTGAACCCTTTAGGACGACCTCGACGCCGGGATTGATCACCGAACAGCAGGAAATGACTCGGCAGGTGGTAGAAATGTAAAAGGTCATTGCAAGGAATTGGCCCACCATCACGCTCTATAATAATCATGTCCACATTTTGGAAGTTTGCGCAGGTGGAAAGTGTCTGGCTGTATTGGCCAACGGATATGGATGTGGATCAACAGTGATAGTCTCGGTATACGTAGGGAAACCCTTCACAAATATACGGAGCAAGTCATTTTCAGCTCCCTGCTTACACGGACGTTGGGCGCGACAGACCCGGCTGCTTTGTCATGCATGTTAGCTGCATGCCAGCAGAGATCAGGCGCCAGCTTCCACTCACGCCATCCCAAAGTCACTGCAAATAAACGAAGGGAGTGGAGGCCCGAGAAGCATGGGAGAAATCACGAAAACAACAGAGTGAGAGTTCACCAGCGAAGCACGATGAAGGGATGACGGCGGTTTGCAGGCAGAAAAGAAAAGAAAAGAAAGGATGCAGCTGAGGGAGGAGAAAATGATAAACACATCAACAAACAGAGGCATCTTTGACCTGCCTGTGACTGATTATGATGGGTTTTCTTTTGTTTGTTGATAACCCAAAAAGTAGCACACTGTTTACCCGTCTTACCACATGGCACCACTTATGGCCCATGGCACTTTTTTTGCAAAAATGTGCTGGCTTTGGCCTTCAACTTGGAACAAAAGGTAGCGGAAAGGTCAGGCACTTGTGATTTTTGGTGATTTTTTGTGATTATACGACTAACGAAGGCATATGCAGGGTTATCTGTTGCATAGCTGTCGGTGTTTGTGATGTATTGCTGGGTTGGTTTTCACAGGAAGGATGAAGAGTGTTGAAGTTGATGATGGTGAAGGTTTTTGGTTACTTTGACCAAAAGAAACATTTCCACGTCACGTTTATGTGCCCTTAAAGATCCCTCCAAATGGTATTCAAAAAAATAAATAAGTGAAGGCACGTGTAAGTGATGGCTCTTTTGAATGTACCTCACTGAAGAATGTGGGTACTTTCGTCCCTTCTGTCCCCCAACAATCACTGCAGTCATTTTCTTCCTCGAACTCAATTTAAGATGTTCCTTTCAACTGGCTGATAGTCGTGTTGGACTTCGGTGCGGGAGCTTCACAGGGCCTCAGTGACGTCAGATCACCTTTATCACCGTGTCCCTTCGAAGGATGGGGGGCCCCCCGAGCACAGCGCGACTGAATGGAGTCCTTTCTTTGCTCCCGCTAACTCAATATTACCATCGGACCTCCCTCAATGTCGCAGCTGAAGTTTGTCTCGCTTGCTTTGTCTCCTTCGCTCCCCCTCCCTCCATCTCCTTGTGGCGTGTTAGCTCTGCACAGCCACCGCCCCGTCCCGCACACGCATACGTTCCCAGTTCTCGTCTCAGGTGGAATAATATTATCTCAACGCAGTGCTCGCATTCATGCGATCTTCAGCTTGGGACAGTATTTAACCGTTTCCAGACCGCGCCGCTGCTTAAGAGTCCGTCGCTCCACTGCTCAGACTGTACTGCAGGTCATAATTAACCTGAGACAAAGCTCTGACCTGTGACAAATAGACTGTAACACTAGCCCCCCCCCGTCCAGCTCCAGTGCAGCTGGCACGGCATGGTCGGCCGCAGTGAGGTGGGGATGGAGCGGGTCCGCAGATTAAACGCTGGCCCGAAGGCACAGAAGAAGAATTCCAGGGGACGTGTAGACGCTACAACGGGGAGAAAGTTTAGGAAATAACTCGGCAGTTGAAATTACTTGCGAGCAACATTAGGCGACATCGCCCACAGCGAGAATAAAGTGGATGATATCGTCCTGCAGTCACATGTGCGATGGTTATTTATACAGCAGCTGCAGTGGGGAATACTTGGAATGAGCCGAGAGTGAGATGGTTATGAGAGCACCTCGTGGACAGCTGTCCGCTCAGCTGGCTGCACACTGAGAGTTGTGACTCTGAACGTGTTTTCTCTTGTAGTTCTGTGATGCAGTTGATCGCGTTCAGTCCAGTGATGTTAGATTGGAGCACCTAATGTTGGTGTGATGGTGGACTGTGTTCAGGTACATTTTTCTTGGCTAGTTTTTGTTTTCGTTATTGGGCAGCAAGTTTTGTTGGAGTTTAGGTATCACGGATCGTCACTGATCACCGAGCTGTCTGGATCGCCCCTCTCGGGTCGGGATGCTTGTGGTTTCAGGCATAAATCACAGCGGACACGACAAATCCCACTCCGTCATTCATCACTTTTATGGCAAAGCTATTACAGTGTCAGCACAGTGGAACAAGAAGCGACATGATGGTGGGATTACGTGCAGCCAGGCCTTTTGTTTGAACCAGCATCACTTTGGTTTATTACTGCCAAATTACACATTCTGTTGTCGTATTTATCGTTTGTAATTCAGTGCATTTTTCTTCCATTGACTGGTCATAAAATATCAAATTCTGCCAGAAGATTTGCAGTTTCCTGCTTGCTGTTATCTTATCTATAATATTTTGTCTCAGGGACCAGGAATTCTCATTGGGTCCATTTAGTCGATCAGTATCAGTGACATTTGAACATTGAAATGTATTTGTTTATATATCATAAGAGTTGTTGTTTTCGATGTGCTCTGGAAAATATAATGCGAAAACTTGATTCAAAAAGCAGCAGAGGTCATGAGAACTCGGGGACCCATGAACAGGATCGCTCAAGAAAATCTGGTTCACAGTGTTCCTGCAGTTTTAGTCGGATTCGGTTGATCGGTTGTGTCCTCAGTAACTCTCCTACATAATCCTGTCATCCCTTATTCCCGTCCTCGTGTAATTGCAACAGAAAACACGCACAGACGCTCCCTACGGCTTTTAACCATGCCGTTACCGCAGGTATTTTAACTGTGCCTGGCTTTGGTCTCGTTGCATTAGCTGCACATTCCAGTGGCGCGGATAATGGGAAGTTCTATTAGGAGCTATTTGCGGCCGCGCTGTGGCGTGTTTCACCGGATTCCAACATTAGCCGGGGTTTTTAACCCTGCCGGGTGAAGGGTACGAGGGGAGCGAGGGTCCGGTGCTTTGTCTCCGTTTGTCGTGCTTGTTTCTGTTGTCGGCTCTGCTCTTTGTATATTTGCTTGGCGTTATTATAAATATCCAAGGGGATGCATGTTTGTTGACAGTCTGTGTGCATGTCGCGCACTTTTCGACGCTCATTTAGACCTCCGTTTTGCACTTTCACTTCTCTGGCAGCCTGTGCAGAGCCGTGCCGTTCGGATCATTCACTGTACATGCACATGTACCCCGGTGACTCTAATGTGTGCGTGTGACCGTTGGAGACCTCGTGGCCACGACGGCGAGGGGTGGCCTGTTGACACCGAGCGGCAGCAGGGGAGCTTCCTTCTCCCTGGGTTATAGAAAGCAAACAAGCTAATGGGAGCCAGCGCTCCGGCCTCAGTTTCAGCCACGCATCCATTCAGTCAGCCGGTCAGAGGGGAGAGAGGACGGCGGCCGTCGTGCTGCAGAGTAACGGCTCCAATGAAAAAACGTTTGTGTGTGTGTGTAAGTGGCGGAGGAAAAGGGAGCATGCAGATGTGCACCCAACCACCTCTTGAAACTGCTGATAGTTGAAACTCTCTTAACGCTTCACTAGCCACATCCTGATTATAAATCCTGACAAGAAGTTTCTCAATGATTTGCTCCAAAAAAAAAGCAAACGATTGAACAGCTTCAAGAGATCTTTCACCTGTCGTCCTGCTCGCCTCAGTGTCCTTTTATTGGCTGTTTCTTGAGTCTCAGCAGTCACAACTGTCTTCATCTGCAGCTGCACTTTCCAGGAATTTTTTTTTAGAAATCACACTTAAGGCTTTTTATTTATGGTAGCTTAGAGTCTTTGTTGGAGATTTAAAACCAGCTCGTGTCTTTTGATCTTCTAAATGTCATCAAGAAAATTCTTTACCCTTTAACTTTCTCATTGCAAAAGCTTTTTTCCAACTATTATTAAAACAAATTTAATAGTTATTGATATGAAATTTGGTGGAATACATATAAACTTTTTGCAGATCAGTTGTGAAGATGCACGTGTACTGTCCTCCACTTTATTCAAGTCTCATGAGGCATCTGCAAAAATCTCTTCTCCCATTTTTCAGCCCAGCCTTCACTTCACTCCTTTGTGTACTTGAATGTACTTCATTACAAGTCAACAAAAAATCATATGCTGAAGCACCGTCCCACCTCAGAAGCTATAGGACCCAACTGCGCTTCATGAAATCTGTGTCCTCTTCCTTTTCTATAAAAAGTCCGTTTGACCTCTCCGTGTGTTTGGAAACATCAGGTGCAGATTGGAAGTTGTCTGTAAACTTTTGTAAACACACTTCCTTCATCTTCCTCCTCACAAACAAATGAATCTCAGACCTCCAATTAGCATGAACGCCTCTTGACCAGATGACCTTCGTCTCACCTGATCGGCCCCAGAGAGCTGTAAAGAAGTTGGTTTTAGACAGGTTCGGGATTACCCATGATCCTCTTCGGTAATCCTTGACCCCCTGGGGGGGGGGCAACAAGAATGATCGGAGAGTAATTTATGTGAACCCTCTGTGTGTCCCTTGAACTCCGCGCGGTGTCAAGTCGTGTCCATGAATTTTGGCCCCGGCCATATCTTCTACTGTCAACACTCTCACGCTCCACATCCTGGCCGCCCTCCACCGGGGGGGGAGCCAGAGACAGGGACGGCGGGAAAGAAGGATGAGCTCTATGAGGGAGGGATGTAAATGCTATACAGCAGCTTTGTCTCTGCACTTCGTGACAGAGGCCATTTAGCAGCTCTGTTATCTATCGCTGCTCTTCTTCACTCAAGGTCTGGCCTCCGCCCAAGAGCAAACATCGCACGCACGAGAGTACACAAGAACATCCATCACGTGGTTTCGCCCATCGACTTAGATTTCATTGGAGTGGAGTCTGAAGGGTTGGATTTGTCATCAGCGTGCACGCTCAAGATGCTGTCGAGATTTTCTGTGTTTGTCGAGCTTTTAAAAGCTAAAGGCAAACAACAGGCTCGATCAAGTGTGATGAGGACATTAGTTCAGGTTGTTTGTAATTTCATTGGGATTATTCTCGATGTGTTATGAGGAAAGTCATTTATCATGATGTATTTAGAGATTTTATGAGGTTCACGGGTTTTTACTTCAGGTTTCTTAATATCAAAAGGTTGCTGTTTCCTGATTTCTTAACTCTGTAGTTTAACATGTGCTGAAGTGTCCTTGAGCAAGACACCGAGTCCTGAATCGTTCAGGATGGTATGCAAACGCCTTGTATGGCAGCTGTTCCCATTGGTCTCTGGGGCAATGTGCGACTGGGTGAGACTGAATTATAGTGTGAAATGTGGTGGAAACAAGTGCTTTGAGGAAGGATTGCCAAAAAAAATTTAAGGTTGGAAAAGAAAAAGACAATAAAGCATCTTCACAAATTTTCTGACACATGCTTCTTCAACTTGCTAATGATAGTGTTGCATTCATTCATGAATATTTATGTGCACACTGAGAATAAAAATGTTAAATACAATTAAAAAGATCCTTTTTAGCTGTTAGTTTACAGATTGTGAAATAAAATAGCCACCACAGTAATTCAGATGTTTTACTTTGTAAATAAGATGTTGAAGTTTTGCTGCCTGTGAGGTTTTGTTGAGAGCAGTTGAATTTGTTGAGACTTGAGACTCAGTTTGAATTGTATTCATAATTCAGTTTTTGTACCACTAATGAGGAAGTCAGAAAAAACACACACATGCGCTTTGCATTCATACGTCGAGTGAGTAACAGAGAAGCTTATCGAACACAGTCTTAAGTGGAAAAAGGTGAAGTTCCCAGCGACATGAATGCACATTTTCACGACCGTGAAAACGAAAGCCCCCACAGATGTCTGCGTATGGCAAACAGAGTCGTTATCGAATCAACAGGAGCCTTCTGTTCTGCCCCGTGTTTATGGCAGTGGTAACTTCAGAACACTATTGAATAAAGGGATGTTGGCCTTTCTCATTCCGTGTGCTGTGTCAGTGTCAGATGCATTACTGGGGCATATGTAAAACACTTCACAACACACATGTGCTTCTGAACTGGCATCAGGGATTGTTGCACAGTGGCCCAATCTGCAGTTTGGGTCAAACAGACATCAAAAGAAATTGGAGGTTTAGACAACTTGATAGTTTGTGTACTGCAGCAGAGGAAACTTCAGACTGTTGACCTGAGACATCCACAGGCGAGCTGCTTTTACACGCACACCCTCCTCTTCCCTGCGGTGGCTGATACGTTGCAGGGCTGACGCACCTTGCCGTACATGCGAGTATGATGCGAGTCTTTGCGCGCAGCCTGCAAAAGTGGGAGATTTCGGTACTTGCCCGTGTTGGACGCCTGCTTTCTGTGATGTGGGTCGGTGCGTGTGGAACATATCACTTTCCATCGCCTGGGAATGTTTGTGTACGCGAAAGGGAGTGCAGCTTCCAAACGAGCAGGTACTCGTGTCATTGCGGTGAGTCATCGTGTGAGGACCAGAAGGAGGTGGGGGGGGGGCACGCTGGAGTCTCTTCAAAGTGAGTCTGTGAAACGAGCTGAGAAGATCTGGACTGAGCAGATGAAAGACGCAGAGATTGTGTGGTGGGACTGGTGCGCAGCATGGGTCTAAGTGGGAGAGAGCTGGTGCAAAACAAGTAACACACACACACACACCTTCACAGAGTTTGTGTGTGGGTGTGTGTTTGGTGGAGCTGTTTAGGAGGTTTGACAGCCACGATATACACCAATCAACCATAACTTAACGACCTCCTGCCCAATACTTTGCAGGTCTCACTTACCCAGCAAACTGCATTACATTGTCTTCTTACTCTCTTCTGTCACACCCAGCGCTCACCACATGTGTCAGTGCGTCCTGATTCACCTTGTCACTGATTCGCCTCTTTCCTTTTCTTTCATCAACTAGCTGCTCAGAGTTTTCAGGCTCTTCCTGCGTGTGAATTTTGGTTTCTCCGTTTGTCTCCCGCAGTCGGAATCATGCGTAACAGGCAAGTCAGTGACTTTGAATCGTCTACATGTGTGATTATGTGCGTGGAAATCGTTCACTGTCATTGACTTTTTTGAAGTGGTTGGACGGAAGATCCAGCATCGGGTAACCGGACGTATTCTGTCAGTATACGGTTACTCAAACACAACCTGAGATTAAACACGGGCTCAAATATTTATATTCGTTTTATGAGCACCACCGGGAAATCTCTTCACAGTGTGAAGCAGGCAGGTGTTGGAACGGGAAGAAAACATCCGCCACAGACTGTACAGTCCGTCGGTGGCCTTGAGAGGATTTGCTTGATCCTCGAATATACAGTGTATGTTTTCTTTAGCTTGTGTCGTGCAGTGTTTACTGTGCATTGAGCAGAAGATGCAGACATCCTGGACATTATAGCGACCGCCCGGCTGACCGTGCAGCTGCAGTGAGCGACACTGACCATGAATGCAACTGCGTGACTGTGAAGCCTGCAGAGCCATAATGAGGGAATCCATCAACAAAGGGGGCAGAGAGTGCAGAGTCAGAAAGACGCAGGTGCGACGACATACTGTACCATTTAAGAAGCAGAGAGTGGAAGAAAAAGCCTGCGAAGCGGAGTCGGGAAACATTTTTGAGAAAAAAACGGGGATATGGAACAATTACAGCAAGTTTAAAATATTCTTCTTCGGGGCAAACATGCTTTGGCGAAGATCTCTGCAGCTTCATGTAAATGACTTGTTGACAAATGAGCAGTCGAAATGATGAATAGAGGCACCATAAATTATTTCCTGACACTTGCAGTCCAACTTTCCAGGCACTTTCTTGTCCTCTTTTTTTCCACTGAATGAGGAAATTGATGGGGTCCCCCCCCTTTCCCCTTCCCTGACCGCCGACACGGATTCCCCAGATCTGTCCCGTCTTCTCTCCGTTAGTCAGTCAGTCAAGCCTCATAAAATGTGTCCTAAACACTCTCTGTGTGTGTTTCCCAACAGCTGGGCAGGTCCCACTGAACCAAAGCACCATGGATGGCTGCTAATAACCCACCCTAATAATCCCCGCCTTACCTAATGTCTCTCTCGCTCTCTCTCTCTCTCTCTCTCTCTCTCTCTCTCTCTCTCTCTCTCTCTGTGCTCGCTGCTATTAAATACCCATTCATTATCATGCAAACAGTTGCTGCCATTGTGACCACGAGTTCCAGAGGTGAGAGCAGACGCTGGCTGGTGGACTCTGCAGCGGGGCTCGTGCCCTTGGGAAGTGATGCTGGGCGATTACTCAGGGTCCCACAGAGGTGAAGCCCAGACCAGAATGAGCCCAGCAGGGACTCATGTTAATGAGTGGGAGGGTTTGCTGCCGGAGCCTCAAGATTGCAAAGATGGGAATACGCTCAAGCTGGATACGAACTACACTGCGCCCCTCATTCGTTTCCTGTCAACCTACTCAAAAACTGTACTTTCCGACGTCTGGCTGCAGTGTAACAATAAACATGTCTTCACCTGAAAACTAGAACATTTTGCTAATGGAAGCCTTTATTCTGCTCCCACAGTGTCACGAGTCCTTCTGGATTATTGTGCAATAAGGTTTACGTCCCCCTTTACTATGGAGGAACATTGCCATACAGGCACACACACCCATCATGGTTTTTAATGCCTTCTGGGAACATTACGGGGACTTAGGTTAATTTCCGGCAGACTTACCCTGCTTACTCCTAAATAGCTATAAAAATGAAATGATTTTCCTCGTGAGAAATTCACATGAGTCTCTATCGGTCAGTGTGCGTCAGGTGTCTTTCTCCATGGGTGTAGTTGATCAAAAAACACACAAGCACGCACATATGGAGTATCAAACCTGCTCTGTCCTCCATTTCCTCCTTGTAGTGAAACAGAGAGAACCAGCTGAGTGGACTCATGAGACAAGTAGCTGAATGTTAAACACACATTTGGTGGCTCACATTAAAGTCATATTTCCTTAAACAGGCAATTTGCCTCAGAGTGCATATGCTGTGATCCAAAGCAGTGACTCCTGCTGCAAAACGGCTTATATTTGTAATTGCACGAGTGTTTTGTCCTCAATCGAGTCTGTGTATTGAGATAGCATGAGAGGGTTAGCAGTGCATGTCCCTGAATGTCGGGTCTAATTGGGCGCCCAGAGGAGCTCTCCGGGTGCATGGCAGGATCCACTGGGGACTGCGGGAACTTTACTGGAAACCATTAAGGAAACAAGACATTTCCGACCACAGGGAATGAGAAAAATGACTGAAAATGAGGAGAAAGGGGGTGGGGGGGGGGGAACGAGAGATTCGTCAAGGCTGAATTGTTCAGAACAGGATTGTCGTGTGTGTGTGTGTGTGTGTGTGTGTGTGTGTGTGTGTGTGTGTGTGTGTGTGTGTGTGTGTGTGTGTGT
>JASSRZ010000049.1:6300664-6319184 GCA_032164315.1 Malacoctenus gilli | reverse complement strand
TGTGTGTGTGTGTGTGTGTGTGTGTGTGTGTGTGTGTGTGTGTGTGTGTGTGTGTGTGTGTGTGTGTGTCTAGTCGCGTGCCAGATTGCAGGTCAGCTCAGTCACAGCCCGGCGCAGAACTGTGTCGGCTCACGTCGCTGTTTTCTGTGCCGTGCTCCTGCTGTTAGATAACCTCGACTGTCCAGTCTGCCCCGACCTCCATATCGTCGTCAATCAATCATACGCTGTCATCAGGTTTTCATTTTGAACTATGGCTTCTGCTTATTTGGCCCCCTGTGGCCACGCCTGCCTACATCTTCAAACGCTCGGTGTTTTTTGCGTGCGGGAGGGGGGGCATACTGTAGCTGCAGAGTGAGAAAAATACACAGTCACTGTTTTCAGAGAGAACAAAGAACAGTTTGAGTATGAAGGCCTCTGCATTCATGTCACTTTCAACTCCTGCTGGAGAAACTGATGGAAACTCTTCATTATGGTTGAAGCGTTATGTGAGGTGAGGGGTTGAGGATAGTTAGCGGCAACACACTTGAACGGTGGTGGAATCCGTAATGGCCCCTGGAAGCAATTGTCCCCCCCCCCCCCCCCGAGGAATATTTATGCATCGGTGAATTATTCTAAGCATGTTCCCAGTGTTTATTTCTACAGCTACAGCGATGTCTGGCTGCATGGCAGAACGGCCGTGCAGCCGATCCCAAAGTGGAAAAAATAGAAATAACAACTGTTGCATGTTTGTGTGAAATGTGCATCCACTGACATTGCAGCAGCAAACTGCAGCGTAGCTGGAGCCCTCATTAAGATAAAGTCAGTCATCCCCCCCCCCCTCGGGCTTCCTTTTCTTTTTCACACACCACATCAAGTCCAAACACTGGTAAAGACTCATAAAAGCTACACATAATATTTAGGTATCTGTCATTTCACCGTAATAAAGGAACCAAAGGCGCTGACATTGCTTTTGTTTGTGGTAACCGTTCCCATCGAAACACATGAGCTCCGGTAGGCCACGGGTGTCTCAGCTGTGATGTCTGGTGCCACCAATGCAAACAGACAAGGTCTGCATGAGGCCAGTCAGTCTGGTGGGTTTGTTGAGTCTTGGAGAAGTGGTCACATGGGCGGTTTGGTTGATCCCTCAGTCCAACTTTTCATGGAGGTTGAAATTTTTGATGATGTGGCAATTTCTTTCAATACACCAGTTGTGTAGTCATCGTCGCTTCGCTGTTGCAGCAACCACGGCTCAGCTGTGGTTCTCACCTGGTCAACGCACCAACAACAGGCATTGAGCCCCAACAATGAACCCCAAGTTGCCACTAAATGATGTGTTTTGCACCACTGGTGATGATAAATGCAGTATATTTTTAATGTAACGACGCTGCATCCTTGTGTCAGCTTCAATTGGTTCATCAAACTAAATTATTATCGTTTAGCCTTTATCGAACAAGGTAAGTTACCACTGAGATTAACAATCTCATTTTCTACTCACATCTACACTCACACGCCTTTCCCAGCTTCTCAAGCATAGAAAAGCTCAGATATTCACATCTACTCGAAGAAATCTGTTTTGAGATCTGTTTTAATGCCTGTCGTTTGTGTCAAAGATCTCAACGTGACCAAAAAACTTGAGTAGTTGTTGGAGGAAAAAAAAATCCCTTTAGTTACTTACTAGCTCCCTCTATTGGAAGCTCCCTGAATTAGAGGAGGGATATGGTCGACTGAAGCGTGAGGAGGGTTGTGTGTGTGCGTCAGGGGCAGAGTTGGGTATGTACCATATGTTGTGGGACGAAGCGGGTGCTCAGGAGATGCGATAGTAATGGGTGAAAGGTGACACTCTGACAAGTGGTGTTTACGAGAGCAGCGAACACGAGAGGAGAACTGTCGACCGCCTCGAATATGAGACATAAGTTGAGAATAGAGAAGGAAGGTGCCTGAAACGGAGATGTGCATGAGAGGCAAGTGAGAGGAAGACGGAAATGGACAGTCAGGCAGGAGGACGTGACGGGGACATAAGGATCTGTCTCAGACTGACACCAGCCCTTAACCTGGAGGTCAGAAAAAGGAAGAGGTGTGGAGGGACATGGCGAGAGGCAGCGGAGGTTTCAGTGTGACACCGCCACTGATGGATCTGAATCAGAACATGTAGGCCACCTACGAAGCCACAACGCGTGTGCACATTTTAATTTAAGTATCAGGACTCATCTCCTGTCCACTTTTCACTGGTCTGATGCGCGTTTAGCAGCGATGCCTGCAAAGAGAATGTGAATGAGTTTGTGTGAGGGTCAGAGGTGGCCTGTGTTGGAGTAGAGTGGCAGATTTATGTGCTCCACCAGCCTGAAGGCAGGAGGTCACATGCTGTCTTTATTACACGCCTTAACACAGAAAGCAGCGGTGCGCGCACTCAGCGTCAGCCCCACCGATGCCAGGTCATGTGTGTAGAGGAGCGGGTGATAGATAAAGCAGGAAACGAGGTTTGCGTGACACGTGTGTGTGCGTTGCCGATGTGCGAACGTCAGCCGTGGGCCTTGAAGGTTAACCCACGTGAAGATGGAGGACAGGGGGACATTGATCAGTAAAGAAACAAGCTTTGGAGCCGAGATGAAAGAACACTGTTGGGTCATGTTGCTCTGTATCATTAATATCTATCAGGAGTGATGTAAAGCTTGAAAAAACCCAGCCAGACAGGGATTAATGAGAAGATTACAACCGAGAGGAGGTGGGGTGGGGGTGGGGGGGCAAAATATGGAGGAAGGAGTGTCTCAGGGTCACAGCGTTGCCTCGTCTCTACTTTACCATATTCATTCATTATCTCCCTCCCTGCTGCTGTCACTGCCCACAGAGGGCTTTTATCTCCTGTGGGGTGGTGCAGTTATTAAATCCAAACCATGAAAGTTTTTAACTCTGCTGTTTCAGGCTGATGTAAGCCTTTTGGTGTGTATTTTCTGCACATAAACCTTTAATCTTCCTCTCATCCATGAGGAAAAACTTCACTCAGGCGGACTCGCTCGTTCTTGCTTCATTTTGGTTTACTTTGCTTCGTATTATTTCAATTAGTCTATTTCACTTTCTTCATGCAGACTTTTTTTTCCCTATGTTGATAAGTTAGCACATCTCTTTCTCTCTGTGTTGTTGACTCATTCCACATTTTTACTTCTGAATGGGACCAAACTTCATAAATTCTTGCCTTGGTTGGGCAAAGAAGTTGGTTCGTTTCATACTTGATCCCATGGTTTGTGTCTTCAGGAACAGAAGCAATGAGTCGAAAAATCCATGTATTGGCGTTGAGGTTTGACCTGCTCCTCCTCCCCTGCACCTCCTGACAGGCAGAGCTGATAGGTCCGGAAGGACACCCTCCCACCCCCTGCCAAAGCTTGGGTCCAGCTTTCGCATCATTTAAAATGGGCAGAGTGAATAGAGTGAACGGGACATCGAGCCCCCTGTTGCACCTTCCTTTTCCTGCAACAATGGGTCTGAAAATGCCTTTAACAGAAGGTTGATTTAGAGGAGAGAAATGTGCAAAAGGCTCCATATTGGCCGAGCTGGAATCAGGTGTAAGCAGACAAAGACCCCTTTGTTAAAAAGCCCAGATAGTTAGTTTTACTATAAACCTCCTGCGGCCGATTTATGAGGCAGGCACCATGCCGTGGATGAAACTAATATGAAGCTTTTTGAGAGCAGTACCTCTCGGAGCAGACGACAGGGCCTCTTAATCACGTTCAAAGCTACCGCAAAATATATTTCTTGTACCGATGTATCGGTTTACTCACAACGCCCGCCGATGGTGCCGCAGCTCAGTCCAAGAACATGTCTGCTGGTCAGGGGAGTGTTACGGCCACAAGCAGGTTTTTTTTTCCACTTGACCTGGCAGCCAAACGCTGAAACCTGAGGCTTGTCCTGAGGCTGTTTCAGTGCAGCACATCAGGGAAGCGCCAGGCCCCGGTGGGTGTTTGGTTTCGACTGGGACGGAGGCTGATCGTGGTTCAGCAAGACATTTCATCAAATTCAGTTTTTAACGATATTGGGCGGGAGGGTTTTTTTTTCTTGTTGTCCAGACTCTGTTGGACAAAGTCCTAAAATGACTCAACAGTCTCCCTCTGCTGTGGTCTCACCAAAGGTTGTGAAGGTTATGTTTCTGGCTCTGTTTGTCAGTTTGTCTTTTAACAAGCAAACTGGAAAAGTTCTTGAGGTGCTTGGATGAAATTTGCAGGATGTGTGAGGGTGTTTTCATCCAAAATGGATCCAAAATCTCTGGCGCTTTTCGTGAGTGTGTGGTGCTTATAGAGAGTGTGGCAGACAACGTGTCGAAGCCGGAAAGGTTAACTGGTGTCCTGGCAGAGGTATGCGCTCTACCGAGGGCCTTTCTCGTTCATTGTGGTGTTGTCTCTCCTGTGGTGTTGACTCTGTGACAGACTGGCTCCTATGGTCTCTTTTTGGAAGGGTCTGTTTTCTCACTGTGATGCTCCGTTGTGTGTCTTTTAACCCCACATTTTCACATTTTATTCGGCGTTTTTGTGTGGCGCACACTCAGCAACGCTTCCTCCCGTCTGTCCCCGGCAGATGGACGCTTTCACGTGTTTGTTTTTGATCTGTGTTTGTGCGTCATTTTTGCGGATCAGTCACAACACACTCATGAACTGAAAACATGACGTGTTTGAGGATATACGCTATCAGGGATCCCAGCCGATCGGGCCCGTGGTGAGGGCCTCTCAAACTCCTGTTCACCATCAGGCTGGTTTCTTGACGGGAGCTCATAAAAACAGGACATCCAAAGGCTGGTCAGTCTTTATAACGGGTGGAAATAAATTCTGCCATGACAAATGTTAAACATGTGTCCAAAATGACTGAAAGGGACATGACTGACTACAGAGTGTGGGATGAAAACGTGTTGAATGAAATGACGGCTTGTCCTTCTCTCTCTCTCTCTCCTTCGCTCTCTCTCTCTCTCTCTCTCTCTCCCCCCCCCGCCCCCTTGCAGCTGTGGTCTCCTATCTCTTGCTCCCTGCTCTGTCTTGACTCTTATGCAAGGTCATTTCATTATGAGCGCTTACCCAGAGATTTGATTGGTCAGCGGCGGTAAAAGGCACATACATGACTTCCATCGTGCGCTCCCAGCTGTGTTTAACTTTCATTACTGCACATGAAGACTATCGGACATATCAGCTGTGTCAGCCACAGCTGTTGGACACACACAAACCAGCATAGCTTGAGATACACATCTTCTTCACACACTGACACACACGGCTGTAAAGATCTCCGGGGGCCGTCTGGTCAGAGAAATGTAAACTCCATATACTCCAGCAGATATTTATTGTTGGTGATATTATACATTGCTGGTAGTTCAGTGCTTGAATGTAAACTCACAACCGCCTGAAACATCATACTGATCTCCAGTCCGTCAACGAGCGTGTCGAAGGCTCGACAGTCATCCCAGTCATGTTCTGACTCCAGGAACCCGAGCAGCTGATTGGCCCCAATATGGAGGCCACCTATCGGATAAAGTGACGCATGACCCCCCTCCTATAAAGTTCACACTGGGGCAAGTCTGCACCTGCCACCGGAGCAGCTTCACAACACACCGTACAACACAGCCACAGTCACACCACACCGTCCCGCCTCTGAAGTCTCAAAACGAGTGGAGCGGTTTCTCTTACATGAGTAACATGGCAGCATGCAGAGCGAAAGGCTTCAGTGATGGCATCGTATCTCGGGGCACTATGAAATGTTAGACCATGAGCACACACCTGTATGCGAAAGTCTTTGAAATAAACAGATGATCATCTTTAAAAGAAGCAGCTGAATCCCAAAGGTTTATATAGTTTATGAGTGATCACAGAGGCAGCAGCACTGACGTCAGTGACAAGTTCAACAGGCTGCAGCCGCTCCGCCGAAAGCGAACGAGGGCTGCTGACTGATGTCATTCAGGTCATCTTCAGTCTGAATGAGTTTGACTGAAAGAGATTTTTATACCATCACCAAAAATTTTAGGTGATAAGTTTTTTTTAACCAGAAATGATTATGTTGCGTCTCCTCTGAATAGTATTTAATTCTTCTCAACACAGATGCAAAAGTTTTGTTTATTTGTCCCAAAAGGATTTTTTGAATCAGTTGTCTTTGACCATTTTTGGTCACACATGGTTCAGGAATAGCACTCATTTCTCACTTTTATCCACACCTGTAATAACTTATTTATACCACATCAGTCTCAGCTGGTCAGGTTTTTGTTTCTCAAGTTCACCAAACTGCAATGTCTTAGAAATAGAAATTATTTCTCTGCATTTAACCCAATCTGATAAGAGCTAAAATGAACTACAGGCACGAAGAGCACTGGGCTGTCAGAGTCATTGTCAGGGGTGAAGAGCTTCACTTAAGGGCCCACAGTGGTGCTGACGTGAGCAGGCACAAGCGGTGGCTTTGACGCCCTCATTGGCCTCAGGACTCAAATCAAAGATCCTTCAGTGCAAACGACTTGAACACCACTGACCGAGTGTTTAATATTTGAAGAATGCAGCGGCTGGTCCAGCAGATACTTTTCAAAGGCTACAAAAGTCATGTTACAAATGAAGTTAGATTTTGCTTTACTGCCTGGCAGGTTGGCCTGGATTTGTCCGTTCCAGCCTCAGATGTTGGTTTGTAAAAGTCGGCAGTACATAGAGAGCAGGAAAAAAAAGCAGTCTCATCACGATGATTCACGTTGATGTATCATACAGCCTTTAGGCACCTGTTTGTTTTATATATGCTGATCTCATGTGCAGTTGTGTTAAATGAGCAGCACTGACTTGTTTCAGGTGCCATGTGAATCTCTTCCAACAGCCGGCAGATTTACAACAGTGGGAGTTGACTTTGTTCCAGATCTTTCCTTGGTGTGATCCAGTAGATATTTGCATTTGTTTAGAAAAGCACAATCGCATTCACCAGACCTCGGACTTTCTTTGATTTGGATTTTTTTCTTAACTTACAGTTCGTTCACCTCATTTGGAGCCACTCCATATAATCAATCACGCCGCGATGAGGTTGGCTGGGGGTACGAACTCCACGATAAAGTTGATTCTCAGCCATCAACTTTCTATCCAAATGTATCGGATGGCAAAGGGGGATGTTGACTGGAGCCAGAGTGTGTTGGCAGCAGATTGCACACGGAGATATGATGACTGCCAGACCAGAATCAGCGGTTTATATGCCGGCCGTAGATGGATCAGGCAGATACCTCAATGCCGGTAAAGATAAGTAAAGTGAGGGAATAGATGAAGAGCAATATGAGACGAAGTGTGCATGTGCGTGTGTGAAGTAAGTTTGTGTCAGAAAAAAGAGAAAATGAAATCGGAACGTTAACCTGTTAGCATCCAGCCTATCCATTAGGTGGAGCAATGGAGTTAAATTCCCCTTCAATGAATCATACCAAGTGAATTTTATTCTATGATATTTTATGAGACCAACCAATGAAAAAAGACAATTTTTGTTCAGGATTTTTTTTCGTTGAGGACTTTTTTTTGACGATTCTGTTTTAAGCATAAAGTCTAAATGAATAGAATTTTAAAATGTAAAGAAATTAGAATGAATGTGGTTCAATGTAGTTTTCTCTCTGACAAACGTCTTTTTCCGCATAAATATTGGCCGTCCTTGCAGCACACCATCAGGCTCTCCCATTTCCAAGGGCTCAAAGTCTGCTGACCTCTTTCTGCGTCTTAAAAAGGCTTTGCTTCACATCATCATGGAACAAGGATGGTTTGGCGTATTAGCTCACTTTGTTTTATGGCTCTCTTCACCTGCTTCCCTCCGTGCCAGCTTACAACTGTGTAGTTAACCTCTGTCCCTTCAGAACTGTTGAGTGCATGAGAAGGAGCTTGAGGGCTACGTGCTCCCACCTTCGGTCTCCAAAGAAGCTGTAATTGGCCTGTCTGCTTCTGGTGTCTGGTGGACCGACGGAAAGAAACCAGAACACAAAGATAGCTTAAGGTAAGGGCTGAGGGCAGCAAGGTTGAGATACTTGTGAAGAAGGAAACCCTTTATAATGGTGGAACTGTAGTTTTTCAGAAACTACGTGGAGGACCAGCGATGCAGCTTGTTTAGGAGAGAGCTGCGGGAGGGTGGAGGAGGAAGTCTCACCAGAGGAGCTGTGAGGGTTGAAGAGAGCGCAAAGCCCCCTTTTGAACATTCACACCATGTTTCGTGAACCGTGGTCCACACATTGCCCCCTGTCACACATGCACACATAGCTGGGGTGATTATCGCCGTTCTGTCTTTATGCCACCCCCGCGCTCCACGCTCTGCTCTCGCTTTGCTCTAACATGTTCCAGAGGCTCCAACTGAAACCACATTTTATGAATGAAAAAGGGGATACCAAGATAAAAGCACATTTTATCCAGTTACAGACCACCATTCGACATAGACCGGCCCTGGACCCAACCAACACTTCAAAATATCCTTGTCAAATTACCACCGCGCGCATTGATGCTGGTGACTTATTTCACATTAAAGGGTCTGATACTTTTATCTTGTGTCAGTTTTTAAAACTTTATCCAAATCCTGGCAAAGGAAGTGCGGTACTTTTACGTCTTCGAGGCAAAGTGTTGCCATGTTTCCACTCATGCTCCTCAGGTGACCCTTGTATTTTCCGAACCCTTGCTCTCCATGTGTGCCAGTATGTGTTAACCCTGTTGTTTACTCTCCCTGAGGACTGGATTTAACACCTCCAGACTTCCTGGAAGTCGGCGCAGCACCGGTGGCCCCAGTATGATCTGATCTACAAACATAACCCTCATTCTCACCTCTGCGTCGCACCAATGGCTGCTGCCCATTTGCCTTCGGCTACATCTCCAATTCGTTTTGGGACTCGCCGACTCCCGCATCTGACGGTGGCGATTGGTCACGGACGGTTGATCACTCGCAACTGCCGCCCGGATCGCACACGGTGGACCAACAACATACACAATGCATCTGCTTTTTTCCTTCCTCAGTTCTCGATTGCGTGTGACTGTGTTTGCACACTTAAGATCCTTCTTAAAGTATCAAACCCAGTGTCTGTGGTCACAGTATCTACAAATAGGAGCCAATATGCTCCCAGCTTGCCCTGCAGCAATAAACACACACTGGGTGTGAAAGTGGGCATGTGTGTGTTTTGGTAGCAACTGAGGAAGGTTTGTTTTTCTGAGGTCGGCTTTGGTCAAGTATTCTCACGGAAAAAACAATTTCTTCTTGTTTAACGTAAAACGACTCCAGACTTCAAACAATCATCAAAAATTCATGGAACGTGAAAGCAAAAGACTCTCACAAAGAAATAAAAATCAATGACAGTGATGAAACAATGAAAAGTTTGTCGCAGAGAAACAAAACAGGAGGACTGAATCGCGACTTTCCAGTTTAGCTAACTTGGCAAACTCCACTAAACGATACAAGAAAAGAAATACTGACATTGCTGCAACTATAAATCGTTTGGATAATTCGAGGGGGAACAAGTTCAACAACTTGAGCAACAAATGATGGTGTTGAAAGAAATGAACAATGCGTTTCTGCTGGACATGTAATTGAGATATTGGAGAGTGATAAATATATGTAGTTTTCCTCTCCTCATCACTCTCTGACGACAACTTCTCTCCATCTTTAGCAACGTAGCGTCAATTTTGAAGAAGTGGTTTTGGAGAGAGTCCTGAAAGGAAGGAATGTGATTTATTTTTTGTGATGAATACGTTTGTTTTTTTCGGTTTTACAGCCCTGTTTTATTTCAGCGATCTGCACCCTGACTGTAGGTCATTGTTGTCTCTGCTGACGAGGTTCTGTTTTTCGTGAGTTTTTGGGTTTGTCTTTCTGTCCGTCTGTGACCGAAGATTACTCAATTGGTCCTCGGTGGATTTTGATGACATTTGAAAGAGGCATGAACAGGAAAACAAGTGAATAAATTAAAGTTTGCAAAAGGTTGAAGCAGGAAAGGTTACCAAGAAGCTTAGTGGAGGTTGGTGCTCTGTGAGTGCTTTGAGTTTATTGAATGTGTTAGTGGTTGATAATCAAGCTGTTGGTGTGTCCTTGGTTTTGTCTTCCTTTTCTTGGCTCTTCCTGCACTGCAGCTTTTTGCACCCACAGACTTTTTGTCTTCTGGATGCTGAACTTGAGTTGCTCCACGCCGCTTGCCTGGGATCTGTTCTCATTCACTCTCCTTGGTTGGTGCTCGCCATGTTTTGCGTGGGGCACTCTCGTTGTTTTGACTGTGGCTTTTGTTTGCGGCAGAGTCGTCTCCTAATCCGCCTTTCATGAGCTGGGACTGGTGCCGGATACCCAGAGAGGCTCTCGGTCACTCAACGCAAACCACCTGCCAGATATTTGCAACGGAGGACTTGGTAAACCTGCCTGCGTCCAAAAACACAAGTGCACAATCTGTCACACTGAGAACAAAAATCAGCTGGCAGAAATCACAGACTCAAATAAATGCAGACCTGATGTGTTTCCTCATTGATGGCGCTTATTAGCAACGAATGAATAATGCAATCGTGCAGCTGTAGGTACGTGCAGGCGGCGTTCACTCACCGACGCACGTTTACAGCAGCGCCGCTGAGCCCTGCCGGAGCGTGTCAGGAAAAGCTATATGTTGATCACACTCCCGTGGGCATGAAATAGGCGTCCATGCTCTCGTACAAACACGGCTCTCGCGTCGTCTGTTGCGCAGCTCTAAAAAAGCTGCTCTGCTGTCACGCAACACTTGCCGCTGCGAGTACAAGAAGGTCGACTCGGTAACGTCTTATTTCCCAATCGAAAAACGTCCTTCGCACGAACACCAGTAAGGGTGTTTACTGCGCGGCATGTGTAAATAACCACAGGCCAACAATCACACGGATGAAGTGAGGCCATAAAGCAGGCTCAGTGTACACCATTTTATTATTGCTAGATTATCAACAGGAACAACTTGGCTCAACAACATGGTTCTTAGGATCTGATCGGGCAAACCTCACCTCATCAAATTCATTACTTTTTTTCTTAAAAGTGGATGCTGTCAGTTTTGTTCTTCAAATAAGAAATGGAGTTCTATTCTCAAACATTCAGAACTAACTCATTGACAGAATGAAGAATTTTACTCCATGAAAACAAGTCAGCAATTCAAGCTGTCTACACAACAAAAAAAACACCAAAAATTAAGCATTTTATGAAAAAGTGTACTGTCGTCCATCTGGTATGAGGGGGGAGTTGTCAACAGGCGACCTGTGATTGCTTCCTATGTGACGCCCTCTCTTGACTGCTCCAAAACTATCCAGTTTGAAGCTGCTTTAACTGGTATCACCGACTCTGATGCTGCTTGGTCAGCACGACTGCACAGTGAAGACTTGCAGTCCACATCAAACTGATAGCAGATCTCTAACATGTGACTTGAGTTTAAAAAATGTGGAATCTGGAGCACACAAACAAAAACAAAGGTGAGGAGACGTTGAGGGTGGCTGTGGGAATCTTAGGTGGTAATCAGCTGAGACACAGAGGTTCGAAAGCTCCAGGTTGGACTCATAGTAACTCTTCTCTTGTCTGATTCTGGTTATCTGATTGTACCCACTGTGAAACTGAATCGGTATGAACGCCGTCTGAGCCACTGAACCCCGTCTGACCCCCGCCGAGAGAGACGCGGGGCAGCTGGAGAATGAATCATCACCCTGTGAATCACATCCGTTGTCTTTTTCCCTTTCTGTTGGTGTTTACGTCCACAGCATGTGTCCCCCATCTTACTGGAACAAAAAGCTGGACAAACACAGGCAAACGATGACAGATCAGGAGACGGAGAAGGAGAAGCAGCTCGATTTCAGGCAAAGAGGCTTACCAGCTGTCGCTGTCTGAGCAGAGACGACCCGCAAAGGGGGGAATCCTCACCAATGTCTCCTGTCCCGGGCAAAGAGACTGACTAACACTTCCTGTTTTGAGCAACACATCCTGCTGTGATCAATTAAGAGATGATCAACGTTGCTTCCAGTGAAAGAGGTTTTATTTCACAGATTAACCTCCTGCCCACATGAAGCCAGTTTACTCAGAGAGAAATAATCGTTACTTTTGGGGGAAAAAGGTTCCCAGAATGGATAGATCCTAAAAATCGTTTGCTGCATCTCTGTGTCGACTGTTAAAACGCTGAAATGATGACAACACATCCAAAGCGACGAGGGTTGTGTTCATGCTACAAAAGCTTTTCTTGGGTTTAGGCTCTTGAAGAAAAGCCTTTTGTTCTTCTACTTCCACAGTGAACTGTTAGAGGAAACCAAAAGCTACGGTCCATATGCCATTTCTTCTGATCTGAATGACCATGTTCAGCGCCACCTGCAGGCTGGGCAAATATGTCCCTGTGTTTTCAGTGGATTTAGTCGTCAGTTTCAAGTGGAAGAAAACTTTCTGGGTTGCTCCTTTCATGGGAAAGTTTTTAAGAGATGGATTTGTTTTCTTCTCCAAAAGATCCAAATCTTGCTCTTTTATATTTGGCGATCGCAATTAAAGGCAATGCTACTGCTGTTTGGGAAGAAAGTAGGAGTTTTATTCGTAAGCGAGAGACGAGGTGCTATGGAGACATGTCGCCTCAAGCTAACATGGAAGCAAGAAGTTGACCTTGACTTCTTGCACCCCCCCCCTCCACACTCCCCCCTTACTTTTCGCTTCCTTTCCACTAAATTTAATTTTCCCCCCGTCGCAGGAGTATTTTGAGACATGCAACAGTTGAAGAGTGGAGGTGTGTGTTTGTGTAGCGTGTATGTGTGTGTTTTGGGGGGTGGGGGGGGGATTGATAGATGGATGGATGCAGGTCTTGCGGTCGTGCATTCAAAGTATCACATTCTGCTATTTTCAGTTGGAGGTTGTTTTTTTTTCTTCTTTTTTTATTGCTCCCAGTTGTTGGGTTGAACAAAATGGGGCCTGAGAGAAGGTAAGGTGGGGGTGGTGCCCCTCCAATCCTCTGCTTTGTACGCTGGAAGCACATTGTTTGCGAGAAATGTCACAGTAGCTAAATCAGGCCGAGCTTTGAGTATGAGAAACAGACACAGCAGATGGAGGAAGGGTGTGTGTGTGTGTGTGTGTGCGTGACACGCATGGACACACGCACGCACGCACACACATCCCACAAGCTAAGCTACCTGTCCAGTTCAGGTCAGTTGCATGTTGCTGCAGGAAGGCTGATCTCAGCAGAGCATCGATGTTACTATTTCAATAGAATTCTGCTTTTCTGTGAAAACTTCACTATGATGTGAAATTAACGCTCACTGTGATAACACTGAGTCAGTTTCTTTTCATTGTGTCCAGGCTAAATCTGCTGTCACCTCGTGTTCCTATCGATCCTGTCACACCCTCTCACATTTCAGTGGTATCAATGAAATTTCAGTTCCGATATGATCATTTTTAATTTAGCATAGCTTTTCAGATGCATACATTTATTTTTCTTCTGGTGAATACGTTGCATTATAGTCCACTGGGGGGAACGGCCTGCTTGCAACCTATGCGTGAAATCTCCATATTTATATAAACTATATATGAAGTCTGAGATTCGAGGCTTCAAGCAAACATAAACACTCTTATCTTCAGTTCACATTCAGTTCATTGTGTATTTTTTCCCCTCTGTCAGAGAGACCTACACACAGGATGTAGTGTCCTTTCCAAACTGATATTTCTGGGGGACCATCGTTCTTTCTTGTGTGGGCTTTTCAACACCTGTAACAGTGAAGGACGAGCTCATCGCTCAGCAGTTGTCCTCCCATCCCAGCAGCACTGCATCTATTGTTTTGGGGGGTTTTTTAATTCTCTTTGCATCTGTGAACTTGCTGTTTTTCTTGTGCCTGTAATCCCTTCTGTCCACTTAATCCTCCCATCTGCTTCACATTGAGCGAGCCATCTCGTTGCTGTGGGAGATGAAGTTTCTATTTCTTTTATTTGACTTGCAACGTCCTTCTTTTGAAACTGATAACATTGGTGTTCAGAAGAGAGAGACGTGAAACGGAAGAGGCTGAATTACGAAGCAGACCGTCGCTGTTGACTCCGAGTAAAATACGATCCTTCAGACTATCGCTTGCTGTCGCCCCGGCACTGTTGCTATCTTGGTGCGCTTGCGTGACATTTTGTGCCCCCCCGGTATGCGGCCGTGACACAGGAAGTGAGGGGCCGACACCGATGTCATGTCACGGCTATTTGTCCGTATCTCAGTGGCTGTGTCTTCGCGGCCCTCTTTTGGAACAGGAGTCTGAATGACTTCCACACATACTTACACTCTGCTCTCCAGCGCTGCTGTTTTTCCCATCAGATCCTGCAGTCAATCCAGTCCTACATCAGCTTGTCAACACCCACCTCCATCCCGACTCTCCTCTGCCACTCAGGACCAATCACGCTCCCACATTTCAGTCACTCTGACGCCTGCTCCTTCAGCTTTTGGCGACCAACCTGCCGGCACGCAGACTGCAGCTGCCTTTTAAGTCTCTTGTAAAGGTGGGGCAGGCACGGCCCGTGGTGACCCACACCTTATGGTGCATGTGCTGCCATGGACGCCTATTGACCGTGCATGTCTAGTGGTTGTAAAAGCGATCATGCATCCATCTCAACTGATTTACTTCAAGTTTTACGCGCCCCTCCTCTTGTGTCACTGCCACCTTTCCTTCCTGAACTCTATCATTTTCACATGTGTTCAGTAGAATCTCTTTTCCTTTCCACTATATCATTTTTTCTCTCGTCTCCACCACTCCTTCACACATTCCTTTTCCTTAGCTTTCTATGTGAACATCTTCCCTTTTTTATTCCCCGGGGAAACACTCCCACTCCCTCTCTCTCTGCCTCGGCCTTCCAGATCACGTCCACGCTCCGGCTTTTGGCTGCGGAGGCTGTAAGACAGGAAGTTGGGCCCACTCTGAAATATGGAGACTATTAGTATGAAGACTGAAGCTGGCAGAGCATGTGTGAGCTGGCATCTGGGTCTGAGGTTTGCGGGCGTAGAGGTGTTAAATGAGCAAAATTGTTCATAAACATAAATTTTAAATGAGAGGCGGGATGGTGGGAGCACAGCTGCACTTATTCTCCTTGGTTACGTTTACACCAGGTTGCCGGGGGGGGTCACCACAACGAGCTAAAAATGGCAAAGCAGATAAACACCATACAGCAGGATGTGTCAAAGTTATGGCTCAGGCAGACTCTTTCAGTAAAGCCAATCTGCAGCCTGAGTGGAATAAATCTCGTCTTCGGCTCGTTGTCGAATTCTTTCTGCTCCAAACTCTTTATTGGCTCGTTCGGCAGCATCAGGAAGGATGAAAGTCGGAGAGGTATACGTGCAGCGGAGGTGGAGGAGCATGATTGAGCTCTCTTTGAAAGGCCTGGCAGAGCCAGGAAGTGATTAGGCCGCTACAATAACGCCAATAATGACAATAGGGAAAACATGTCTGCAGCCACAACCACTTAGCATCAGCAGCCTGGTATGGTTCCAATTTCATTACAGGAGCAGGGGAGGATGGGCACATGGGAGGAAGGACAGACGGATTAAGGTGTTGCGCCCGCAGGAGGTTTGGGGCTGAAGGTTTCCATATCGCTGCTCTCAAAGTTGAAGTTATTTATACGTTTCAGGTGACATGTGAAGTTCGCAGTGAGAATGAGGCAAGTTTTTTTTCCCCCCCCTCTGAAATTAATTCCCAGAACAAGCGGTGCTCCATTTCACAAACAGGTTGGAAGAAAAAGAAGAAAAAAAAACGCACTTCCTGGCTTGAAGCTGAAATGGCAGCTGAAGCTATCATTAACTTTCTTTTGTTCAAAAGCTGCAGCTGACTCATTTTCAAACAAAAGCCTCTAAGTAGCCACGATGTGGCTGCATGAATTTACTATGCCAAAAACTCAAAAAACTGAAGCAAACACAAAACAGAGATTTTAAATTAGACTCTGATATATGAGTAAAAGTTTATCAGATTCAGTTGTATATAAAAAAAATTAATCTGGAAAGAGTCTGGATTCAGAAAAAAAAACAAGCAGTTGAGTCAAAACATTTGGATGTTTCTGAGATTATTCTTTTCATTTTGCAAGCCAGTGTTTTAAAAAACTGAAACTGAGATAACAGAAGTCTGCATAAGTCTTTGTAAAAGACAGGAAAACAAGCGAGGCACCTCTGCCATAAGAGTGAAAACACCTTCAACCTGCGCACAAGAGGAAACCACTGATGCTCTGTGGTCCTGATCAGAATACCTGCAGTGCATGTTGATGTTCACCCTTGTGTGTCAGTATCACAAAGCAGAGAGAGATGCTGTGGAAACAATTCGTGGTCAGGATGGTGCGATGGCTTGATGGTGTTGAACAGAGGCGTTACCTTTCACTGTCCACATCCTCTGTCGGTGCTTCTCCAGCCCCTCCCGTTGTTTCCCTCAGCTCAAGCACATTAGCCCATCAGCGCTGCAGCGGGCTGAATGAGACGCAAGTAGTCATAAACCCGACGTTCAGCCGGAATGACAGCACGATCCATCAAAAAATGTGTGTGAGAGACGAGTTTGTTCGGCCTGAAATGAAATCATATTCGCTCGGTCGTCCTCTGTCCTTCTGTTTGTCTTTCCAGAACTTTATTCCTGTCTTTCACAGCCGGTGCCAGGTCATACAAAACTGGGCGCCAGGAAACACATTAATCACCAGCAATGAAACAGCAAGTGATGCTCGGTTGTTTTCTACTCGTCCCTGCAGTGCTGATCTAAGCGCTTTCTGTTTGTGTTTCGACAGGGCCTCCAGGAAAACGTGGAAGGATGGGAAGGCGAGGAGAACCCGGTGAGTGGCGCCCACCACCTGCCCCCCCCCCCATCCCCCCCCACAAACCCCACTCTTCACTCAAAAACCTCTTTTTTTTCCCTCCTCACTCTTCCTCCTTTTTCCTGGGTGAGTGGACAAGTTTGACCCGAGGCTTAGTCAAAGCAGTGATCCGTGAGTCAGGCCGCTGGATGACGGGCTGCAAGTGGCCCTTCTCCCCCGTCCCTCCCGATTTGAGGCAACAGAGCGCTAACTTCGGCCATGTGGTTGCGCTAACTTTGCCCAGATGTCGGTCGTTCTTGCTGAGCAGTAGCAGCTGCACTTGTGCGAGGCTAATGAGAGTCTCCTCTGCCAACTTTGCTGCCCACCATTATGGTGCCGCTTTCTGTCCCAACCGCGAAACGCTCCTCGAGGAAACGGTGCAAAGTCCCGTTGCCTAAAGAGCTGCCCTGATGGCGAGAACGGATGTTCTGAGTCATCTGTGTTTAGAGTGACGCCACCCGAATGTGCCGCGACAAAATTAGTCGATTTTATCGAAACCTGCAGCACTGCAGTTGTCGCAGGATGTGTGTCAGAGGATTTCCAGTCTGGCTGTGATTCATAGTTGAGTAAAATAAAGCTCACCAGTAAACTTTATCGTCGTTCCCGAAGATATTCTGCCTCTCGAAACGACACGGTCTCTTCAAAGCAGCCTTTCAGCAAGCCAGCAAGTCATTTCATCGAGAGCATTTCTCTGTTTCTGCCTTTCGTTCCCTCCAACGTATTTTCAATCGTTAAACTGAAACAGAGCTAATATTTCAAATCGCAGCTCGTTCTTTTCTATACTGAGAAAGAGATATTGTATATGTTTTTTTTTTTCTTGCCAGTAATTCACTTGAAAAGTTCAACACGAGCAGCATGTTCGTCAGTGTGTTTCTGAGATCCCCCACCTGTACGAGGTCCTCAGCCCCGGACCTGCCGTCTCCTGCTGAAGACGTAAATCTTTGAATACAGTTTCCAAAAGCTCTGAGCGCCTCCAGAACAGCTGGATGCTGTTTTCAGCAGCCATTGTTCAAACGAGCTGAATTCAAACTCACTGGGACCTTTTTTTTTTTTTCCTAAGCTCCGCATTTGGTGAACTGGTGAGTTCTTACAGCAGCGTCGCCGGGTTTTGCTTTTGGAACAACACGATCAGCGACTCGACTTTTTGGACTGAAATGGTTGGGAAAGAAGTCATTTCCCCAAATTTTCAATTATCATGTTGCATCTGGATTGGGAAAAATTATGTCTATCCCTCTGCCATGTGATCAGGCGCTCACCAGGTCAGCCAGCGGTTCAGCGGTGTTGTATTTCCAGCTGCTCAGTATTTTGCAGCAGGGTTATCATTGGGAGACTCACAGCTATGGTTTGGGTCAACAAATTGTAGCAATTAGCTGCTCGCTGTTTGTCACAAGCTGGTCCGCACCCGACTGGCCGACGTGGTTGCCTGGGTCAGGCTGTGTTGGGGCTGTTGCGCCATCCCCTCGCTGAAGACTCTGGGACAATTTTTACAAGACCAGAACCGTTTTTTTGGTGTTTTTTCTTCATTTGGGCTGCAAAACAAATGAGTGCAGGGGAAGAAAAACAGAGACACAAACCTAAATAACAGGAAAGAGGGCAGACAGAGTAGTTAGGCATCTTCAAGTCCACTCTCACTGTCGCTGAGTCTCTCCAGCACGCTCTCGTTTTTCCTTTGTGTTTGCAAGTTGTGTTTTTTTCTCGTTTGCTTCATTCCTGTTCTCTTGTTCTCTCTCTCTCTCTCTCTCTCTCTCTCTCTCTCTCTCTCTCTCTCTCTCTCTCTCTCTCTCTCTCTCTCTCGCTC
>JASSRZ010000049.1:6275594-6295249 GCA_032164315.1 Malacoctenus gilli | reverse complement strand
CCCCCCCCCCCCCCCCCCCCGGCCTGTCCTCTCTCACCCTTATCACGTCTCTCTCGATTAAAGAAAGCACCAGTTCAAGCTAGAATTAACCCTCAGCAGCCAAGAATCTGTTCCCGTGCACATTAACTGATAAGGCAACAGCATGAACATGACAGCTGTGGTCGTCTGAAGGAACTAAGTGCATTTACTCAAATAGTTTTTTGTCTTGAGACCTTTGGGTGTTTGCACAACTATTTTTAGTAGCTTTTTTCTCCACTTTGCCACAAAAAGAATAGACCCCCCCCCTTTGTTTACCTTTCGGTTACTCGTAACTTTCCAGAATGCAATTAGGAACAAAAAGTAACATGAAAATGGCCAATCATACATATTATTCACAAATAAAAGTTTAAATGCAAGCTGTTGCTCATTGAAGACTTGGTTAAATTTTTACGACCATGATTCAAACCAGGCAGGCCAAAAATATCTTAACTCGTACTGCCACCCAGGAGGACATTTTTTTCATGTGTAGAAAAACATCACATTAATGCAATCAAGTCAATGGAAAAATTTGCACTTTGTCCTGTGTCTGTATGTGTATTTATTTCTTCAAATGCTATTTACTCAAAGAATTAAAAAAAACTTTGGCTCTACTTTTCTTCCTTTAAAGTCACGAGTCACTACTGTGCACAGCCACTATTTTAATAGATATTTGAAACTTTCTGATCTGAACGATTTTATGTCTGTGTTTGTGTACAAGGTTTTCAGCCTTTTGTAAACAAGAATCGAGCTTAGATTATCAGTGAGTATCCTTGGAGCTTGTTTTCTGAATTAACACTCATATAAACATCCGATGATTTTGGCTCTTTTTAGCTCCGTGAGGGTCTGCGTGAGTTTCAGGTGGCATACACATGTTGAGTCCAACGGGCTAATGCATGCAGTTCATCAGCAGTATGATGAACAGTGTAAAATTGAATTGTGGTCTGTGGGTCTTTGAAGAGCTGAGCGCTGAAATACATGTGTGTGATCGTGCCGATGTATGTTTTCTCTCCTCGTGTAACCCCCTGTCACTCCCTGCTCTCATAAATCATGGCGGGCGGGACTTTCAGAAAGGAGTCTTCCCGCTGTCAAACAGCTAGAGTGGCGCAGAGTGACAGGCCAGTTCAGAGGAGTAAACACAGCCCGGCTCTCATTCATACGCTCGGTCACCGCCGTGCCCGGCCACGAGCGTGTTTATACGAGAGTGCCAGCCTGTGACAGACAGCGGACCTCACTCAGCAGAAATGGGCCAAGGCCTCCATTGTTTCGAGCTTTCAGGCTGCTGAGCGCAGATTAAAGCCAGACAGTCACCCAACAACATGTCAGTAGTTTTCTGTCCCAAACACACCGCCCCCTGGTCTGCTTTATGGGGCTCTTTGGTTCTGCTTGCAGCCTCTTTAGGAGAAAAAGGAAGTCGTGTGTCACAAGCTCTGCACATACAGAGCAAAGATGGAAGTTTGTCTCTGCAGCAGCGAGGGAATAGAGGCACGAAACTGACAGGAAAACTCTCTCACTCTCCTCGCCTACCTTCGCTTTGACCTCACATCGTCGAGCCTAATGTTTGTGACACGTTCCCATGTGTGTCTGTGAGAGGTCTGCTGTGATGTACAGACACCGTCGTTTCATGCAACATCCTAAACAATTACACCCCACCGGATAATTACCAGTCTGCTCCATAAGGAGGACAATAAAGAGCGTTTAGGCACCCCTCGCCCTCTTTTCATTGGAATTAAGAGTCTTGCACACTCAGACAAACAAGTATCAGTCGAGGTGCACGTTCACACATAGCACAGACATGGGCCCTCCTGCGGGCCGTGTTATTTTCCAGAAATGTGTTTAAAAGCCGACTAATTGGTGGGAATTTGAGGCGAGACTTTATTTCTTTTCATCCGCTGAGAGATGCTGCAGGACAGGATGGCGGTAGAAGTGCACACAAAGAGCCGCGCTGGCACAAAAAGGCATCATTTCATTTTCCCCCCACATTTTGTTGAGGTTTTGCTGGTAATTGCTGGCCCCTTTTCTCACTTTCTTCTTCACATTAATCTCTTGGGTTTTCTCTAAAATGTTCCCCCATCATCTCGCTGCCCTTTATTCTGCAGCCTGATACGTTTTGCGGCGTTACATGAAGAGATTTCTTCAGTGGGCTCACCCCCCCCACCACCACCACCCTTTATTTACCCCCTTTTATTACCTTTAGCTTTTTTCGAATATGAATTCCAGCTCTTATTCACTACCAGGCAGATTGATATACTGTAGGTTTGTCCTTTAAAGTACTGCTGTGAAAACATGCATGTAAAAATCCAAAGGATATATTATGACCACACATCAAAATGGAAACCCCTCGGCTCCTTGGTTTCAGTTTTTCTCTCGAGAGGCAGTTTGTTCCTGGCTTCCAGCATTTGTTGCTGATTTAAGTCAAGCTCATTTATTGTAAAGTATCCTATTATCTCTGGAAGACCTTGCTGGACTGCTGCATCGTCGGCTGAAATATTGCTGTAAGAAAAAAATGGTGATTCATTATTCCGGTCTGGACAGGAGTAAGTTAACAGAAATTTTATACCATATAGTATTTTCATGCTGACATGTTGGATGTCCGCCGTTTGATCGGACGGTTTTATTGTTGGAAATCAACCTTTCACACCCAAAAGGCAAAGGAGCAGGTTTACCTGCAGTTCACGGGCCACAGTGTCGCTTGTTAGCAGCCATAAATCAGTCTCTCTCTGCTCCGGGTTCAGGCTCCTCAGCAGCCGATGACCTCGCAATGTGCACCTCGTCTACTCATCCTGAAGGAGCCGGGCTTTGATAAACGCTGCCAGATGCAGAGATATGACCACATGCACAACACACTCAGACACATGTAGGGTATATACCAAGTGCAAAGATCTACAGATATGAACAGAGAATGAAGTGGAAAAAAAACCCTCAGCGAGACGTTTGTAGGCTCATTGAAGTTCCCCGGCTCGTGTTGGAGACACGATAAACCCAGCGTGCTGCTTTTAATAGAGTGGTGAAACTCCGGCTTTCCCTCTGCTGTATGTTGCATGTAGTGATGGAAATAAGGAGCAATGAGCACGGACTCTTCACACTGCTCTCAACTTTAGACAGTCTCGGGGAAATTATTGCCATCCAATTGGTCCCAGCCATCCGTTCCACCCCAGTCTCAGGCACCTACCGCTGACTTCACAAGGGTCCCTTCATCAAATAGACATAAAGAGCCTCAAAGGTTTTTTCGCAGTACTTTTAATAAATCTCTCACTCAGACAGGCCACTTATGTTCTGGACGAGTTTATAACCACATCAGCCCATTGTGAGACCAAAGTGACGTGATCTGGCGATGACAGCCGCTCCATCACGTACTTCCCTCCTCTTTCTCGAGTCTCCCCTCCATCTTTACGGTGTACTGTCATCCATCAGAGCGCACAGCGACGACACTGTGGTAGGTTTTCACTGCAAGACCCCAAGCAAGAGAGCACCCACATGGAGCTGTTAATGCCGGAGATGGAAAACAAAATCATGAAGGAGATGATGACTCTTAATGACAGCTTCCAGGCAGTGAAGGCACCAAGACAATGAGGAGTTGAGCAACTCACGACTCGGGGGATCCTGTGAAAACTTTTAGCTTAACAGCGAGTACTGTCGTTAAGGAGCGAGTCAACATAAGCTTTTACCACATACATCATGTTTAAGTGTTTTCTGGGAAAGTTTGATCCACGAGCCAACTGTTCATGTGTGAGAAAGGGTTCAAGGTTTGTTTCTTTGAACTGAGTGTTGGCTTACGGTGAAGGTTCAGTTACCGTGTGGGAGATTTTATTTTTTCCTCAACGTAACCAAAGGCGACAAAACCCGAAAAGCTGCCTCAATTAGGCTCATTCGAACAAGGTACTTGTCTCCCTCTCATGCAGAATTCTCTCATTAACACAGGAAGACTTGTGCACATTCTACACGCATCTGAATATGAAAGCAAAGAGCAATCCCACCTTCAGCTGTTCCTTCTTAAATCACCCTCCTCAGTAATTGTACACAACAAAGACCAAGAAAACTCTTCAGGCAACAACTCCGTTTGCTCACAACACTGTAAAAAAATAGAAATGGAGCAGGATATAGTTAACAATTTCCTCTTTTCCTACTTTCAATGCTAATATGTGTTTCTCTCTGTTTGGATACATGCCTTTCCACTGTCTTTGCTTCAAATGTTTGTCTTTCTGAATGCACCTAATAACTGTTTTTTCCAAGTTATGGAGGCAAAACTTGACTATTATGAAATTGTGATCAGGAACAGCTGTGTTAGGATGTTTCGGAGAGGAAAGATTGTCTCGCCAGTGGATTTGTCTTCATAGTGTCTTAATGAGATTCTTCATCCACAACAGAAGCAGTTTATGAAACCAGCCATTAAAGCAGGACTAACGTTTAAAAAAAAAAAGTTTCATTCTCACAGTGAGAAAGTAGTTATCGTTCCTCTGTCTGTAAAGTGAACACATCATATATATAACCGGTGTGTAACCCTCAGCAAGCGGGAGGATCCAAGTATTTCCCATAAATGTTCTCAACGTGCAAACTTAATTCTTGAGGTGATCCTGTTATAATTTGATTTGTCTTTGTTTCTGTCTTACGACAGGGTCCACTTGGCTTGGATGGCAAACCAGTGAGTATTCTCCTCGAGTCAAATAAGACTTAGGGTAAAGGACATTATCTGATTTTAACTCATTTTTCTTCCTTTTTAGGGCTTACCAGGTCCGAAAGGAAGCCAGGTACACAACACAACACACAGCAACAATCTCAATCCACATTTCTGAAAGTGCCCATCGACTGCACCCAATAAATTTCCCCTTTTAAAGATCCTTTATTTTAACTGTGAATCCAGGTGGGTGTTTGGCCTACAGGACAGGTGATGGTTTGTTATAGATCATCAATCATTTTTACAGTTCCTGAGGGGATCATCGCAAGTCAGTAAAAAACTTACGGTAGCCGTCTTAGTTCATGTTCCACCTCTTAAGTTATCCCAGGGCTCACGGCCGCGAGGGAGTCATGGCTCAGCTGAACCGTGCGCTGAAATCCGCTTTGTAGTCCCATCCATCAACCCTCCCCTGAAGCCCGGTTACACTCCCAGGCACACCCAGGTGTGCTATGGAAACAGGCAAAGCAGAGCGAATGGGTTACACACCATTGGGAAATGAGACTAAGAATGGAGTTTATAGCCTTCAACGGAGGCTCTTTAAAAGATCATTAGGGTCCCCTGCCCCTTTATGCCCATCTCTGCGGTCGTTTCGCTCAGAGAGAGTCCAGTCATCGGCTGAAACGGAAACCCTTCACGGCATAATGAGAGTTGTACGAATTGTTCCTCTCCAAACACCATTAAAGTTGTTGGTTCCTGTTAAAGGAGATCTCAAGCTGGGTCTCCCCTTTTAATAAGACTCCCCCCATCACTGGGGGTCTGCTGTAAAACTACCACAGGTGTGACACAGATCTCACGACCGCAGTTGCCTATTTACTGTGATTGTAGTTTCCAAGGTCAAAAAGTAAACAGTGGAAAGCAACACAAACAGTCTGAAATCGTTGGCTTGCACAGTTGCGTGTGTTTGCTTTCCCACCCTCATCCCAGATTGTGACCTAAATCGGCGAAACAATCACGATTTATTTGTATGTCACCAATGCGAAACAACCATAAAACAGAGCATAAAATATAAGATTTGTCTTGACACAGCATGCAATAAGGAGATAAAGAGAGATAAAGAGCATGAGATAAAGAGAATGTCCATTTCACGTGATGTTTGTGACATGGAGAACGAGTCCACGTATGCTTCAAACGCGAGTCCGATAACATGGCATGATCTGATAACATCAATGACTTGGCAGAGTAAAAGCAACAAGACTGAAGAGAATCACCACTCCTGTCGTTTTTTTCCTACATAACATCTATACAGTCCCATTTCATTTCCACCTCTTGAGTTCAGTGAGTTGTGACCCCAAACATCACCTGCCACCTCCTCTGTGTCTCTTCTCCATGAGCGAGCAGCAGAGATAATCTGCTCTGTCATCATGTGGAGAGTCGCATCAGCCAAAGCCTGTCGTCAGCGTTGTAGTCCTGAGCACCGTTAGAGCCCCAGTCTAGACAAATTGGCTGCCAGACAGAGAGAGACGGGGAAATTGAGTAAATACTACAGGAGAAGGCTGTGGGTAGGCGGCCATGGTGAATTGAGACACACAGGACTGAAATACAGCAGACACGGAGGAAATGAGCATATGCATGATGATAGAAATATAGTGAATGTAACATGAGGGGGGAACTCTGTCCACATTTATGGAAGACTATATGTGCTTTCACATTTGAACATGTTCAGCTCAAAGAAGCAACCGGCTCAGCTGTGGATGTAGTGATGTCATGAACACGTGGACAGCACGTAGGTTTGGAGTGGCTTCGCTGTGGCGACCCCACACCCTGCTGAGTCGTTACCAACAGAAAAAGGCCAGATGATCTAAACCAGAGGAGCTTGTTGGCAGGCCGTCATTCAGTTGGCGACGATGAACGAGGGCACCGCTCAGCCGCACAGGCAAGCATGGGCTCATCTGCGGGCCTGCTCGTCATAGGACAGAGTCAACCATTCCAACACAGTGGGAATGAGCGACACACTCGGAGTATGATGGCGCACAATAACGCTTAGGATCCGATGTTTTCAGTTAGTGTTTGTTAGAGTCCACATCTAAAGCGTCTGAAGAGTTTCCTCCTGACAGAGAGACGTGGGGAGGAGGAACAAAGGAGCATTTTGAGTTTCATCTCTCAGCAGAATAGTTTTTATCTCTCAAAGGGAAATCTTTGAAGGGTTTCTTGCTGCAAGTTTGTGTCATATGTTACTGTTCTTATGAAAAAGGCGCTGCAGTCATGTGAGCTGGGATTGAGCGGTCTCCACAGCTCGACAGCGTCATGGGGTGTCACTGCCATGACTTAGGGGCTTGATTGAAAGCTCCCCATTCAGAGCCAATTGAAGATGCATTGTACATCGATGTGTGTTGGTCATACAAGACCAGATTTATCTGGAAATACTGTCTCTGATTATCTCCTCCCTCCTACAGGGACCAGCTGGGCCCAAGGGAGAAAAGGTATGTTTCCAAATGGATTACACATTCTGTGGACACATTGTTTGCATTAATTCTGAAAGACACAAGTGTTTGCATGCTCGGCCTCATCGCCGTCCTTCCACAGCTACATTCTGTCTGCGCATCCTTCCAATGAGCTGCACGTTGCACACTGTAATGTAGAAGCTCATATGTTTCTGCACATTCACACGTCAAGGCACTTAGCAGGTTTACAGGCTCAATGATAGCCAGATGTTTTCCAGCTCGGGGATTCTCCGTCCAGCCTGCAATGTTAGCAACCGTTAGGGCAGCAGCTGCTGGCAGGGGAGGCTTGTCATGCGGCCGTTTGTGTCCGTTCTGATGGGTAACTTTGTGTTTGTGTATATTCTTGCACTCGAGCGCAAGTTGTCCAGATAATCACAACCACAAGAATAGCTGAACTGCAGCAAACGGCATCAGCCAGTGGAGAAATCAGCCTGATTAGCAGGGTTCGGCTCTGATGGATGGTGATGATGTTTGGAAAATTGGCTTCGAAATGACACAAAAACCTCTTCATAAGATGAATGTCCTCAACATGTACACGTCCAGCTTTACTCAGCAGCTCTTGTCCTATCAAACGTTTATACTGTAATTGACAACATCCTGAGCTGGTTTGGGGACGGATGACCTTTGAGTCATATCCTTCCCATACACGAGGATTAATTTTAAGCCCGTCTGTCACCGCCGCTGCACAGAAGCTATCACATGACTGATACTGTGTACATATGCAGCGCTAACAAGTGCTGACAATTGTTGTTTCCCTGTTTTTATCACAGGGTGACCAAGGAGACGTTGGGCCAAGGGTAAGACCTCATTTAAAAGAGGAGCTCCGGTTATACACAAATCTTGGGTTATTTTTTCTTTAATCACAACTGTCCTGCAGAACAAAAGAGTTCACTTTCTCCATGCAACTCAGAGATAAGCTTATTCATAGTCTCCTTCCTGTTTGTGGTGCTATTCGTGTTTAATTTATCATTCAGTCAGCATACAGTGTGATTTCTGGTTGGTATGTATTTATTTTTCAAATGTAAAGTACAATGACAGTTTCCTACAGCATTCCCCTTTTTTCATGCTTCATGACATGTTCGATATTAACGGACAGAAACCTCAGGTTCAGATCAGCCTGAAGAACGGCCCTCAAATGGGGGTACACGTCCCTCTGAAGGAACTTGAAGGCACTTCAGTGGCTACTTTAAAAAAATCTACCATAATAGAATCCTCACATGAAGACTGTAAAATTGCTATTTTAAGAATATAAGTCAAGATGAAATTTTCAATTCATAACAAAATTTTTACTGCACTGTATAATTTATCTTTAATATTTATATTTATTACTGATCAGGTCACCGGGTCTATCACAGTTCTGTTGATCACAGTGTCAATGAGCAGCTTGACTTTTTTGTAGGATTTTAGGTAAATTTTGCAAGAAACCAATTATGCTCAAATTTCACCCAGACCAGAGGGCAGAGCAGGTTAACATTATTCAGAATTAACATTTGAGACAAAAACATTGAAGAAATGTAGGGGAAAAACACAGTTTGTCTCCTGTTTTTTTTTTTTTTAGAGATGCGTTATGAACGTACAATGTTTAAAAAAAGTGGCAAAACTCAAGTCACAAGATTTGTTCTCTTCACTCTCAGCACAGGGACATTGCCTTTAAATAATCCAAACAGGAGTGTGTTTACACTGTGCGGCTTCCACAGCAACAGCACCGACAACATACCCTCGGTCCTGTGATGAGGTTCCAGTTGCCCACATCTCCAAAGCCATCGAAGAGAAATTATATTATTAAAGAACGATGGAAATACTCAAACCTCACCATCAAAACTCAGTGGATAAGGCAGTGGGCCAGAAAAGCCATCTCGTCTCACCCAAACTGTGCTTTTTTAACATTTGCCGGAAAACCTCGCTCTGCATCTGGTCCATCTTGTCAGTGCTTTCCTTTCATGTGATATCTTTCCTCCCTCCATGAGATCTATGTAATTATCTTTTGCTTCTTTCACTGTGGTTTTAAAATAAGCCCCCCTGTGCTTTACATGGCCGATGGTTTTGATTCTATGAAGAAGTCACGTACCCAACGAATCCTGCATGTTCCTTTAGTTTTTGTGACATTGGAGCACAGATTACTTCTTTTCATGCGAAGCAAGTGTGGGAAACAGCCAAAGATCCTTGTTGCATTTCTCTGTAAAATGTCCCCACTCTGGGTTAGGGTTCGTATTGACTAATTTAACAAGTCATGAGGTAGAAACTGCTTAAAATAATGACAATCGTATAAATTTTTTGAATGTTTCCGAATGTTGCTTTCATTCAAATCACTGTGCTCAAGTCAATGCCAGCACTTATGTTCACCCTAAAGCTCATGCACGAAGCTAACTCTAAAGCTCATGTTAGAGGTATATCGGAGGGTTGTAGCTACATTTGCCCACTAAAATTTCTTCATAAATTTCCATAGACATAAACATAGACTGTCCTTGAATTTTCCAATATATGCTAATCAAAGCACATATGAGTTGCCTGCAGAATCTTATGAACTTTCTGCCCAAGTCCTAGAAAACAAGCCTGGTCAAAAATCAAACTTGATTCTATTATGCGTTAGAAAGCAGAGGTTAATGCTTCGTGTATCCTCTAAAAGTATCTGAATGTTCGGATATAACCTCTTCTGTCAACAAGCTGTTTGGACTTTCTGTAACTTTACGATAACATGAATCTTCCCCTTGGCACAGCCAACCACCCTCCACCCTTCCTGTGACCGCGAGACAGTAGGTCAGCCAATCGGGAGAACAGGTCGTTGATATCAATGTACAGATAGAAACAATCTGGGCTCCAGTCAAAAAAAACTGCACAATGGTTTCTTATTGTTAAAGCCACAAAAGAAAACTTTTTGACGTTGAGGGAAATAACAGACTGGAAATGTGATATATATGTGAGACCATTTCCCCATTAAAATGTCCGCTGTATGGCGACATAAACATTTATACCAGACAAAAACTGTTAACCATCAATTTCCACGTTGGCTGTAGCTTGTCTCACGAGATCCAAACTTCGACTGGGAGCCACTTTAGATTTCAAAACACTTGAACACATGAAAAAATCTGAAAACCTCCCAAACAGACTTTAAATCATTTTGCAACCACTTGCTGCTTGTCTCCATTATTACTGACATATTTAAGCAACTTTAGACAACAAATGACATGACATGAAATAATAATTACAGAGTAGATGTGCAATCATTCTTCTTCTGTAGCGTGACAATATTGGCATAACGGCGTGTAAGAGTATTGGAATGAACCCATAAATGGCCATTGTTTTGTATCGGAGTAGAGATGGAGTGCAAATTTGACGGCGCTGCCCAGTGGAACAACAATTGTGATGCGGTTCAGAAACATAACAGGGATTCCTGATTCCTATCAAGCCGTAAGCTATTTGAATTCCCTGCCTGTCCTTTCAGATTTTGAGGTAATAGTTTGTGCAAGAATTAAATCTTTTTGGCATTCTGCATTACATAGTTCTTCCAAATGGTAAATATTGCACTTGGCTGAGGCTTCTGCAGCTTTGATGTACTTGGATTAGTCTGCAGCCTCCAAAACCTCAAAGTATCGCTTAGAGACACAAGATTCGTTCAAAACAAACCCTACAGCTCCTAAAGCTACTGTAGCTGTGAATAAGTTTTGGCCCTTCGGGATACATTTATCCAGCTACGGCCAGACACATGAAAAACTATCCTTCCCACTGCTCAGTTTTTCAACTGCTAATTAATTTTCTTTAACCCTTATGTGGTATTCAGGTCAAACAGTCCCGTCTTAGATGTTTTAAAAGAAAAGTGGTCACATCAAGTCATTTTTTTTCCCTGCATGAAACTCAGTGGCGGCTGCTTAGATTCAATGTTGATTGTTCATTAATCTTCTTCACTGCGCTTTAGAACTGAGGCGTTGCAGGGTGCTGACATTGGGTGAGTCAGGCATTTACAACATAAGAAAAGAGTCGACTTGGAATCAAAAATTGACCTCATGTGCAAAAGCCTTGTGCAAGCGTGCAAACTCTATACCAGAAGCTCCTCCCAGGTGTGAGGCGAGAGCCAATAACCATCTCACAAAAAATTCAAGGGTGAACTTTAGGTGAGGGGGTGAACTCTGACCCCGGCCGATGTCATCTGAGATCAGCTGCATCACCCCTAAGTTGTAAAAGCAGCATGAAGGAGGATGAATGAATGCATGTTAACTGTCATAGAAAAGGAAATTATGAAACAAATGCGTGAATTTTATTGTCTCAGTCAAGATAAGGAGAGCATTTGTTGATGGTCACAGAAGTCGGATTTTATTTAGTCATTGTCCTTAAAAACCGAATACGTCCCGGATCCCAAATTTGACCTTTGGGTCTCAAGAGTGAGGACAATACAAAGATAGGAGTCCCGTGAGAGGTTGAAAGTATTATTCCAGTACGCACGCTCTACGTTATCACTTTGCGTTTGTTCGCTGTTTCACCTTTCTGCTCTAAAAGAGAATAGGAGAATCTGTGAAAACAGGAAGTAGCCATGAATCTCTGTCAACCTGTGACTTCCTATCAATCCATCATCCTCAGTGTCTTTGCCGGCCTTAATATAGTCTCGGGATGCGTTAGGAACTGAGGAGGACGGGGGATTAAAACAAAATCAGATGTGCTAGAACCACCAAAATCATGTGACAAAAAGGTCAGAGATGCTTCTTTTGCTCTGAATAAAGCTGGTAGCCTTTTTTTTGAAGCCGCCATTCATTCAAATACATGTAGAGGGCATTGACGCTGCATGTTTAGGTTCGTCTGGCGTCTGGCATGGAAGACAATCCTCGATGGGAGTTTCATCCCCAGCCAAATCCTTATTTTCGCCTCCCTCAGGGCAGCAACAAAAAAAAATACTATACTGGGAGCTTGAATGACTGCTTGTCCTTGTATCTGCCTCAGGTCTGGTGAGAAAGAGGTAAAGGGGGGAACCCCCTGTGAGGCCGCCTGCTCATATATGAGATGTTTAGGGAGCATATGTGTATGTGGTCTTCATGGTGGGAACGGTGTGAATGAGTGAATGTGACAGTAGATAAAGAGGGATTCATGGGCAAGGAGAGGAGGAGGAGGAGGAGGAGGGCTCTGCGGTGTTGGAAAAACCTCAGCTATCCACCGCAGCCAGTTGACAGAAACCTCTCGAGCAGACAAGCAGCTCTCCTCTCTCTCCTCCGTGTCCCCCTGCAGTTCACCCCCCCCCCCCACCCCCGATCTTCCCTCCACCCTTTGCATCCCTTCCATGTGTTTTTGAGGGAACTCATCCAAAGAGGCTGCGCAGTGTCCAAACTCTGTGGCGGCAGACAACCTCAGCTCCTTTCAGCTTGACAGACAATCAACACATTTACTGTCTGTTGACTGGAAAGCGCCAAGCCACCTCTGTTTGGTTTGGTCGCTAAGGGAAGGATGGGAAGGCATTAAATGAAACACACACATGATTAAATGTGTTTGAATGGGAAACCAAAATATAATTTCCGAAAGGGCGAACGACACAGTTGCTTGGCTTCACTTGTGGGTTTTATGAAATGTGTGCAGATGTGGCACAATTATTGCATTAAATCGTCAGTTTGCCACTTCACTGGGTACAACTCGACGGGATCCAATGCAACAGCTCTGCCGTGTTTCCTGGCGTCACGAAAACAATAATGTTCAGTTTTGCATGAGATTGTCAGACACTGTTTTTCTTGATTTATGTGTCCTTTTTCAGTTTGTAGTGGAGTCGGGCCTGACTGTAGCATGTTTTGTGATGTTTAAGTGTTTTCTCTTCTTTATTTCAACAATTTGCCTTATGAGAAACACTGTTGTACAGTTCAAATCAATGCAAATGAAATCCTGAATATGAAGAACAAAAGTTGAAACTAAAGGTTCTCTGCTTTCCTTTCTTAAAACCTAATCTTGGTTATCAAAGCTAAATAAAAACATGTTACTTTGACCAAATTCTACTAAAGTGCAAGGGAAAGTACTTTTCTAATTAACTAATTTGTCAAAAAAAAGCACTCAAAATATCGGTTGCATTACAACTGAATTCATTTGCACGCTCAATAACAAGCATTGGATTTAATTCATGTTTCTAAATATCAGCATTTAAAGAACTTTCCTCAGCAAATGGTTTCGTGTGCAAAATCATAAAAAAAGCACAACAGTTGAATCGAGCTGAATTTCGTTCTCAAGCCATACTTTTTTGGCTTCGAACAAAAGTGAAAACATTTACTCCAAATCTTTACTTGCACCTGAAATAATGAACCCAGTTAAGGTAAAATGTATGGCACAGATGTACTTTGTTCAATTCCTAACGAAGTGATGATGTGTCGTGTATTTGTTTTCATGCTGCATTACCCTCACATATGTCACTCCTCTCCTCAGGGTCCTCCTAACTACGGCTCATTTGCAGGTCTACACAGTAATCAGATTCTCACTGTCAAGGTTCGTTCCTCTCAGAAATCTGCTCCGCGGTGCGTCCAGCAGCGCCCCCTGTCTGTCAGGTTGCTGATCTTTCCCTTTTCCCTGCAGGGAGAGGGGCAAAACATCCCTCCTCTGATCTCTTCCCTAAGCTCGCAGCTTACACGGCTGCTGAACCCCGATCTCTTCTTTCCTGCAGCAGTTGTTTTTCACCACTGTGGACTCTCAGCTAACACGTTCTGAATTCCTCTCTCGTGCATCTCTCCTTTTTTCTTGGCCTTGTCTGTTTTTCAACTTTTCATCTTCGGTACGTCTCTTGCGGCTTAGATGGTCTTCCCTCGATATGACCATGGCTTTCTCTCTGGAGAGCAGTCCAGCAGTTTTCAGAGACGCTTTCTGAAGGTAGCCCTCGACTAAAAGGCATGTTGTCCTCTTCTAACACTTTAACCTGCCTGTCGCACGCACGAGCCGCTGCTCCATTCTTACTCACATTTTTCGCCTTGGCCGGTCTCGATCTCAGAAGTCTCTGTTATTCTCAGTGTTTGCTGCTTTTTTTTCTTGTTTATTACCACGACTGATGAAGTGAAACACTTTGTAGTTGAAAGACCGATGCATTGCAAAGTTATTGGGAAACAACACACAGTTTGAAAATGTGTGCTTCAACTTAAAAGAACACACAAGCGTTGTTTCTTTGTGATGGTTTAGTTCAGCCTGAGCTGAGCAGAGATCAAAAATCTGTCTGTTAAGATGCAGAGACGTGTCACCAAAGAACTGCTTTCTTTCACAGTGTGCAGCTTTAATTGCTAAACATTATAAAGCATTATGCATCTGAAAAGAGTTGATGTATAAACCGTTTATTTAAAAAGTGAGGTGATAACTTGTGGGAATTTTGAATTCACGGCTTCAGGACAACGGAAACACAAGTTAAAGTGCATCAAGAGTCTCAAGTGATTTTAAATACATTTTTCTCTCTGTGACATCAGATTCTAGATGTTTGTAAGTTCCAGTGCATGAAGTTCAAGTCTAACTGTTCTGTTCAATTTACAATCAGTTCTTCACCCTAAGACCAATTGGTCATTTGTTTGAATTTCACCTCCACCATCATTAGTCTAAACAAAACTGCTGAAAAATGTGGGGGCATTTTTTGTCATGGATTAAGCTGCAATTGCTTAAACTTTTGTTTATTGTTCCATCTTTACTTCTTTTTCCTCAGGGTGATCAGGGACAGGCTGGACCTTCGGGGCCCCCTGGTCCCCCAGGTCCCCCTGGACCTCGAGGGCCCCCCGGGAACACCGGCAAGGACGGGCCCCGTGGCCCCGTCGGAGAGCCGGTAAGAGCAGAACAAAGCGTTCATACGGCTCGCCCCGCAGTTTTCACCACTGTTGCTCTCCTCTGCCTCCCTCACCTTCCTCTTTTTCCTCACTTCCAAACAAGTTTGAACCTCGAAGCCATCAAGGCCCCCGTTTCTCCAGCGGTTCAATCCACCCGCAAGGGTGTGACAGATTGGAGCGCATGTTTCTGTGCGTTAGCCTGCTACGTGTAAATGTGCATTTTTACACATGTATTAATGGAGAAGGGCTCCATGCTGGAAATTGCAGCGAGCCCACATTCCCATTTGCCAGTTAGCTGTGGCTTACCTAAAAAACTCCCAGAATAGCAACTCCACTCCTGGCCTCATCTGTTTTGTGTAAGCTGGCGGCCGCAGAGTTCCCCAACACTCCCCCCCGTTCTCCCACCCTCCTGCCACAACTGTGTGGCCATGCACGCTGAAACAGATATGGCGCTGCGGCGAGTTCACGGGCAGTTTGCCGGTTTCACCAAACAATAGTGTGCTCCTCGCCTGAGGCTGTTTTTGTTTCTTAAAATTAGCCTTTTGTTGAGCAAAGTTTTCCATTATATGCAGTGGCAGCTTAAAGAAGCTGCGGTTATTGAGGCAAATGCAGAGAAAAATGCCATGAAGGTAATTTTTGTTTATCTAAATGGGGGAATAAATGCTCCGTCAGCCCTCAAATGGGACATGACAAGACAGGATTCAAGTGAAAAATGTCGTTTCAGTCAGGCTGAGTTGAGAACTTGTGCTCCAACCGACAGCAAGGAAAGCAGCTCACGAAGGGATGAAAAGCAGACTCATTGAAGAAAAGAGGCCCGGCTTGTGGACCAGCCGATTGCAAAAGTGTTCCACAAGTTGATTAAAGTCGCAGCGAAACCCAAAACAGCAAAACAAACCGGCACAGCGGAGAGAGCTGTTCCATGTTGAGGGCAGATGTCTGAGTGGGCTGAGCAGGACAGAGCGAGCAAGTTTGCCAGCTTTGGTGATCCTTGTATGTTTATTGCTTGTATCTGTGATGTGAGGAAGATGATGAAGAGGAGATCAAACTCACCTCTGCTGCCGGCAGATATTAGTTTGGATTTGGTGTGTGTGGAATCAAAACAAAGATCGTCCATATTTCGAAATGCGCCTGACATTTGAACTGCCAATCATCCATCTCGCTCTGCTCGAGGGATAAAAGAAGTCCTCAAAAAATTATTTGCAACGCTAATTTGCTTCCTGCTGCTGGGAAGGAAAGATCAAAAGAGGAGGAGGAGGTGCAAGAGGTGAGAAGAGGGGTGAGAGGTCTGCCCGAGGATTGAAATAAAAAAAGAGGAACAGAGCAGCAGGAGGAGATGGAGATGACAGTTTGTATGTGCAAAGAGACAAACGGGAAGAATACCAGCTGGGAGACTTCCAAGTAGCCTCTGCACAGCGTTGTAAAGTATGAGGCCAGAGTGAAAGGCTAATAACCTCCTATTTATATCATGGCCTTATTGCAGCACTCTGAGCCATCAGATAAACACAACTACTTGATCCATGAGAGTGTGTTTGTCTGTGTTTGTGTGTGTGCCTGTGCGTGTGAGAGCGAGAGAGTGAATGACTTCGGAGCAGATGTTCAGTGTTTCTGCATTCACCTGGCCTCAGCAGTAGGTCAGTTAAGCCAAATCAATGATGAACAGATCCGAAGTCAGAGAGTGAACAAGAATAACTCGAATGTGTTTGATGGCGTTTCGAGCTCATTAGACGCATATCCTGGATCCAGACTTTGATTTTCAGCAGCCAGTTTATGCACAACAATGGCAAATTAAGGGGGAAAAAACAAACACGGGCAATTTTAATAGATTATGTAAGTCACCGTAACGTCTCCCAGTCTCTGTGACCTTTCTCGTGGGGACAAGTTGGTATTGCTGGTGCTTTAATGATGCCGGCGAAGAATATCGTCCAAGTAGCTGCTCCAAGATCATTCACAGTTGTTGCACCAGGCTGCAGATCTGTTGACTGGAGAAACCAGAGCTTACGATCCACATCATTTTAGCGATTATCAACAAAGGTTTCGGATTAGTGTTGGTCTGTATGTGTGACTCCTCTCGACTCATCCACTTAGGCTGTCCATTGAGTCGTAGAGCAGTTTATTCGAGTGAATTCAACTGATCCTTTTGAAGTATCACATGCACATTAGTGTTGCTTAGAGGACAAAGAGTATCGGGTTTGGTTGGTTTGTAGTCAGGTGGTGTCAGGTTGAGTAGCATCATCGGTCCGAGGTTACAAGTGGGCTCAACTGCTGCACAGCAGGACTCTCAAGGGCTCTCTAAGTGTTAACTTGAATAACGTGACATTTGAATGACTTGTGCAATGCAATTTTGTAGAAAAGGACAGATTATAAATAAACCTAAGACCTCTACATGTGTCAATTAATAAAATCCTTGGAAAAGTTTTTTTTTTAACAACAGACAGCATTTTATTGTAAATTTGTGTTGCATCATATTTCATGCAGCATCACATCGATCTGGTCAAGTAAAATTGAAATGTCCCAAAAGCGACAACAGGAGATCGCAAAGTGGCAACATTGAGTTTCCTTTCACCACTTGTCCTAAAAGATGCTGCTGTCTATGAACTTTCGGGGTTTTTTTAGCGAACAGCGACATCTCGTGGCCAAAGCAGTTTAAGTCTGATATTATTCATCTGAAGTTTAGTGCGTCACTACTTGTTTCCTGTGTCTTTTCAGGGATTTCCAGGTCGTGACGGGGCCGAGGTGAGTGTAGTTCAAACAGATTACATTTCGAACAAAACTGGAGGGGTTATTTTGCTTTTATTATATGCTGCTTGTGAATGTTTGCATCTGTTTAACAATTATGAAAAGCTGTTGTCTTGTCTGCCGCAGGGTTCTCAGGGATTACCTGGGAAGCCGGTAAGATTACCACGAGATCGAGAATCTTAATGAGAAATACTTGTTCTTTGTTTCCATCAAGCTTTGTTTGACCAATGCAAGCGTTTCTCCTCTCTTTAAACGTCTTGTATCTTTGCAGGGAGAAGATGGTGAGCCCGGGTATCCTGGACAACAGGGTCCTCCAGGGGCAAAGGTGCAACAGAGCTCTCACGGGGTATCTTGAAACTGACTCACATGTTTGGTTTTTTTTGCAACTGACCTTGAATTACGTCAACAGGGCGAGCCAGGGATGGGAGAGAAAGGAGAGAGGGGCATGGACGGACTCCCGGGTTTTAAGGTAGAAGATAAAACTTGGTTTTATTTTATCAAATAATGGTCATCAAATGTCTTACAGACCAAATTTCCTTACTTAGAGTAAGTGCTCTGTCATCATATGGGATTTTTTGCCTTACACAGGGCGACAAAGGAGAAGTCGGAGATCACGGGCCACAGGGACCTATGGTGGGTTCAGCAGTCAAACATCTGTAATCACTCTGTTCATATATGTATGATTTGCATTGCTTTAATGTTCACATTCATGTCTTGTCTGATCATTGTGTCTGTGCTCCAGGGTTATCCGGGGGAGAAAGGTGCCACAGGCTCCTCGGACATCGTGGACTTCAATGGGAAGCTCCTCGATGCTTTCCAGGTGAGCCGTGATGAAGTATCCACGAGGCCTGGATTTACAGTTGTGTCATATACTCTGTGAAGTATTTCTTGCTGAGATCCACATCAGGAATCGGGGAAACTTTACACAAGCCTCAGAAATGGCAGAGTGACCAGAAACGCAGCTGGATTATTTCATCCCGAAGCCGCAAAACTGAACTTGTTGACGTTTCCTCCCGACAGGCCATCAGCACCATCAGCGTCTCGGTAATCTACGGTCGTTGCACAGTTTTTAGCGGTGTGATGGGTGACTAACACCAACACGCAGACTTGCGTGAGCACTTTGCGTGTTTGTGCTGCGTCTCTCACCTGCTTCCTGCACTGGTCATGTGCGTTCGTGTGGATGCCCTGTACCCAGAGCTGGAGACTTCAGCTGGATTGGATGTCACTGTCTGCGCCACATCTAAAGACCGATGCTGAAAGCCTCTGTTTGAGCTCTCCACCAGGCTCTCTTGTGTATTCATTTGAGATACAGAGCACAGCTCGAGCAAATACACTACATCTGTGCTGGTCTATCAGATAATACGTAGCCTAAAGAGACTTGCTTAATCATGCAGAAAAATCAACAGCCTTTGTTACATTCTTGCGAGTGTTTTCATGCGAAGTTTTCATGTGCCTCCCAACAAAACACCGACTGTAACTTTTGCTGTAGGGCAGCATGGTGTGTTTTTGCCTTTGTATTCGTGCTGCTCCACATAACTCACTAGACGCACAACGGGAATGAATTAGACTGGATGAGAGGGCAGCCCCTCGTTGTCATCCCGCTCTTCCGACACAGCACCCTTTGATCCGAGCATGTTTCGTGGTACAGGCTACTGACAGATAACTATCTCTGCAGTGAAGTGTGCATTTGATTAAAAACCACCATGAGTCAGGTCCCTTTGGCGACCATCTGAAACGGACTCCTGCATGCAACCCTGCAGACAGCCGTGTGAACACACGAACCTGAGATTTTATCAGGGATGTTTTTTGTTGGGGTTTTTTCGCCAAGGTGGATCATTGTCAGTCTTTGCTTCAGTTATAAATCAAACAATTGAGTCAGCTGAATTAAGAAATCAAAAAAAAATCGCAAAAAAGGTGTTTCCCTTCGCTGCAATTAAACAAATTAAAGATTAGATCTTTAAAAAAAAATAAAAAGGAAAGAAAAAGATTCACCAAAACAAACTGAATTATAATAAAATATTTTTTCTGAATTAATTG
>JASSRZ010000049.1:6246774-6275494 GCA_032164315.1 Malacoctenus gilli | reverse complement strand
AAAAAAAATAAAAAGGAAAGAAAAAGATTCACCAAAACAAACTGAATTATAATAAAATATTTTTTCTGAATTAATTGTTCAAACCAGACTGAATAAAGCTCTTTGAAAATTTACAACATTCATAGTTACTCATTTTTGCTCCACAAAACTGATGAGTAGTGTGTAAACATTTGAATTGGTTATGAACCTGTCGATCATTTGACAGCTTTCATATCATTAATTTTTCACTTTCCAGTGGAGGTATATTGCATCAAATAGTCACAGTAAACATGTGTTGGGTTCCATGGTTTGAGTCGAGAACAAACAAAAGTTAGAAGTTGGGAAGGGAATTGTGCACCTCAACAGGGTTTCCATTTTTATCACTTCAAGATGTTGGAGACCTTCAAAAGGAGCAGCAACAAGTGTAACATTGTGAAGGTAGAGATGGAGAAAGATTTAGGAGAGCTGCACACATAGCCTGCCATAAATATAGCACACATGTGCATGCTAATCTTCGTCCAGCATTAGTGTTGCATAAAGTCCCATAAATGTTTTTGTTTCTCTTCCTTTTGATCCTCTGCGTGTATCACAACAATCGGCCTGGTGGGAAATGATGCCAGGCTATTGTTTAGCACAAACCACATTCAGCAGTGTTTTATAATCTCTGTGTGATGAAAAAAAAATTGCTTCAAGTTGGTTGTGACGAACAAACAGAGTGATGACAAATGGCATCAGCTTTGTTTACCGCCAGGTCTGCATTACGAAATACATTGTTTTGTCCTGGTCCAGTTGAGACTTTCATGACAAGCTTCCCATTGTTGTTGTATGGCGATAAACAATGAACGTAAACAGCTTTGTGCAGTGTATACATCATGTCTTAGTGGCTGTAGGAAAATGACAGATCTCACAGCAGTTGCAGGAGAATTGTTGTTGCTGTATGTACAGTGTATGACTGCATGAACCCACAGAGGAAAACATGTTGTGATTCGCAGAGCTTGGTGCTCTCGGCGTTCTCGGAGGCGAGCATTCTGGGTCACTCTTTTCGTTCTTATCAGCTTTTTTTTACCACAGGGGGGCGCTGTTGTCCGCACAAAAGGTTATAATGTAATCCGCCATGCAGCGAATCGTGAACAGACAGTGGCCACCTGTAGTGATGTTTTTAGCTATCTGTGGAGAATGAGCAAACAATGAAACAAAAGCATAGACTCGAGGATAAATACTGTTACTGCAAATTACTGCAAATACTGGTTTCAACCCGTCAAGTGGCCCAAAAAGTTATTTCAAATTTAAAGTTCGTGAGATTGTTTTTTGTATGTAACTGAGCATGCTGTCATTTCTTTCCGGTGGATATATTGAGGAAATTTATATCTTTTTTTTTTTTTAAGGGCCCACCTGGACCACCAGGGCCTCCTGGCCCTCCAGGAGAGAAGGTAAATGGGATCTCCCTCCATATTTCAGTGTAAAAGAACCAGTTGGGGCTGTTTGACGAAAATGTGAGAAATGCGAGCGTTTGCTATTCACCAACTTCAAGTATAGGGATCTAATCGTTGTTGTTTTTTCTATACTGTGCGTTAGGGAGAGCTTGGTTTACCTGGTCCAGCAGGAATTGATGGAGAGAAGGTACAGCAGCACAGGAAACTCATCTTCTTTCAGCAAACACATGCGGCTCATCACGACCTCTAAATGTGTTTGCCATGCAATTTATTGTCTTCACCTGCAGGGATACAAAGGTGACATGGGCGAGATGGGACATCCCGGGGAGAGAGGAGAGAAGGGGGAGATGGGACTCTCTGGACCTGCTGTGAGTAACGACAGCTCATGTGATCCACAAACACCTCAAACAGCGACATGTTCAACATTTTTGTCTTTGTGGCCAGGGTATGGACGGACACAAAGGGGAGAAAGGAGACTGCAAACTGGACGACAACCTGGTCAGTTGAACATATACAGTATTTTACGATATGTTGAATTGATCTTCTGTTTTCAGACTTTTAATGATCGCGAAGCAAAATGCAGCATTGGTATTGTCTTTGGTCATATCGAATGCTCCTCGTTGTCATCTGACTTTGGTCATCTGTGCTCAGATTCAGATGATTTCCCAGCCCGGTCCACCTGGACCACCTGGCCCTCCGGGAGTTCCAGGGTCACCTGGGTCTATGGTGAGTACTTAGATCCTGTTTCAGGGAGGAACTCATCGGGTAAAGTTTGTGGCTTATGTGGAGCCTTCGCATTCTAATAACTCGCATCATCTTTCAGGGTCTACATGGAATGCCAGGTCCCAAGGTAAGCGTGTGTGTGTGTGTGTGTGTGTGTGTGTGTGTGTGTGTGTGTGTGTGTGTGTGTGTGTGTGTGTGTGTGTGTGTGGTACTCAGTATTTCTTTGTGATATTGTAGGGCGAACCAGGGATGTGGGTAAAGGGCGAGAAAGGTGACTATGGTCCTCCTGGATCCAAGGTAATTGACAACTGAGCAACAGCAAGTTGTCACATGAGAGTGTGTGACACTGCGAACCTCTCGTCACTGATGCTAAACTTTATCTGCAGGGATTAGATGGCCATCCGGGTCCAAGTGGGCCTGCGGGGTTGGTGGGTCTTCCAGGTGCCAAAGGAGAAAAAGTAAGAAGGAGACGACCTTCATTCCTCAAAGAATGTCGACGTGTTGTCTCGAAAGGTTTCATTATTTCTCTTTACTATTTGTGTTCGTAGGGGAGACCAGGGGAGCCAGGACTGGATGTAAGTGGCATCCTGAGTGATTTCTCATTTTCGTCTTTCTGTTGTCATGTGACCTGCATCCAGTGATAAACCATCTGCTGACATGTCTTCGCTTTGTGTGCAGGGTTTCCCAGGGCTGACGGGAGAGAAAGGTGACCAAGGGGAAAGAGGAGAGAAGGTTAGTTAAAAACAAAAAGGAAAGCCTCATCTTATCACAAATTTAATATAAAAGAATTGGAAAAAGGGTTCCAGGTGTTTTTAGAAAACAGTATGCCTCCTAATGTCTCTATGCTCCAGAAATGTGAAATGACATTTGTGATGAGTTTAGTCCTGTGTGTTTACCTGCTCCGCTCCTCCAAACAGGGTGACCGGGGCTCAGTAGGGAAGAGAGGTCTGAAGGGTCAGAAGGGAGAGCAAGGTCCTCCAGGACTGGACCAGCCATGTCCTGTGGTATGTCACACGCACACAAACATCGTGCATCAAGTACTTTCATGACTTATTGTTTTTCTGTGTTCCGTTTCATTCTTTGAGTTGTTGCTGTCGTTTTCTCTGCTTTCCCCTCTGATTCTTTCCTCTCCGCTGTCATTGTATAACTGCCTTTTGCTGGCAGGGTTGTGATGAGACTAAAGGTGTGTCTGTAAAGGAAGGACTTTCTCCTCCTCAAACCGCTCTTCCTCCCTCTGGGCCTGAGCCCCCCTGTCCTGTGGTACAGTATCTCTTCTTCCTTCCTGCACTTTTCTGACAGTGTCTCTTCAAAGACTTTTCCACTACTTCCACGCTCTTGTATACCTGTCCTGTCTCTCATCAAAACCACAGGAGCGTGTACTTTATGTGGGTCTGATTGCACTGTAAAAACAAGGACTACTGTGTTATCTCACGGGCATATTTTGGCCCAAAGTTCACATTTTTGACACCCTGAAACTCGAGATGAGTTGGGATGGTAGCAAAACGAGTTTGTTTCCCTTTTGGCCAAAGAAGATCTGTTCTGTCTGTTTCTGCTGGGACATAAAAAAAAATCTGTTCACGGCAACAATCTAAATTTACACTGATTTATCAGCAATGAGCAAATATTGAACTTGAGGAAAAGATATCTGGGCTTGTTAACTTTCGATTGCTGTTCTCCTCTTGCAGGGGCAGGATGGGTTACCCATACCAGGCTGCTGGCACAAGGTGAGTTCTCACGTGTTGATTTATCAAGACTGTTTTGTGAATTGATGAAGTTGTGAGCCAGTAATGATGAGACGGCACAGGATGCTGCCAGGAAATAGTTAACACTGCTGAAGCTCTGAGCTAAATACTCAAAAACATTTGTATTTATTGACTCTGATTTGACACAGGGGCACTTTGTAAGTATATTTCAGTGTATGTGAGCTTGTAATTGTGCAGCATGAAAAACCAAAGTCGATATTTTTGTTGCTCGATACTAATCATCCCCACTGTTTTCTTTTGCAGTGATGATTAACCAGCAGCATGTAGTCTGTACATATTGATTTGGTATATATTGCAACTTAATACGAAACAGACAACCAGCTCCCCTTTTTTCACCCCTTTTTGATGAAATTCAAGTATATAATATATTGAGAAGTTGAGAACAAGGACATTTTTGAGTCTCCACACTATCATGAGATCCAGTGTTGTTGCCGTGAATGCTGCCGTGCTTTTTTGAGGAGACTGAAGTGAACTGGCGGAGGGAGGCTTCGCTTGGAGGACGGTCCAGATGCCAGTGCTGAATTAGAAAAGTGCTTTACTAACAAAATCTGACTTGTTGCCTGATGATAATCCTGACCGAAGATTGGGAATGATGATGCGCGCGCTCATTCCAGCTGACGGACAGATGGATGTTTGGGATGGCTCGGCATCGCTTTTTTGACAAGACCGGGGAGTGTGTTGTCAGTACTCTCTTGTCCTCTCTCTGTCTTCCAAAAGGAGGATATGGCGAGGCAGAAGCTCAAACGCAAGCGTCTCTCTCAGCCCTGAGAAGGATGCGGGGCCTGGTGCAGAAAGGACACATAGACAGGCAGAAAACACTGGGGAGCGTGTTCACTTCTACCGAGCAGCGCTACCCAAGTGATGCCCCCCATGTCATCCTGAACACTCACATCCTCCATTAAGGAAACACTCCAGGAGGGGGTGGCAGAACATTAAATTTCCGCATTCACCCGGAAGAAGGACAACCCCCAAGCCCTGCTGCTGCAGTTGCGCAATAGCTAGGTATTCAAGCTGATTTTTTTGGGGGGGGGGGGGGGGTCACCGATGTCACTGGCACATACAGAAGGAATCACCGCACAGACACCTTGTAATGTTAACCTCTGGAATGAGTCCCCTGTGAAGGCTTTTTAGTGACACCTGCATGGTCATAATGAGTGTTTTAGCCTATTGATAGCTTTGACGACTTGTGGTCTCACACTGAAACCCGAACAGCAAAAAAAACAACAAAAGTGCAGTTTTAATTCAATATTAACAGTCTAAAATATTTCAATAAGTTCACATTTCTGTGGCTCACATTTGTGATGATGGTAACTTGTGTGCTTATTTGTTTCTTTCTGGTGAAACCTGACATTTTTTCTCGTTACATTTTGCATTCCTGTGCCTTGCCGTACATGTCGACAGAGAGAGAAGCCAGTTAAAGTCAAAGGCCAGATTTGAAGGAAACTTTTTACAGTATTATTGATTAGCAGTGTTTCAGCTGGCTTGACAAATGATTGTCAACAATTGAATGCATTTTGACGAATCATTTTTGCTTAAATACTGTTGCCAGTTTGTCTGCACAACAGTGAACGTTTATGCTGCTGACCCCCTACCTATGTGCTGAGTTTTTTTGTTGTTGTTTTTCCTTTTGGTTTGTTTACTTACTATTTGCCTTGGTCGAAAGGGCTATAATATTTGAATCACTATGAACACAAAAGTGCCTGCAGTTCTGTTATTCAGCAACATCATGGTTGAACTTTTTTGCATTTTTCATGTTTTTTTTCCTCTTAAAAACACATTGTTATCAGATTACTTTTTGGTAATAACTGCGTACTTATTGAAAGCTTTATTTCTGCCAACAGTTATACAGTTTAAATGTCTTCTTTGAATAATCTCAAACAGTATACATGTTCTGATACTCTATCACGTACTATCAAATGTTTGAAAATATATGTTTGCAGCTGAGATGGGTTCGAATCGTGGATTCACAGATATACACTTGGAATTATAAAGTGGTAGTTCACAGTGGACCTTTGTATACTGTGCATTACACCTATGTACACGTATATATATTTTATTCAGTGATTTTATTCTTTTAAAGAGTAAATAGATATTGGTTTCATCACTTAACGGAACAGCTGTGTTTTTGATTGTTACTGGGATCATCATTTTAGTTGCTTTTAATCAGAAAAGTCTGTCTTATCTATACATTTCAAACAGGGTGAGTATTAGTTCAGCACAGTTTTCAGGTTGACTTCAAGTATATAGAAATATCCATTTGGTGATGTTTCATCTGGCTCACTTTATATAGAAAATGAGGCTAAAAGTAGAGTGACTTCTTTCTGACTTTAGTTTTGCATTGACCCTTTTTCATCATCCCTTCTTGCTTACATTTCTTCTCAGTAGAATGAGTGTGATGTAAATGAATACTCATTTCTCTACCTTCATTAGTTTCAAAAGAAAACCGCAATGTTATATGTTAAACCTTAAGAGTAAATCTCATTTATCCGTTTATTGGTACTCTGCATGTTTTCTTGCATTGAGTGGCTCTTTTATCCTGAAAGCAGAACGCTGCTACCCTCTACTGCAAAGGCATTATTTCAGTATGAGCTGATGGTTATCTGCCTGGTTACATTATTGTATGTGTTTATTTCTTTTGCAGATTCTATCAGTATCATTTTTATGGCTTGCCCACACAGCACAGTATCTGAACAAGAGTTTGGTATTTTCGCAAATCTTCCTACCACAGCGTTAGCTTGACTTTGTGAGAATGTTGTTTTTTTTTGATTGTGTATTTTGGTTGTAAAAGATTTAAGCTATTTTTGTAATTACTTGTCTAAATATGTGTAACGTAAAATCTGGTCAGCTAAACATGTAGAAGAAAATAAACCTGCTAGTTTAATGGTTTCTTGTCAATAAATCATAAACATGTAAAATTCTTTGTTTCATTCTTTTGTAATATTGATTTTTGTCCTGCCAATTCTCAAGACTCCAAAATAAAACCCTAACTTACATCACATTATCTTTCAAGTCCAACAAAATACACCAAAACAAACAGAAGGGAGGAAAATGTTGTTCTCCAATGTATATTCATTTATTCTTCTTTTGATGTCAGCTCTTGATGTCCTCTCGCAGGCTGGATTTAGCCCACAGGCCACATATTTGATCCCCCTTTGTTTACATTGATTAGGAAAGGGAAAAAAAAAAAACATCTACACTGGAACAACATGTAACCTGAAACATGAATGGTCCCAGTTTGGTGTCAGCCAGTGACCTTTTTTCTCTGTGGCTCAAAAGAGCATTCAGTAAACTGTCTGTTTGTAGTGAGTAACACATTGTGCAAACTTGACATAACAGAGTTGAGGAAAAAATCTGAAAAACATCAATAAAAAAATGCATATATACAAGGGAGAGCCAAGCTTAGCACGAATGAAGATGTAAGCTTTAAATTCTAATTAAGTATCAATATTGCTGATCACTCTGTCTCTGCCTCACAGCAAAGATTGTTTAAGTCAAGTCAAGTTTATTTATATAGCACAATTCCTACACAAGGCAATTCAAAGTGCTTTACAAAGAACTTTTTTTTAAAATCCAAAACACTATCCTTAAGCCAGAATTTATGTGCCAAATGAGTTATTGTAACAAGGCACATGACACCAAACAAAGAATGCAAACTTTTAACAGAATAAAGGCCCACAGTTTCGAAACCAAGCAGCATATTCTCTTCATGGTGTTAAAAGACCACTTCACAGTGTCCACACCAACTTTTTAACTCGTATTTTCTTGATGTAAAAAAGCAAAAACCTATTTTAAATATGACCTTTGGTCCTAATTGGAACTATGTATTTATATGAGCCGAATAGATTCTCAAAAAACCTAAATTTAAAAATGTTTCAGTTTTAATTTTATTCTATTTGGGATAACTAGTAAACTAAAAAAGAATCGCCATCCGAATTTGTCAATGTTTTTGTTGTGTGTGGAATTAAACCAAACATAATACTCTTTGAAACAAACACCGTAAAGTGTATTACAAAAGTGTGTGATTGTCAAATTGGAAGATTTTATACCCGGAGTTTTGAGGCTTTCACGCCACCTTGTGCAAACGAGCTAAATCGACATATCCCAGAAGCCTTTGCGGCCCGCTGTCACCCCTTCATAGTTTTTGTATCCGGGTCTGGACTTCCTTTTCCTCTGTGCCTACATGCGATGAGGAGCTAGGGTTTTCAGTACCGCTGAAAAATCCGAATCCATCCTTGAAAGAGGCACCACCGAACTGCTCCAAAATGACCGAGCAGATGACAGTGAGGGGGACCCTGAAGGGCCACGGTGGATGGGTCACCCAGATCGCTACTACGCCAATGTACCCCGACATGATTCTGTCCGCGTCCCGAGGTGAGGCTTTTCCCTTGCCGGCTCCGCCAACATGGCCTCCCGTAGTTTGTTAGCCTGTTGCTCTGACGACACGTAATTCACCGTAGACGTTAAATAAGACGAGGAGGCCACTTTAGCGGTCACTTTATGGTTCAAACAGTGCTCCTCACATACATTTCGCGTTGAAGTCCATCGCAGGTTTGCCACTGGAGGCAGCATAAAGAGATCTATTCGAGTCACCCTCTGTGTGCAAGTGCGCAATCTGATTCTGAGACGTAATTAAACACTTTTACTGTTTCGCGCCCAATGTGCCTATTCTGTATTCGTGCCCTGTCACCGTAAACTGATCCTGTCCATGGACGGGTCTATGAACTCTTCTATGAAGCCGGACAAAGATATGCTAACGCAGAGCTAGCTTGTTATACTAGCAAGGGCTTTCACATCAGCAACTGCATGACTTTAACCGGTGATTTCTCATTGTCAGACCGTACCATCATCATGTGGAAGCTGACCCGAGATGACACCAACTATGGCGTTGCTCAGCGCAGCCTGAAAGGCCACTCTCACTTTGTCAGTGATGTTGTCATCTCCTCTGATGGACAGTTTGCCCTCTCTGGCTCCTGGGACTCCACTCTCCGTCTGTGGGATTTGTCCAAGTAAGTAAGACAAGTAGATATCAATTGTCTAACATGCTTTTATGCTGACCAAAAAGTCTTTGTTTATGCTACCCAGTTTCATTCACCTCTTAAGTGAAGACTCATTTGCAAACATCTACTCTGTATGGTGTGATTTTGATATGACTGTTGTGTTGATCTATCTGAGAGTGGTCTAGAAAATCTTCAGATTTGTCTGATGTGTCAGGAAAGTCATCGCTTGAAGATGACATGCATCTGGATCTCCAAGATGAGGATTATTTTACAGTTTGGCCTTTTAAATTTTCAAAATCCAATTAGCAGTTCATGTAAAAGATTTTAAATTTCTATGTTGGTATTATTGGGGGTCTGATTCCTTTGTTCTTCCATGAGATGGGTCAATCTGATCCAACACATACTGAAGTCTGTGTGAAAGCAGTTGGGACACATTGCAAAAGCTTACTGAAATGCTATAACTTGGATGGTTTCATTTAAAGATTTCTGATCACCAACTTCGAAATTACCATGACATGTGATCTTGAAGAGTTGGTTGTCAATTTGTCACGAACTTAAAACTTTGGAGAACTTTTTGTGTTGCTGGAAACATGTGAATTGTGACATTAGGTGGCAAAAGCATTTGTCAACAATGTTTCTAATTAGCCTCCAACTTCTTTGCCTTTTAACCAAACCAGTGTATTTGACCTGGAAAATGAACAATCTGACACACAATGAGTTGAGATTGTTTCCAGCTCAACTTGAAATTTTTTGGTTCATTTTTGCAGGAATCCGTATTTGTATTGTTTGTGGTGCTCTTAAGTCATGTATCAGTTTTTACTTAAAGTAGAGGCCTCTTCAAATAGTTCTAACTGCAACAGAAATTACTTGTACTCTTCATCAAATGTGTTGTGATGTGTGGGTATTTTTTTCTTTTTAAATAAATGCTTGTGTATTTTTTCAGTGGAACAACCACCCGCACTTTTGTCGGACACACTAAGGATGTTTTGAGCGTGGCCTTCTCCGCTGATAACCGCCAGATTGTGTCTGGGTCTCGGGACAAGACCATCAAGCTGTGGAACACTCTGGGAGTCTGCAAGTACACCATCCAGGTGAGCTGTGAACTGTAAGAACAAAGACTGAGGCCATATTGATGGATGGGAGTGTCAGGAGATCATTTTTGTAGTTGTATGCCTTTTTAAAATGCTTGTTAAAAGTTGAAGAAAAATTAGTATAAACTGAATTCGAAAATCACTCTCACCTCAAGACCTGATATACACTTAGAAATTAAACCAGCATTGTTAATTAGTCCTCCAGAACTTCAGTCTTGATGTTTCGATTCATAAGGTTCTGAAATGTGTGGTAGAAAATGATGCCGATGACTTTCTGTTCTCGGTAAGATTAAAATGCTTCGTGTTTTGTAACCACATGGTTGCCTGTTTTCCTTTCAGGAGGAGAGCCATAGTGAATGGGTGTCTTGCGTTCGCTTCTCCCCGAATAGCAGCAACCCAATCATTGTCTCCTCTGGCTGGGACAAGACGGTCAAGGTGTGTTGTACTTATAACTCAAGTTGATTTCTTCTGTCATCTTAAACACGGATTGATCTGATCTTGGTACACTACGGTTTGAATGTCAAGATTGTATTTTCTGCCTTATAATAAAAAATTTTGGCTGAGGTCCCACTCCACTAATGATTTTATTCATGCCAGCATAAATGGGATAAAAACGTGTTTGTTTACTTGAAGGTGTGGAACCTGGCCAACTGCAAGCTGAAGACCAACCACATCGGCCACACTGGCTATCTGAACAACGTGACTGTTTCTCCTGATGGCTCTCTGTGCGCATCTGGAGGAAAGGCAAGTCTTTCGACCTCAGAAGTCATCGGAAACTTAGTGGAAGCAACAGTCAGAGTTCGGCTTGCAGGCTTCAGCAGTGATGAAAACTTAACCTAAACCTGTCAACCTTGATGATAAAAGAGGCTGTTTCTGAGCAATCCCTGCTAATAAAGTCATTTTTATGTTGTGTTGAAGATTTTGGGGAGGCAAAAGGCACAATATTCATGTTAACCATGCTTTCTTTTTCCATTCAGGATGGTCAGGCAATGCTGTGGGATCTGAATGAGGGCAAACACCTCTACACCTTGGACAGTGGTGACATCATCAACGCCCTGTGCTTCAGCCCCAACCGTTACTGGCTGTGTGCCGCCACTGGACCCAGCATCAAGATCTGGGTAAGGATTTAAACTGGTGTGTTATACAGAAATGAAAACTGCAGTGATGGAAAATTAATTGCCAGCTGTATTTCATGATGATAACAGAGGCTGTTTCTGAGCTCATACTTGGATGGATCTAATTGTTAATAATTTAAGGATCATTGCTTTCAACTTAACTTCATTTGGTTGGCTCCTTTGTAGGATCTGGAGGGCAAGATCATTGTTGATGAGCTGAGACAGGAAGTGATCAGCACAAACTGCAAGGCTGAGCCTCCACAGTGTACTTCTCTGGCATGGTCTGCTGATGGACAGGTATGCATCATGCTGTGACGGACCATTTCAACTCAAATGGCTGGTGTACAAGTCAGTTTGTGTTACACCCCAGTGATTATACCCATTCACTTTTAACTCTGATGTCCACTGGTGACAGTCCTGCAAATATGAGGGGCCCACAACATCTTAATAGAATAAACATTTTCATGGTTGAATTATAAGTAATTGGTGCTCACTACATCTCCTTTATTTCTTTTCAGACCCTGTTTGCCGGCTACACTGACAACATGATCAGAGTGTGGCAAGTCACAATTGGAACTCGATAAGAACCACACGTTGAGGCAACTTTGAATAAAAGACTGTTTTGAAAACAATGTGTGTCCTCTTGTTCTGTCCATTCATTTATTTGGGTCAAATACATAAAATGGGATTGTTTCTGAGTAGGGGTGAAAGATTGAGCAACTTCATATACTCTTATCAGTTAGTATTTTTAGGTGCAAAACAAAACCGAGGAGCAAGTTGTATTGTGGATTTTGTTTCTAAATCAACCAATTTCAACCAATTTTCAAGGTTAATAGATTCACACCTAGACAATTAACTTAGACCATTTGATTATTTTTGTTACTCTGTACAGTTATTTGAAAGGCTATTTAAAGTCTAAATAAGGAATACTTCACCAAATATATCAATGGCCCTTTTTTTCTCACCTTTATGTTTTTTGTTCAGTCGTTTGGATTTCAAGCTCGATGGGTATTTTTTTTTATGAATTTATAATGCTAGGCTAACGTCATTGCTGCAACAGAGTCTTAAGATAAGAATATTAGCGGTACGATGTTTACTCGCCTTTGTCCTGGTAAAGACGTTGATTCCATATTGTCCTTCTTGGGAACCCGTAGTCGTGCCCTCGTAACCAAGCAACGGGAACACTCGTGAAGTTGTAGCTCGAACGAGCAAGTATCCGCTCTTTTACGACGCTAAAATACAAACTGAATTTAAGTTAAAAAAAAATCGCAAGTCAGAAAGATGTGTAACGAGTTAGCGTTATCTCATTAGCCAAACAGTATTTCTTTTCGTCTTCACACTTCTGACAACAGTCGCAGCGTTTCCACCGAAAAGATGGCTCAGACTTCAAGTCCTCGTATTTATGTGGAAAGAACTCTCGCCATCATTAAACCAGACGCCATTCACAACGCTGAAGAGATTGAGGATGTGATACTCAAATCAGGCTTCATTATCCTGCAGGTTGGTGGAAAAAGAAATTACCACAACTCGTGAAACGAAAGCTTTATTCGCCTTTGTTGAGTGTAAATTCGAAAAATAAAAGGTCAAATTGTTTCTATTTAGAGGAATACAAGATCCCCACTTCCATGTTGTGGAGTAAAAGTTAAAAGCTCATGGGAATATTTACCTTCAGCATATTGTAACTTCAGACGAGGTATAGGTGAATGTGCTTTTCCCAACTGCAAAATAACTTTCCCTCCCTTTGTCCTTTCGACTTCTGCTGAACCCTGGAAATCCCAATACCCGTCACAGAAGCGAAAGCTGCAACTGAGCCCTGAGCAAAGCAGTGATTTCTATGCTGACCAGTATGGCAGCATCCACTTCCCCAGCCTGACGGCCTTCATGAGCTCCGGGCCCATCCTCGCCATGACACTGGCTCGCATCGACGCTGTAGCCCACTGGAAGTCAACTATTGGACCGCCTAACATCACCAAAGCCAGAGAAAATCATCCAGAGTGGTTAGTCATATTTGCACCTTGTGGAAATGTTCATTTTGTTTAACAGTGGAGTGCTTACAAAAGCGTCCCAAGCATTCAGAAAATTTTTGTGAAGGTTGTGGGAAATTGTTAGGATTTGAACGGCAGAGGACAACATTGTCACAGATGTACATGTTTCTGCTGCACTTCTCCTCAGCCTAAGAGCAAAATATGGCTCCTCAGATTTGAAAAATGCACTCCATGCAAGTGAGTCTTTCACTGCAGCTGTGAGGGAAATCAAATTCATGTTCCCAAATTGTAAGTAATTGACACAGACTTGCACATATTGTAATGGAGAGGTGGATTTTCACAGTATGTTCGATCTTTAACACGTTGTTGTTTTTCTGCAGCTGTAATTGAACCTTTTCCCTCGAGAGAAGCCACAGAAGAATACTTGAGCAGGTTCATCAATCCAGTTCTGCTGCAAGGTCTCACTGCACTTTGCAAGGAAAAGCCACTGAACCCCCGTGTGAGTGCATTTCTAGAGATGCCCACCTTTGTTCATTAGATGCACAAACACTTGCCATCGCCAATATTGTTTTCATTGCAACTCCACCTTTGCCTTCTTTAGATTTGGCTTGCTGATTGGCTGGTTAAAAACAACCCCAACAGTCCTCAAATATGTGAGGGCATCATCGTGGAAGAGGAGAAATGACGAAATGACGGGAGCACGACAAATAAATAAAGGCCATATGGCATTTGGAATGTTTGGACTAATATTACAACTGTATCTGTTTTGTATAATGGCAAAATAAAATATTTATAGAGCTATAATCATGTGGGAGTTTATGTTGTTTCATATTGCATCCAAATGTTATCAGTCCTTAAAACCATGAAACTGTACTCTATTCACCAAGTTTTAATAGTTACGCAGTCTAGTTTTACACTTGCTACTGGAGTTCCACATCTCAGCCTGAGATTGGAAGGAGGGGGGGATTTATGTTTCTTAAATAAATCAGTTATTTTGTCATTTGAAATTATGTCTTGTTTATTTACTCTCTTAATTTTGAACCACACTGTGAAAACAAATTTACCCTCTCTAAAGAATGGCATTAGTTTGATTTTTCCCACTAATGTTTTGTACTTCTCTTTCATAAAATAATAGAAACACCCAAGTAGAGCATTTGTTGTTTTTTTATTTCCAAATGCAACAAATGTACATCCCAGTATTCATTCTTGAGCAACCTGGATAAGACTGTTGAGCTTGTCGTGGCAGCAAATGTCACATTTTGAGTGTGAATTAAAAAGTAAACCCGATTATTGCTGTAAAATTCAGACATTGTGGTGTAGTTTTCCTTGCAGTACCACTGAGTTGAGATTGACCAGCGGTGCTCACATCATTTTCAGAGGTAAACGAGTACTTCGAGTTCCTTCCTGTCCTTTGAGGGCGTGTACGTCTTCTGTTCGGGGAGAAAAAAAGAAAAAAAAAAAGAACCGCGTATTCAATTGGTTGAAATATTGACTGACAGTAGAGACTGTCCAATCAGGTGGCTCTTCTGCAAAATTGTCGTTTTTTTCTGCCGGTTCTAGAAAACCAACCACGAGTTGTGGTCGTGTGGGAGAATCCATCTTGAAGAGAGCTCTCCGGTTGTGTGACCAGTAAGCAGAATTTTTTTACTTCTTTATCCTGATATTTTCCCTTCCTATTAGATTGTCACGTAAGTAGTCTGACTCGTGCAGTCTTGTAGCTGCTTTTCTGACGCGAGTGGTTGAAATATCCGTGTCAGTTGAAATGACAGGCCTGTATACCGATGAGCACAGTGTCTGAATTACGTAACGGGTGATTTTTGAGTTGCACACTCTGGGTTTGGTTTATCAGCCTTGTACACATGGCCATAAGTGTTGTAATCTTTGCTCGAGTCAGAAATGCACTTTGGATACAGGCTAATCTTTACGATGTCATAGTGAACGTTACCCTGTTGCCATTTTCCGGCACTCAGCAACAGCGGCTCTCTCAATGTATGGATCGTGTGGCCAAAATGGTGGGAAATTCACGTATTGGCACCGTGTAAATGGCGAATGCATGATAGGCGTGATAGATAATTCAAGCCCCGGAATTTTTTTGTGTGACTCGGTGGCTCTTTTCCCCCATTTTCGTCTCAGGTCTACTAGTTCAAAATGTCCGAGACCGAGCAACAGTACATGGAAACGTCAGAAAACGGCCACGAAGTCGACGATGACTATAACGGAGCCGGCCACACCGACGAGGGAAACGACGACAGCGCCGTCATTGACTGCGGAGAGGGCGCAGGGCCCGACGCGGACGCCGACGCCGACGCAGACGCCGACGCCGATGCCGATGGCGACGGCGACGGCGACGGTGACTCTCAAAACGGCGGCAATGAGGGCGGACAGATCGACGCCAGCAAAGGCGAGGAGGATGCGGGGTGAGTTCAGTAAACGACTCCATGTTCCATTTGGTGGAAAGCAGGCTTTTTTTGGGAGCTACCTTTTTGCCATGTCTCTTTGTTCAACCGGCCTTTTGTTGGCGCCATGTGCATAGCGGAGGGGGGATGGGCGCTCCAGTGAGGATTAAATCTAACGCGTAATGGTTTATGAAAGAAGTACGTGAAGGTGTTCGGCGTTTCAATTTCCGTGAATTAACTTCGATGCATCGATGCTAATAAAATAGCTCAAAGCTAAAGCGACTGCTTTACAGGTTGCTCCTGTAGCAGTGGGTCAACAGATGTTCGGGAACAGTGTGTACATAGTGTATATTTACACCCCCACTCCTGGACGGCACCACCCCCACCGCCACAATATGGAGCTGAAGGAGAGCCGCTGCCCGTGCGGGCTGAACATGTCCCTGTCTCTGTGCTCAGGAAAATGTTCGTTGGCGGTCTCAGCTGGGACACCAGCAAGAAGGATCTCAAAGATTACTTCTCTAAATTTGGTGAGGTGACAGACTGCACCATTAAGATGGACCAGCAGACAGGCCGGTCAAGAGGCTTTGGCTTTATTCTCTTTAAAGATGCTGCCAGTGTAGACAAGGTAAGTGTGTGGAATGATGGCCCTCATGTTTCTGCCATCAGCAATCTGCATTCTTGCTGATGCGTCTGTTTTCCTGTCTTTAGGTCCTCGAACAGAAGGAGCACAGGCTAGATGGCAGACAGATTGACCCTAAAAAAGCCATGGCCATGAAGAAGGATCCAGTAAAGAAAATCTTTGTGGGAGGCCTTAACCCCGACACATCGAAGGAGGTCATCCAGGAGTACTTTGGGACTTTTGGAGAGGTACAATGCACTTGCACTGATTTGGTCACCTGTTAAAAAAAAAAATTGCTTTGACACGAAGCTTGCAGCTTCAAACATTCAACTTACTCCCCCCCCCCCCCCCCCAAGATTGAGACCATCGAACTTCCACAAGATCCAAAGACTGAGAAGAGGAGGGGGTTCGTATTTATTACATATAAAGAAGAAGCTCCTGTCAAGAAGGTGATGGAGAAGAAGTACCATAACGTTGGTGGCAGCAAGGTAAAAGCACACAGTGATACAAGGTGAAATGTGGTCATATTCACTGTGAGCTTTGTAAGGCAATTTTACTCCTTCTAATAAGTGCTCTCTTTTGGCGTTGCAGTGTGAAATCAAAATAGCCCAGCCCAAAGAGGTGTACCTTCAGCAGCAGTACGGTGCCCGCGGATATGGAGGACGCGGCAGGGGCCGTGGAGGTAAGCATCGCGTTTGTGTATATCTGCAGAGTTTATATTCAATGACATACTTCAATATGTGTGCACAGAGTTGGATCCAGTGTGCTGGAGAGTTGTGACAAAGCTCTCACCTGTTGTTTTTAGGCCAGGGCCAGAACTGGAATCAAGGCTACAACAACTACTGGAACCAGGGATACAACCAGAACTATGGTTATGGACAGCAAGGCTACGGATATGGCGGCTATGGCAACTATGACTACTCTGCTGGTTATTACGGCTATGGGGGTGGCTACGATTACAGTAAGCGATAAGTGCCCCCAGGGAAAGAAAAAAAAAAACTATAAGCGAAACTTTATTTTCTTGGTCCTCCTTGTTGTACAGAAGAACTCAGTCCCTTTTTCTCTTGTCCTCCAGACCAGGGCAATACAAGCTATGGGAAAACTCCAAGACGTGGAGGCCACCAGACTAGCTACAAGCCATACTGATCACACATAGCGCAGGTATGCATTTTTGCATCATCCGTGGTAGTATGAGAACATAGCTGTAACCATTAGTGCCTTTTGACCCCAACAATCTTCATCTACTCTAAATCCATTCAAGCATTGTGGTGGGGTTAGGGTAGGTCGTGTTGTGGGGTCTGTGACCATTCGAGATGGATTCATTCCACCTGTCAGCCATCTTAAGATGCATCTCTACTAAGACTGCTTGATCAGTAAGGATCGGGTTGGTGGTTGAGAACAGAAATAAGGGTTGTTCCACCTTTCACTGGGGTGCTAGGTGTGATAGCTAGCGGTCGTGTCCCTCCCCCTCCCCCGCCCCCAAAGTGTGTCTGTCCATCCACTGACGTGTCAAACTCATTCATGCACCTGTCTTGTCTGTGTGTAACTGCATGCCACATTTGGTTTATTCTCAGTAACGTTAAGCACCGTGTTTTTCTCTTAAGGTCTAAAGTAAATAAGAAAAAGAGATCCATGGTCTGACCACAGCGAACATGGGCTCTGGCTTTTCCTTTGGAGTTGGCAGAAATTTGGACTCATGCTCCATTTGTACAGATCAAGTGAGGAACTGGGGAAGCAAATGTCACTTTTCCACTTTTTATTTTATATTGTTTTGTGTCCATTTACATTTCCAGAGATGGAAGTGTTATTTTTACTGTACTTTTTGGTACCTTTTTGAATCTAATGTATTGTATGGTTGTATTTTTACATGTCTACTGGATTTACGGATGAGCAGGAGCAAGAGCTTTTAAAGCTCGCAAATAAAACAATTGCTTTTTTTTTCATTTTCTTTTGGTGTTTCTAGATCTTTAGTTATTTTCACCCATGCTGAGTGTTGGATGCGAAGTGCATGGCTTCAGATGTGGGGTGAGGTAAAAAAGGGATTTAAACTAATCAAAAGGTTTTTGTAAGCGTGCTAAGTGAATGTTTGCAGATGGCCTTGTAGACAAAGACAACCAGCATTTTTTTTTCTTTTCTTTTGGCTTTTAAGGAGATTCTTCCCCCCCATCATGTCTGCAATTTTAAGTGGCTTTACTAGTGTTATTCAACTGAACGCAAGCCTGTTAATGTAAGAGGGTACTCCCTCTCTCACTGGAAACTCATTCCTCTAGTGTCTTGGGCAAATTGGTAGAAATAAACTTTTGGTTTATATTACACTTGGATCTTTCTGTTATTATTTGTAAAGTTAATGTTAAATGTTTTGTACTGTTAAATGGCTTGCTTGTTTTGTCTCAAGTAATGGTAACATCTCTACGGATGCCTCCTCGGGAAGCTGTGGGTCCAAGGCGTCACTGCCTGCAGGATAACTGGCCGAGTGTTATTGCCCACCCCACTAGATGTGAATCTGCAATACTTGAGCTCATTTTAGTGAATGTGTCCTGGAGTTAAAGATAGTGGTCTGGTAAGTGCTTAACTCAACAGCGTGTGTATTGAGAACATGGAGCTGATCAGTGTTAAATTGAGCCTGGTTATCTGAACAATTGTGGGTAAAGGAACAGTCGACATTGAAAATGTTAACTGTTTAGTCGATCATTGATATATCTATATATATGAAAAAACATTTTCTGGTATTATCTCTCAGGTGAGAATGATGTGCTGAAGTTGGCATCACTTATGTGTATCCCCACTGGCTGGGTATCATCAGAGGGGTGACTGCTTCAAGCTTCCCAAATGAATCCATGATTTGGCGCTGACAACCTGAGGGGAAAACGGCAACAATGACCAGTCCCATAACGGTTTGGAGAAACAAAAAAAAAACAAAACAGCAGTGATGTTTTGACATTATCACTAAGGCTCACTGTCACCACTTTGATCTTCCCTACAATAAATCTTAAGCTTAAAAGAAACACTTAAGAGATTGCTGTTACGAAAAAAAAAAAGAAAAAAGGAGAGAACCTTAAGTGGTCGGTGCTAACGTGAAAGAACACAATCTGCCAAGTGAAATGAACCTGTTTGATCTACTGGAGCCTCAAGAACTCATCTCTACCTCTGGACTTTATGAATGTGACCTCCTGACAATGTCTGATGCAATTAAAGGTTTTCTACAGGTTTAACAAACCTTAGATGTCTTCCTTGTCCAGTTTGAGATCATTGGCTGTCATGTCTGTAAGAACAAGAAATTCAATTAAGGACTCCACATTTGTATGTATGAGTGAAGTCAACAGGTCAAAATAGATGGTTTTTTACTTGAGACAAGTCTGTGCAGCTAACCTGTCAGGATGCAGTCGATACATTGCACCACCAGGTCTGCATCCTCCATGCTGAAGCACATGGGCGGCTTAAACTTCAATACATTTTCCCACGGACCATCTGTACTGAGACAGATGTGATGAACCTCCTTCATCCTAAAAACAAGAGAACACTGTCAAATCACAACAACACGGTAGATAAACCAACACAGGGTTACATTCATTATACAGTGTTGGGGAGGAAAAGAAAAACCCAAGAGCTAGACTGCTATGCTTTCCCAAACCTTTTTACCACCCATGCTGCTGTTTTGGTGGCTGGAGTTCTCCTTTCTCTGTCTGTAACCAGCTCGAGTCCCACAAACAATCCAACTCCCCTGTACAGATGGAAAAATAATTCGCATGGGTTTTTGTGATGTAAAGAACTTGTGATGATTAATTATGTCGCATCTCCAGTTTCACACTGCAATCACATCGTGGTATATACCGTTGTTTAAAACATGCACCACAATACATTCAACTGCGAACTTTTTATTCAGCTCTTCTCTACTGATTCAAGATGTTATTTCTTTTGATGATTATAAACATACAATATCAAGTTATTTTAAAGATCCTCTGCTAAATTTGCCAAATAACTGATATGTATTTCTGTTCTTTCGCATTGTTTGCTTCGGGTCTTCATGACACAAAGTATTGTACGTCTCCTCATGTATTTTTAATCACTCATTTCACAGCTCTTCAGGCCAAACTAAGGACCATTCGTGGAAGTTTGGCTGAGGTCAACAAACACTCGATGGAAAACTTTCTTTTTAACTGGCGTAAATGTTCTTGGAGAGAATGCGTTGCTTAGCGGCACTTCCATGTGAAGCAAAACCAGTTCCAGGTTTATGCAACAATATTAGAATACTTTCAATTAGGCTCATAAAGTTTACAAGGAAGAAAATTCAATCACTGTGAAATCTGTGATGTTTGAAAAGGTACATGGTGAACTATAAAAATCATAATAAGGATGCAACTGTTGAGCTCAGATGATGTTTTAGTATTTGAGATTTATTGACAGTTGGTGTCTTTCGACTTTTTGAATTTTTTAAGCTGCACTTTGAAAAGCCTTGTGCATTACTCACAGCTTACTCACCGGACATCTCCAATTATTTCATGCCGAGTTTTTAGCTTTGTCAACAAGTCTTTGAGGTGTCCTCCCACTCTGATGGCATTTCCTCTGAGGTCCTCTTCCTCAATCACATCAAGAACTGCAAGGCCGATTGCACAAGACACTGGGTTCCCTCCAAACTGTGGAGTTGTTGCAACAAATGGATCATTCAGAAATGATCTACTAAATAACTTTAGCTGCCATTGAACTAAACATATCAAAATTGTAGATGTAGTTCACTGAAAAGACCCTAATATTGGACCACTCGCATAGTAATAATAGTAATAAGTTGTTAATCATTCCAGAACAAAGCTAATGTGATCGCTCTGACCTGGTGAGAAAACTTACAAAAAAAGCCTTCATACTTGGCAGATTAGCAATACATATTTACCGTATTGAAGTACTCCACACCATTAGCTGTGAAAGCTCCTGCTATTTCTGCAGTGGTAGCCACGCATGCCAGAGGATGCCCATTGCCCATTGGTTTGCCCATAGTCACAATGTCAGGACAGAAGGCTTCACCCTGTAGCTGGAAAGCCCAGAAGTGTTTCCCGACACGTCCAAATCCTGTCTGCACCTCATCTGCCACAAAGACGCCACCAGCTGAACGCACATACCTGTGAACAGTGTGAGCAAGATGCACCATAACACGAAGATGTACATGTTGCTGAACAGAGCAAACCTAAAAACACTTGTAAAAAAAAAAAAGCTTAGTCACTCTGCAACTTTAGCAGAGTATCCTTGGGGCAAGATGATTTGTCCTCCAACACTGGGCAATGATTCAGCGAAGAATGCAGAGATCTACAGGAAAAAGGTAACGGCAGTTACACACTTTGGTTGTGTTTTTTATCGTTCTTAAATTGTAGTGATAGTTGTTTGACTGGATGCTGAAGCTGTGATATTGCGTACCTTGCGGCCTTTCCCGTGCACCTCATCTATCAAGTCCTTCACTTTATCAGCGTAGGCTTGGGAAGGGTTAGGGTGGTCTTCTCTATACATGCCTCTGTAGGTGTCTGGTAGGGGTGCCTGTGGCAATAAAAAGACAATTTCAATCAAGCAGGATATAATTGCCAGCTGACAGTTGGTGTGATTATGGCTGAGTACATTTACACACCACATGAACCCATTTTTTCTGTCCTGCCAGTTTTCGGAACTTGTAAGGACTAATGTCGATGAGTGACATTAGATGTCCATGGTACGCACTAGCATAGAGAGAGAATCTGTTGTAATTGGAAAGCAGTGTATCAGAGGGTATACCTGCTGTACAAAAACAGGACACTCACTGATCAAGCACAATGACATCCCGATGCTGGGTGTACTGCTGGGCCAAACGTAAGGCGAGATCATTGGCCTCTGAACTGTGAGAGAAACGAGACAAAAGTTCACTGGTGCACCCTCAGGAACTCCCTGAGACAACCTGCAGGCGTAATAGACAGCACTATTTACCCAGAGTTAACAAAGTAGTAGACACTTAGTTTCTCAGGCAAGGTAGAAGCCAGACGATCTGCATACAAAATCAAGTTGTCGTGCAGAAACCTTGTGTTTGTATTCAGGAGGTCCATTTGTGCTGCTGCTGCCTTTGTAACGCTCGGGTGACAATGACCCACTAAACAAAACAAGGCTCGTCGTTAGTTAAACGTTGAACATCATTCCACTAGGTGGCAGGAGTGTATTGAATCACGAATTTATAAAAAAAAAACAATAAACGTGGACTTTGCACTTTAAAAAACTTTTTATTTTTTTTACCATGATGGACGTTGCTAATGCAGTCCAGATAGCGTGTGTCGTTTTCATCGAACAGATATTGTCCTCTTGCCCTTATTATTTTCACGGGGTCTTCCGAATAAAAGAGTCTACATGACTGGCTGTAGACAAAGAATACAACACATTAAGGTTATAATCACATAATAAACATTCTAGCACATCTCCGACGTACATACCCGATTAACCTTTTCCTCATAGCGAGGGTATCTTCTTTTTTCATTTTTTCTTGTGCCATTGCATCTCTCGCTCCCTGTAACCTTGTCAGATATAACTGTCACTTAAAGGGCATCAGTTATCGGGAAAAACAAAACTTAGATTCAAATATTCAGCGAACTTATCTAGCCCGTCCGTTTAGCTTCGTTTAAACGCCAACCGCGCATGCGTCACTTACAGAAGGCTACTTTTAATGGTTTTCTCTACCTAATAACTTTGTATTGGATACAAATTTCTATTGCTTATATGGATGGCGTGTATGGAAAAAAGTGGCGTTGTTGTAGTTTAACATATTCTAAGCAAAGCGTGCACATTAAAAAAAAATATCAACCACGTTTAGAAATCGAGCTTTCGCTTTATATAGCATGGTCCAACAGTGGGACTGTCCACTGGACGGAGACGCTTAAGAAGCGAACAAAATGTCTGATGTATTTTGATTTTGAGGATGAACTACGCACAAATGTGCATAAGTACTACGAAAAACAAGTATTTTAGGCAATCCCTTCATCTTGACGTTTTTGTGCTCCTGAAAATAATGGGACAGCATGACGAATACACCTTCATTATGGTCTCGCCCAAATGCTATAAATACGTGGTTAAGCTGCCGTCTATTCGGTTCACTCACTTCGCAGCCTCGGTTGCTAAGGAAACGCTGAATGCAGGTAATACATCAGGACAGCTGTAGCATGCTAGCTTACAAACAGGCTGCGTGACCGAGCTAAAGCTACAACTAAATTAGATGTACACTGTGGTCACTCTCGCCTTTATTATGAAATCACTCCTCAATCATTTTGGGAGAATGGTCGCAGCCTTTAACAACCTTTCACCACCAGCCGGAGACAAGACAGCAAACCATCAGCGTAGTTTTATTTGGTATACTTGTTATTCTATCAGCTAGCTAATATAACCGGCTAATCACTTGGTGCTTCACGGGCTTGCATCGTGTTGCAGAGCTAGCTCACTATACACTACCTTGCCCGCCAGCTATATAGTCTGTATCTGATTTTGCCAGAAAATGTAGCCTCGCTTTTGTGAACTCTTGCATCGTCACTGACCAACAGCAGAGCTAACGAGGGTGATAACGTTATAGATTTTTACAAACGATCGCAAGCGGGTCCGTGCTTGTGAGGACAATCTGCGCAACAGCGTCTTTAAGCTGGCTGGTTTGGACGGTCAGTGAAGTATAATAATGGCATAACTAGGTAACTACTCAATACTCTTGATTGATGCGTTCTGCTTGGCATATGTCTTGCTTTTTTAATTAAAAGCAGCATCATTCCATCTTTGACTATTACCAGTGTCTACAGGCCAATCTAAAAGTGATGAACTTTTAAAATGAGGTTCTGGTTGGTTCAGCATTGCATTTGGTCATATTGCGGGGCTTCGGGTGGGGGTGGGAGGTAACAGGGGCTCCTGCTGTCGGATGAGTTTTAGCCCGTGCCTGTAAAGTAGCTTGTCTGCTGGCATGTGAAACAAGGCTAGCAATGTAGCACCATGATTGCCACAAGGAAGAAGGCCCTGAAGGCCACTTCTGACTGCCAATGGCAACTCTTTAAACAGCCTCTTTTATGAGTTGGACTCCAGAGAGCGTCAAATTGATTCCTTGCAACTGAAAAACACATTTTGCAGATATTACATTTGTAGTCATATTTGCTTCAGTTTCAGCTTTGAATGTACTTTAGCCTTTGCACCCTTTAACAGCAAGGCAAAGGCTTCAAGGTAATGTTTCATTTCCAAACAGCAGATAGACATTGAACTGTGTTCTCATTTAGTTTCAGTTTTAGATGTGTGTTCTGCATTGTGCATATGTTTCCTGTGGGTTTGCGGGGTATTCTTCAGAGATATTTGGAGATTCACTCAGATCAACAGTTACTTGGTGCTTGCATACAAAGAAAATATTTCAAGAATGCCTCTTACTGAAATTTACACTCAAACTGTTGTGTGACTTTATGATCAGGCCATTTTTGCTGTGTCTCAGTAATACAAGTCCTTGAGACCTGGTCTCTTTTCTTTTGTCCCTCTTGCAAAGATACTATGGCATGCTTCCAACCCCTGTCCCATTCATTTTTCTCCCACTTCCCCCATCCTTTCCCTTTTAGGCTCTCCCTCCCCCTTCTTTCTTCACTACTCACAACTCCTGTCATTTGAGTTTATTGGGCCTGGCTGACTTGATTGCCTTTGTACTGCCCAGGAGGTTTTTTCATGGGACATAATGCAGCGTTTTCTTTTAAATGACAAAAATAATGTTTTCAAGTTGCATTAAAAGTCTGCACAGTTCACTTGAAATGGTGAAATGTGAAGCGCTTCTTTGTTCAGTATCCTTGTATCCATGTGTGCTCTCTTCCTTTGTGCACACAAGCGTCTGCCTGCTTTTCATGCATGAGTGAGGCAGCATATAGATACCAAGCTGGGTCACTTATAGAAATATAGTCAGCATTCAAACACTCTTTCACACCGTTTGTTTTTTTTTTCTACACAGTTCAAGCATGTTGGATAAAAGTATTTTCAACAGAGATAGTCCAATTCAAAGTCATGTGCATTGACAAGTTTGGGAGTCAAAGATAGTGTTTCATCAGATCTGTTTTCATTCATCCCCTTAGATCTCATGAAGATGATGGTGGCGTAGCAGGAAATCTGGTCAGTCTGGCTGGTTGAGGTGTGGAGGGGACACCACAAACCATGCCAGAATTCTGACAGACATCATCACTTCCCTCGGCAACTCCTATCTGCGTGCTTCTCTTTGGATTGTAGCTACAACTATGGTGACACTCATCACAGAGCAGCTTCGCAAGCAGAGTTTGGAAGAACCCTACCACAAGGCTTTCTCATTCAATGTGAATGCGGTGAGTTTGATACCAGGTTTTGTTCATAAAACTATCTTTTTTAAACAGTTTTATTGGTTCTGCATTTGAAATGCCTTTTTTTTTTAGACATTACCTGCAGTGGGCTCCAGTCCAACGGTTTCATGGAGTGATTGTAGAACAACACAAGGCAAGTTATTTGAATTTATTACTTCACTCGCATCAAACAACAAACTCCTGTCTTATGCGTTTCATTTCACACTTTCAGAAACGAGTTCAGCTTCACATCCCTCAAGTGTTTTGGATGACTCCTCTGGATTGGACCCTTTATGGCCTCCTTCACGTCTTGGAGACCATTGCCAGAATTTAGGGATTTCCTTCACAAATCAAGCTTTCCAGAGTTCACCTCCTCCACCACCATCGAAACGCCACTGCCGGTCTCTCTCTGTTCCAGAGGATCTGTCTCGATGTCGGTCGACCTGGCATCCGAGTGCGTCCAAGGTTTGGACGCCAGTCAAACGCAGCTGCCATAGTGGAGGTGTGTCCAGTTCAGGCTCGGGAGCCAGCTCTTTGCCACTTTGCGGTCCAAGTCGCTCCTTCACTTCTTCCTCCATACATTCATCTTCTAGCCCCACTTTCTTTAGCTTAGCACTGTCATCTGACTCCCCCCTATCATGGAGTTTCCCTTGGGACCCCAGTGACACACTGAAAGGAGCATGTTCTGGCTCATTTGCCACTCCGTCCTCCTGTTCCTCATCACCGGCGCCACTGGTTTCTCACTCACTGTTGCAGCGCCGGTTCTCTCTCTCTCCTGTGCACATTCAGAATGCCTCTGTGCTGCCCTTGCCCCCTCAGCCCTCCACTGCTTCAGCTTTGACTTATGGCTGTTCTGCCCTTGAGCATCCAGCAGTGTGTCAGTCTCCCACCTCAGCCTGTAGTACACCGTCCTCCTCTAGACGTGACCTGCACCCTGCACTGCCACGATGCCACTCACAGCCCTGTGATATGCGCAAGCCTCGTTTAAAGAGGCGCCATGATCCAGATGTTCTGCCCTGCTCCAGGCCAGGTCTGGACTTCAGTAAAATGACGCAGGTAAATACTTTTGCCCCTTTTTCATGTTGATTGAGGGCAACTCTGTCACAAGGGATGGTGTAAGGATCAGATGTTTCAGCTCAGTCTTCTGTTTGCCAAACTTTTTACTGCATGTGTGTGGATTTTTTTCACTTGTTTCTAAAATGTGTGTGTGTTTTTTTTTTTGGTCTTCTTTCCCTCTGTGTAGATTGGTAATCCCGAGAGTTTAGTGACTGCAACAAGTGGCTGTATCGTTCCAGTGTCTTCCCAAGCAGAGCAGCGCTTGGCCTTCTCCCCAGCAGAGTTCCTTGGGCGAGCCAGCATTGGGCCACTGAGTGAAAGTGAGGAAGAGGATGATGAGGAGGAAGGGGAAATGAAAAGAACTGGAAAAGATGGAGGACTAAAAATTGTATTTGAAAGAGACTGTACAGAACTGGACTTGAACCTTATAGAAGAAAACTGACCACTCCTCAGTGCTCCCAGTGTGGTTACTGCATACATAACCTTGTTAAGCACATCTTGTAGGCTTTGTGCACTCCTCTGGCAGAGTCTATAGGAGCCTGTTGCACTCCTGACATGAATTTCTGGAGTCGATAAGAACCAAGCAAGTAGGAGCTACTATCGAATTACATTGCTATGATTGTAACACTTGAGCTAGTTCACGGTTCAACATTTCACAAAAAAATCAGTGCCTGCCTGTTCAGCACTCCATTGGGAAATGTGCATGAGCAAATAAGCGAGTTTTCCTTAGCAAAGAGGTGACGTTTGATATTAAAGCAAGTCTCGATTAGCATTGGTTTGCATCTTGATAGGTTTACATATCATCATCAAAATCCTCTATTTATGGAAAGAAGCAGAATGTTCCTAGTATTTCTATTCACACGCACACTGAAGGCCAATAGTTCATCAAGGATTTTATTGATCACTGCTCAGTATCAAATCATAGTTGATTGGGTACTTGTTGAGTTCCCTGTGTTTTGTATTAGGGTCTCTAAATTCAGGCATGACTGTAAGCTGTTTATGGCAGAAGAAATGTGGCTATATCTTGACATGGGCATATATTGCAAGGCCCCAAAAATATCTTCAAACTTCCTCCTTTGGATTTTATAAGACACATTCCAGAGTCTGCTGCACTTCCTACAGTCCTTTTGATTTTAAAGCAGCGCTGTTCCGGTCTGAAAGTGAAAACTACTGTCTTGCGTGACCTATGTTTTCTTGCTCCAACATGATTTGAAAGGAATTATTAAGCTTTTGCAGACTCAAAAGTTCAGTTTGAATTGGTGCTGTTGGACTGCTAAGATATCCAATGCATGTGAGGCAGTAGCTTCCAGTTCCAGGCTCAGAAAGGAGTTTAGTTTTATTGGTAACGTTAGTGTTTGCTTTTGGAAAAAGTCTGCACATTTGATGGAACGCTCTTCTTGAAATGTCAAGAAGGAGATGACTGGGGAAAAAAACCTTTGCAATTTTCATACTTGCTTGAACATTAGCACATCTTGTCCACAGTGATACTGATGATACTGTTAACTGACCATGCCTTAAGATACAGAGTTCTTGATACTCTGGTCTTCTTTTCACAGCCAGACATTTTTGCAGTTCCCATTCGCACTGATTCAGATATTTTTGAACATGTGCTTCAACACTATAATAGTCAGTTGAATGAGTAAAAGTCAGTATTGCAGCTGGAGGCTTCAGGGCACAATGTAAACTGGTTAGAGTGAGCACGCACATTCAGACAATTCCGTGAGTGTATGCGACAACAGCGGTGGTCATGTAGATGGTTTGGTGGCCTTCAAGAAATGATTTTCATGTTTTCAGATGGAAATAAACTTGTTGCAAAATTTATGTACAAATAAAATTTAATAGAATTATTTTATTTTTTTCCAAAAAGCATCCAGACGTTCCTTTTTTTATTGAAGGGTTTCAGACTTTTGAAGCTGTATACTGTCTTCCTTTTCTTTCCCCCAGACATCAGATTATTTTCAATCTATATGTGATTCTTAAAGACTCGAGCATCACCAATACTGCCCAGGAAGCGGATGGGGCTGATGACACTTGATACTTTGAAGGGGTTCCAAAGCCAAATTTGGATGAACATAATAATGTTCTTAGAGGTTCTCTCACTATCCCCAATTTGCATGAACAAGCCTGATGCATAACGTGTAAATATTCTATGATTTGCACTTAGACTGTATGGGGAAATGTGTAGATTCGTGGGTGTAAAAAGCAGAAAAATGAAGCATCAGTGTGTGGCATCAAGAAGATATGTGAAAGTGGAA
>JASSRZ010000049.1:6202844-6241372 GCA_032164315.1 Malacoctenus gilli | reverse complement strand
ATTTAAGTCTGACTTATTGTTTAGGGAGTGAGGCACTAAACCATGATAAGTTTTAGCCATGTGTGCAAGGGAATTTTTTGTGTGCGGCTGATGACTTGCATCCCGTCTGAGCGTCCAGACACTTGAAATGACAGTTGTCATTAACCTCCAGCAAAATTTTACTGGATCTGAAATGCTAGTGATGGATCACTGTTCACCATGTCCTCTTTAAAATGTCGCCAACATACTTCTGATGTGACTAACATGTGTTCTCCTTGTTGGACTCAGGTATCCGACCCCCCATCCTCAATGGGCCCATGCACCCACGGCCACTGGTGGCCCTACTGGACGGGCGTGACTGCACTGTGGAGATGCCCATCCTCAAAGATGTGGCCACAGTGGCTTTCTGTGATGCCCAGTCCACGCAAGAAATTCACGAGAAGGTAGATACTGGAAAAAGATGTAAAATTGTGACTTATCTCTTAAAAGGGACTTTTTTCCCAGGTATAGGATATAGTTATGTATCCAACTTGGCAGTATTTATTTTCCAGATTTGTCCTTATTCTTAAACATCATAGATTGTTGGTCTACAATAGAAAAAATTCAAATGTGCAAAAAAAATCTATTAAACATGACTAATCACTTCTGTCATTTTTTTTGTCCCTGCTGTTAATCTGAGCACAGTACACTTGTGTAAACCTGCAGGTTTGTCGGTCCAAGAAGCACATGTTTACTCAAATTTGCCATATTTGACGATGCCCGGCTCCCCAAAGGAGTGACCTCACTTGCCCAGAATATAGTTTTTATGTACCTCTTTGATCAGTCTGATTTCAGCATGTTAGCTGTACAAAACCTTCAAACCATACTGTAAATTACCATTACTTTCTGACGATAATGCTGCTTGCGTTCATGTTGAATCCAATAGTCGGGACGTTTAGAACTGTACTGATAGTACAGTTGTATTTGACAAAATGGATTTCATCTTGAAATCTGCTCAATGTAGCTTTCAGTAACCGATCTGATCATAGATGTGGACGCAGAACAGCTTTGTGCTTGTATGATCCTTTCAATCAAAAGCTGTCTGCGATACCTTTGTATGGTTTTGTCTTCATTCCTGTCCCTTTTTTGCCAAAATGTGCTGGGCACAGCAATGGCCTGACTTTGTAAGTGGTTTTTTTTTTTTTTTTGGGCCCCTGTTTTTGGCCTCTAGAAGAATTTGGTGGCCTTTTCCAATACTGTAAAATATATTCGTAGATACTGTTTACCAGTATGATCGGTTAGCTTTTCAAAACCCTATGTTATCAGTCGTCATAACTTTCTTTTGCTTTCAGGTGTTGAATGAAGCTGTGGCTGCTCTGCTGTACCATACCATCACTCTGTCCAGAGATGACCTGGAAAAGTTTAAAGGTCTGCGAGTAATTGTCAGGATTGGCTCTGGCTTTGACAACGTGGATGTCAAAGCTGCTGCTGAGCTTGGTAAGTAGAGGCAGTTGTAACTTTATTTCAGACTAAAATGAATGTAAGGAGGAAAATCTTGTGGGTGACATCTCTTCTTCCTTCTGTCACTTCAGGCATTGCTGTCTGTAACGTGCCAGCATCTTCTGTGGAGGAGACGGCAGACACTTCCCTGTGTCTGATTCTCAACCTGTACAGGCGAGTCACCTGGATGCACCAAGCCCTTAGGGAGGGAACGCGTGCCTCCAGCGTGGAGCAGATTAGGGAGGTGGCTGGAGGTGCTGCCCGTATCCGTGGAGAGACGCTGGGCATCATTGGTTTAGGTAAGTGTGGACAATCGTGCAGAGGTTTGTTTTACAAAGCCAGATTGTTTTGATGGGACAAAGTATCCATTGCACTACACCATGCGTTTCTAACCCTGCCATCTTCTCCCGTCCTGCAGGGCGTGTTGGCCAAGCGGTCGCACTGCGAGCCAAGGCTTTTGGTTTTGGTGTGATCTTCTATGACCCATACCTGCCTGATGGTGTGGAGCGCTCATTGGGCCTGCAGCGGATGGCGACTCTGCAAGATCTGCTCATCCACTCCGACTGTGTTTCCCTGCACTGCAGCCTGAATGAGCACAACCACCACCTCATCAATGACTTCACTATCAAACAGGTCTGTGGATGCAAAGCAAAATTATGTTGCCTTGTTTTCCTTTTGCTCATATCAATTTTTGTTTTAAGAGACAAAAAGCAAGCGAATGGGTCTTTCGATGATATTTGAAACTCCATTTAATGTTGGACGTTGAGCTTTGTCGTGAAGCAAAAGGCTAATTTCTGTTCAGTTGAGATTGTTGCACAAAGCCTAAAACTAATCAAGCATGTAAATGTCGTCGGACATTTCATTCATTCATCAAAGGATATCTTTTCACAAAATTTGTTCTCGTGGGTTTAGCCCTACATACTAAAATTCTTACAAATAGACATTTTCCTTTTTCGACTAATGTGCCATGATACATTGTATATTAAAGCCTTGGCCTCCTGAGTTCGTCTATTCCTCCTAATTCAACCTTCTTCCTCCTGTGATAGATGCGTCAAGGAGCCTTCCTGGTGAACACATCAAGAGGTGGTCTGGTCGATGAAAAAGCACTGGCTCAGGCCCTGAAGGAAGGTCGGATACGAGGAGCCGCCCTGGACGTCCACGAGACGGAACCTTTCAGGTAAGCAACTGGTTGATATGGAACATCTTCTCAGTTCAGAATGCCTGTAAGCTGCAGATCAGTTGTAAATTTGACACCCTCTACAGGGTTAAAGGGTAATAAGCAGGTAATTAAAAAACTGGAATTGGCATTTGAGAAGCAAATGAGAGAAATTGTGTGGTCTATTTTCTGCCATATTTCCTCTTAACAAGGTCTCAAAATTTTGTTTTATGTAGAGATTTTTTAAACTACTTAGTCCTCGACACAACCTGAACTGCAACGGTTGTGATTCCATCAGTATATCAAAGCCACACCAAACTTTACACCACAATATGCATGCAGCATTCCCTCTTTGTGCCTTCTCTAATGACTTTGCCTCCTTCTCTGAAGTTTTTCGTCAGGCCCTTTGAAGGATGCCCCGAACCTGATCTGTACTCCGCACACATCTTGGTACAGTGAGCAAGCCTCTGTGGAGGCTCGAGAGGAGGCAGCCAGGGAAGTGCGCAGGGCCATCACTGGTATAAGCTTTTAATATTTTACAGCAAAAGTGACTCGGTTAACTACAAAATGTTGTATTTTCAACCTTGTTTTTTTTGCTTTGGAGTAACAAAGTCTGTCTTGCACAAGGTCGTATTCCTGATAGTCTGAAGAACTGCGTCAATAAGGAGTATCTGATGGCAGCCTCTCAGTGGCCCAGCATGGAGGCAGCCACTGTTCACCCAGAGCTTAATGGAGCCACCTACAGGTGAGAGGATGAAGATGAGAACGGCCATGGTTTCAATGTTGTTGGCGCACATGACAATAGCGAGCAGTTTTGGCTACTTAATTTCAACTTTTACTGCATATTTAAGATGAGTGTCTTGGAGCTGAAGGGTGCATTCCCACCAGCACAAGTGTGCGCTCTTTGCAAGGGCTTTAGTGTGTTTCCAAGTCGAGTTGGATTAATTTGGGGCAGTGGTAGCACACCATGCAAGGTGGAAAAGGGTCAAACAAGCCATTTTCCTGAAATCATGGGACTCAGTTTTCTGGTCTGCACTGTGCGATGTTTAGAGCTCAGCTCTGTGGCGGTACAACAAAAGGATAGTGTTCAAAGAGAGGAAGTTGCGTAATAGTGTGGCACATAACTTCAGTGTTGCAGCGTGTGTGTGTGTGTGTGAAGGAAGGACTTTTGCGTTTGATCAGTTGCTGGCCAATCGAAGCACAGTTTTTCTTCTTCATTGATGCCATTGTTTGGCAAGTGCTTGCTTCAAGCAGCATTGCCCCCTACCGAGCTGCTGTGTTGAATGAGTGGTCTGCTTTGAAAAAGAGCAATGTGTTCACAGACCCAAGCAAAGGTTGTAACATTTTTGGAATTCCTCACCCACGAGAACAGAGTCCCACAGACGACCTTGTGAGAATGCACCTGACAACTCCTAATTCTTGACACACCCTTGTCTAGCAAGAAAGTAACTTGCCCTTAATGGTAAAATATGAAGCTTTTTTTTTTTTGTCAGAGGCATAATGAGCAAGGTCGCGTTTATATAAATGCAGGTGGCCTACATTTGAAATTATGGAGGGTAAAGGTTGCAGTTTTCATTTGCCTCAGAACTTGTTAAAACCTGATCAGGCAGCTATTTGACACCTGCATTTTTTTCTGTGGAATCGTGCAACCACACCCTGCCTGTAAAATGGACTGCTTCTTTATTTGGTCTGTTTTTTTTTAACCCTCTTATAAATAATGCTGGCTTTCATCTTTTTTCCCCAGATTTCCTCCTGGTCTGATCAATGTCGCTGCAGCAGGGGGTCTCCCGGGAGCCGCCACAGGTGTCGAAAGCCTGGTTTCGGGGACCCTGGCGCACGGCATTGCCCCAGTCTCCCACCCCCCTCATGCCCCGTCTCCGGGGCAGCCCACCAAGGCTGAAGCCGACAGAGACATCCCCTCCGACCAATAGCACCCCCTCCCTGCCGCTGCCAGCACATTCCGTCATCTCTGGAAACCCACCCCGCCCCACCTCCCAGGATCAGACGTAACCCGACCCTCCAGTACATCGGCAGCACCAGTTTGACCTGACGTGGATCTACAGTCTTTTTCTCGGATCACACAACCAGCCCAGGAGTGACCTATCCGCAGCTACCCTACCTTACCCCCCCCCCCCAGAACAAACACACAACCTTCCATCCTCATCTCGCCCTTCATCCCACCTCCCTGACCTCCACTCCCCCACTACGTCAGCAATAACTGTTCTCAAGGATTCAGTGATTGGATTGGTTTATTTCCTTAGTTGGCTGTTTTTAATGAAAAATTCATATTTTGTGGTTGTAGGTGATGTTTGTTTATAAAAATAGCATTTCTGACGTGAGGCTTTGTGGTCTTCTGCCTCTTGCACTCTGGTTGTGACGGCTCGAGGCACATAGGCAGAATAGTCGGAGCCCCATTTTGTACATTAATGGCTCATGTTACTGCTCTTTTCTTCCTTTCCCCTCTCACTCTCTCTCTCAACCCTTATGTTGGTGGTAAACGTGTACTGAAGGAAACCGGACGGATTCACAACAGTACATTCTGTCCTTCTCCACCAAGCATCCAACTGCCCTCGGCTCACTGTTCCCCTCGCCTCTCCCCAGCACTGTCATCAGCTTGCTCAGCAGAGGGATTCAAAAAACTGTCAGGATGAAGCTCTGACCGTCGCAGTGCATTTGATCTGCTCTGCTTGTATTTAAATGTTAAACTTTACAGAGGTTAGCCCACTATCCTTTGTCATGTCTAGTTTTTCTTCAGCCATCCTTGCTTGTACATGAGTTCTGCCCCATGTGGATTATCTTGTGGCGAGATAAAAGCTCGTATCAGGTGGCATCTGAGAGCATCGGTATGAATTCTCATCTCTTTTTAGCAGCTTGAGCTTGTGTGGCGGATCTTGTGCTCATGGTGCCAGCATAGATTCAAATCTAGCAGTTTTTCTTGCGCCAGGTAAAGAAACGGGAGCAGCCTGCCAGATGTCTTTTTGCCAGCAGAGGGCACCATCTGGCCTCTCTAAGCTGAGAGCCGCCTCCAGCTCTTCTCAGTGAACAGGTTAGCTCTCGGGACGAAGAACACGGTCACACACTGCCGAAATCCAAAACTGAAGAGGGGTAAACAGGAATCGACTTCCGCCTTATTGTTTGAGATCTTGTCACATCCCCTACCCGGCATCCACCTACCCACCCTGATTTCTCCTCCACTGTCATGGCCCACCTTTACACACCTGCTCATGAACCAGTATGCACCCACCGATCCCTTCAAGGGTGAGGGAACGGTAGAGATTTGATAACTGTAGGAGCAATGGGACGGCGTTCTTGCATGCTGGCTTTGACAGAGGTGTGTGTGTGTGAGTGCGCGTGTGTATGCGTGTGAACGTGCGTTTGTTCCTCACCCTGTTAAGATAACGAGCTGTTGTCGTTCCAAAGGAATAGTCCCTCGGAGTAACTCTTAAACGCTGTTGCCCTGGTGTCAAGGGAACACCTTTCTAGTACCTCAGTAACAGATATTGAATGTACCGTGCATACCCTTTTATTTTTTGTACAGATTTTCTAGATACGTCTTTACTATTCTTTACTAGAAGGGTTGTGAAATTGTAGCAGTAATGAGACAAAAAATACACCCCACGAAATTTGACAAAATCTTTGTAGGTTTCGAAAAGGTCACTTAATACTCAGGCTTCAAAACCAATGCGTTTCTCTTTGCCTTTACCTTTTGATTTCCTCGTGGAAAATTCAGCACAATTCAGCTTTCCCCCCTTCTTAGACTTCGGACTGTAGTTGATGTGGTTTGACCCCCAGCTTACTGGCTATCAAAACTTTAAAAAAAAAAAGACAAAACATAAAAACATAAAAAAAAACAAAAGGCGGTCGTCGTGGTCTGCTAGTTTTCTTTTTCTAGATTGGTAGTGGTAGATGCTGTTTTTCTTTCTTTTGATCCCTCTTCACTGTCGAGCTGCTCTATCTATAGTGCATGTGAGGTAATTTTTACGGGGAAGTACAGTTGCCCCGTAACCCGAGCGTATCCTCCTTCCCCTGCCTCCCCCTCCTTCAAGTGTTTTCAACCCGAGTTGCCATTTTTGTCGTGGTCAGTTTCCAGTGATGTACAGTTTTCTCCCTCAGAGTCTATGAGAGACATGGAGCATGTCTGTGTCCTGAAAAGCTAGGCTCCTCTGTCATGTGATGAGTATATATTTTTAAAAAAAATAACCCCAATAGTTCGGATTATGAGCATAATAGTTATCTTAAATTTTGCTGTTGATGATGATTATATATATTTTTCAGTTCAGCAGTGCACTGTCAATGAGAACCATTGTTTTATTGTAGGATTTTCATTTTTATGGATATGCTGTCTGTGTTCTACATGTTGTACTGAAACATTTCAGAAGAAACGAGACCCCCTCCACCTCCTTCCGCCCCCAGTTTTCTTTTGGTTTGAAACGTTTCTCCCACCCACCCCTCCCAGCTGAAATCCTGTGGGCCTTACTTATTCTCCCCCCGTAACAGTAGCTGTTATAGAAAGTCGCCATGGAACCACTCACTGCCTTAATACAGTTGACCACAGTAGGTGAAGTCAGGAGACACACCCAGCCGAAAAGAACGGGCCACAATCGAGTCCGCCCTGTCGATAAGCTCCTCCCACCCCGATGAGCCGACACCCACTGCAACGTCGCCTTTTTGTTTCTCAGTGATGAACCACATTTAGCCTCCTGAACAGTTCTCGCCCTTCCTGTGATTACTTAACTCCAGTGTGGATTCTTACTGTGCGTTGTCATTTTTGTTCTCTGCAATTTTAAATGGTCAAACCGGCAGTGTGTTTTGCGTTGGCTTGAAGATAAAGCACAGTGTGTATGCTCACAACGCCGCAGCTGATATTTCACTCTTGGGTGTGAGAGTGCTCTGCCCCCCCCCCCATCACCCCTCTGGGGCTCCTGAAGCATCTCTCCCAGCGCCGTTTGAGCCCCAGTGGAGGCGGATCCGGAGGAGGAGGAGGGCAGAGCGGACGCTGGTGTGGTCTGTCGACATAAAGCAGAAAAATACGGTGAGAGTTGGTCACTTTTTCTCTCTCAGGGTTCAAATGCACACATATCCTCCAGCAGTCGCCCTCTGTCTCGTGTCCTTCATCCCCAGTTTTCCGCCCTGCGAATGTAGAACAGCCTCCTGTGATTTTAGAAACCGTTCCCAGCCGCTCCATCTTTCCTTTTGTGCACAGGTCTGAACCGTTCTGTTGCTCTTTGCTTTCCTTTTTAGCACTGACATCTAACCATCTAACAAAGAATGAATGAATGAATGTTTGAGAGTGACTGTGTGTAATGTTAAAATTGGGAAATGTATTTTTACAACATGTGAACATTTTTTCCACTCACTCATTGTGAATTGATTTTTTTTTTTCTTTCACCAGACTGCAAAAACAAAAAATGGAAAAAAATCTCCTGTAACTAGGCTCTTAAGCTTTATTTTTGTTTTGTTTACTTTTTTATTAGAAACAATCATGTTTGTGATGGTAACTTCCAATGGTAAACTCCACACCGTATTTTAATAAAATCTTAAAAAATTACAAACATGCTTACTCCTTTCGATTCCCCCTCTGCTGTACTTTAATGCTGCCTTTTGTTCGTTTCTGAGGAACAGGCCTGAATAGTGGTTCCAATTAAAGATGCAATTAATGCCAGTTGCTAGTACATCATCCTCTCAGTGATGACACGTGAGCAGTTTGTGGAGCTGTTTACAGGACGTCTGTCATTAACTGAATTGTTTACTACCACAGTTTGGCTGCTCTTTTATATGGCAACAAGGGGCTGTGCTGTGCCAGAATGGCCACAGCTTTACGAGTGGGCAGACTGGGTTGGGGGGGGGGGGTGCGGGGGGAAAAATGGGGGCTTCTGTGCAGGCCCACAGGGCGAGGGAGGGTGGGGAATTATCGGCCTGCAAAATTGCTTCCACATGCACTGAAGCAGGCGCTTTCTCCAGAGAACTGACGTGAGATGGATCGTTTGAGTGACTCTGTGACTTTTATTCTTTGGTCTGAGTGTTGAGCAATTTTCACGCCCGTAAATGTCCAAAGGCTGCTTGTCCGTTTCTCAGTGTTGTGACTGAAAGATTTGGAGTCTAACTCTTTTTGTTTCCCTTTTTGGACTTGCATTGCCGGGTAAGTAATCGCTGCGAAGAAACCTGACCGTTTCTGATACATCAGTGTCATAGGTATGATCAGCAGGGCCCAACTGGACCTACTGGGGGAAACGCAGCCATACGGAACCTCTGGTGCCCTCTAGTGGTTGCAGTAATCATGATTGACATAGCGCAGGATTTTTTTTTTTTTTAGCAGAGCAAAATAAATATTCAATATTTTTGGTGAACAATGTCTTTTCTTACCATTTCTAAAATATGGTCGGGTTCAGCTTCCACACACCGGCTTGTTGCCGTTGACCAGGTAAGAAATGTTCTGAACTCCTACATGGATTGAAGCTCAGAGGTTGGGATCAGATAACGGCTTCTCACGGTTCTAGATTAACCACCAATTAATCAAACTGGTTTCGGGTTTTTTTTTTTTTTTTTTTTTTTTTTTTTTATAAAAAAAGCTTCAAGTAACACTAAGTCTAAATCATGTAGCAAATTAGCTGATAACCAAGCATTTGGCTCGCTGACAAATATCCCATGTTTCTTGTGTGCGTCTGAGTCGCAGCTCCTCCTGAGCTATTGCTGCACGTGGCATCATAACATTTTCGCTTGCTGGTGGTTTGACATTTTGTCTGGTCGTGTTTTTAGTTCCGAGCTGAAATAGTACACAGACTGACTGTCCCAATATTAAAACGGCTCATCTATTATATTCCTACTATTCAGACCGGGGAATTCGAAGCTCCTTTTGGTTCAGGGGTCTCCTGCTGCCAGCTGATCCACGTGAAATGGATCCTTGTTTGTAACAAAGGTGATTGGATGTGTAAAACCTCCAGGTTGAATGACGGCTGGTTAGCTGGCTTTGAATGACCACAAGCATTCCTGTCTCTTCTGGTCAGTTCAACTCGCTGTTAAGTTCTCCGGTCAAAATGATAGTGAAATGAGGAACAGACGTTGGTCTCACTGATGCTTTGTAATCATGCAATCTCTGTTGTTTTCCTGTGTAAAGTCACCTTTTTTGATTGACACCACTGATTCAACAAAACCACAAATGCCAACATCACTGAGATGCTGGAGGGAAGTCAGATTTGGATCTTTCGTTCTGGAGCCATTTCATTCGAAAGAGTCTCAGTCCAACAGTTGTTAAGATGTTTTATTCTGCTCCATTCCCACCGTTGCCTGATTTATGGATTCCAGCTAAACTTTATTATCTATTCCTTAATTTTATTGCTCTTCATCGGAACCAGAGGCCAGCATACATTCTGTTTTTGTGTAAGTGAGGGAAGGACATATTACATAACAGTGTGTGCAGACAAGTGTGGCCCAGGAGGCCCAGGATGCAAGCAGTATTTTAACAGACCCGATTCACAGACACTTCAAACACTCTGAAGTCCCACCCAATATTGCAGCATTCAATACTCCTGCCAGTACCCATGCTGTTTCCACCAGATTCTTTTTAAATTTGCTTGTTTAGTTCATCAAGTCTGGAAGCTCGCTGTCAAACCGGGGGGGAAAAAAATGTCAGCGTTGGTTCCCATAATGCTGCGGGGTCGGTAAACGCGCTTAACTGCCCCGTAAAAAAGGAGTCCTCCTGCTCTGGTAACTGCTGTTGGTTTTCGCGAAGAAACCAAGTTTTTCGAGCTCATTGAATGTTTTGTAATGTCCTTGAATCAACAAGACAAAATCATGTTGGGGCAAAGGAAGAGCAGCTCGACCTATCAGTGTGTGTGGGCGTGTACTGGCACATGCTCGTGCACACCGACTCCTGTGATAAATTACTCTCCAGACGGATGACCTATCCTTCTTGGAGGGATCGTGCTACCAACCCCGACGCGGTGGAATAAACGTTTTTCTTTGAAATGATTGAATCTTTTCACAGCCGCGGAGTTACTCCGTTTATTCCCCCTGGTTTTCAAAATACGTTTCGGTTGCAAACTGAAATTTAAAAACAAATAAAATTGAAGTATATACAGAGCGATCTCCCCGCGACTGGTTCTGTGTTGTGGATGATGTGTGACGGCTGAAGGTGAAGGAGGCCATCGCCGGTCCTCGTGTCCTGGAAGGACAGACGGAGCTGTCCATCCACTGTTTGTCCTCCCTCCTGTCGGTGCGAGGCGTTTTGGGGCTGTGAGGCCGAGGCGCGGTGTGGCCGCTGCACAGCGCTCTGTGATTAGCTCACGGTTTTCCTTTCATTGCTTCACTCACTTGGCTCCCGTAACACTGACGTGAGCACGTGATGGACAGGAAGAAACCTTTCAGCTATCTTGGAGATTTGCGTCAGTCAGGCAAATCCACGGCTGGGTCTTGTTTCCCTCCACCAAAGTGTGTGTGTGTGCGCCACAATGTGAAGTTTAACTGTAAACCACTTTGTGCGCGTGTGTGTGTGTTTAAGCAATCAAAGCAATCATCAATTCCCGCATAGGGCTGCAGGCACACTTGCCAATGCGAGTTCACGTGTGGGGTGATTGTGTGCGTGCCGTGCACGCTCACACATACGCACACCTGTGCAGCTGACAGGGTGTCGATGACGTTTCACATTATCGTGAGTCAGTCTGGATGTTGAGCTCACTGTCATTAATCAGTGGGGCTTCTTTTTCCCACAACCTACTTTCTAGAGAAATGTATAACAGACACAGACTTGATACATTACAAGTAAACCTACTTCCACTTTCAGGAGTCCTTTGTGAGCACGACACCTATAAAAAGTATTCAAACTATTTGATACGTTTTTTTTTGTACTTTTTAGGCACTTGACTATTCCTCCAGGTGAGCTTTGTACTTGCCAGCATTTGACAATGCAAGAAAACAACCAAGAAAGAATGTTAAAATGTGTTTATTTTGAGCAGTTTTGTTCGATAATGACTTTGTACTTTCGAGAACTCTTGTCACCTCAGAGATGGAAGGATGGAGAGGTGGAAAAAGGGATGTTGAGAAAATGGAGGTCAAGAGGAAAGAAGATAAAGAGACGAAAAGAACCGAGCTCGAAACAGATGTAGCGAGGGGGTAATTGTTTACTTGATTGTTTATGACTGCAAGATACAAAAGTCCAAATTGTTACCTGACTCGCATTCAACCCCACTGCTCCTCTTCCTCTGTCTGCACCTCGTCATCGTTCCTTTTTCCTGGAAGTTTTACAGGCCGGCCATATAGTGACGTGGCCGGCTCCGTTTAAAGTTCTCCAGTTGCACAGTTGTCCTCTTGGTCTGGCTGATGTTTGCCAGGTCGAGTCGTGTTGAGCAGATCAAGACCGGCTGCAAATAATTCCCTCTGATCTTAATCTAGAACCCTAAATCTGTTTGTGTGTGTTGAGTGAGTGGATTGATGAATTATAGCCTGACTGCCTGGAATAATAATGAGAAAAAGTAACGGGACTTCATCGAGCTTTAAAACACACACTCTCTCATTTACATTCAAACACACACACACACACACACACACCACACACACACGCAATCTCACACAAACTGTTTTATTTAGTCTAAGTTTTGACACGTTGATAAGTGAGTGGCGGCCGGCAACAGAAACCTCCCTGGTTGTCCATGTGGGTACCAGCTGTGGGAACCAGTGACCACCACACTTCTCTCTCTCCTACACACACACACACACACACACACACTGACCTGAGGAAATGGGGTTCCTGGGCTGAGATCACAGCTGGATCTGCCACAGGACAGAAGAAGTATTTGTAAGGGGGAAAAAGACAGCGACCAATTGAAACCCTCTGATTGTGGCCAATCAGTAAATTAACTGCAGGAATAAAATCCAGAGTCTCGGTCCAGAATGCACTTGTCTGCAATCCAGGTTGCCTGTTTGTGTGGTTAAAAAAAGCTTGACTTATTCTTCCTTTCTCTGTTTTCCAGGCATTTTTCAGCCCCCCCCCCCCCAGGTCTGACTGCAACCACACTGAAAGACAGGAACAAGAAAATACGCAATGCTGAGCTGTGTGTGTCAAGACTGGCCAATGTGGTGTTGATTACCTTGTCAGCAACGAGGTTGCCGAGTTTATGCAGCCACACTGAAAAGACTGGAGAGAGACAGATAGACGGAGAGAAGAGGGGGACAGTAGAGGAGAGGAGGCTGTTAACTGCCTTTCCATACAAGGAGAGGTAGGGGGAGAAAAGAGGAGGAGGGGGAGGAGAGAGAGGGAATGGGAGAGAGAAGGAGAGAAGGAGAGAGGAGGGTAATATGAGGCGATACAATGAGAGAGGGAGAGAGAGAAAGAAGGGAGGAGGAAGGAAATTTGGAGAGATAAAGACAGAGAATAGAGGAATTAAGAGTGATAACGCTGCCACAGACAGCCGGTTGAGAGAGCGAGTGAGCGGAGCTGTGTCTTCTGTCACCGACTGACCCTCACAGGTAGGAACACACACACACAGCATGCTTCATTCATTCACGATCCACAGGCAGTTCGCCCGTTTGCCTCAGTGGGATGTGGAGATTTGCGAACAAACGTGCAGCGGCAGAAGAAGAGATCGGAGAGTTTATTTGAATCAAAGTGGAAATAATGTAAAAAACCTCAAAAGCATCATGTGAAAAAAACAAGAGTAGAAAAGTACCCCGAAAAGACAGACAAATAAACCTCCACTTTTAAAATCACTGTAGAAACACTTTTTATGATGTGATTTTTAATGATGTGAGAAAAAATATTGTGATTGATGTAACATGTTAAAAAGGCCAAAATGACTTCATAACAAATGTTTTTTTTGGAGGTGCATGTGTGTATAATTGTAGCCCAAGTTTTGAGTGACTGGCCAGCATTGGCAGCATTGCCGTAGGTCGGAGATGACATAGAATGGTATTGACAGAGATTGTTCATGTCGAGTGTGGCTGTCAGGAGTCAAACGTATTTTCCGCCATTGACTTACTGCCATGCTTCTGTATTCATGCAGGAAAAATGTGCACAGATGTCTGTGTTTTCTTTATGAGCTGCTCAGCACCAGACGGAGGCTACTTGATAGCGCCGCTGTTGTTTGTATGCATGCGTATGCATACGAAACCGCAAACTGCCTCACCTTCACCACTCGGTGTCCCGGTGCCTGCGCCCGCCGTCCATCCTCACTGGGGCTCCCGTTGGAAATGTGGCTGCGTTCAGTAAATCAAACGCCGCGCAACCTCCCGACTTCTCTGTGTTTGAACTGCTGCCTGCACTGTCATGATTTCCCCTCCGACTGCATGAGGAACAGTCTGAGTTTCTGACCTCCTGGTGGGATGCATGTCTGACCTGCTGTCTGTCTGTGTTTTTCTGTGTTTTTTAGGCATAAATGAATGAGATGATATAAACAGGGATAGAACCGCAAGTGTATAACTCCCCCCACCCCACCCCACCCCACCCCCCACCCTTTTGAAGGCACACCCTCGTAAATCATGAAAAACTTTTGCCCAAAGATTTTTTTTTTTGGAGAGGGAGCAGAATTACCTCCAACGTCTTGTTAAAAATGAACATACCTCTGGCTGTGTGCGCAAATCTCTGCTTTTGTGTGCATACCTGAGTGCCTGTGTGTATGAGCAGAGGTGAATGTGTGTATTATCTCTGCATGAGTCTGCTCTAATTACACAGTGGAGGAGCCCATAGGGCGGCGGCGGCTCCGCTGGCTCTGCGCCACATCCCCTTGTTTTATTGTGTCTTGTGCCTGACAGAAAAACTGCTGCGTATGTCGGAGCTGACTGATGAGGGCAGGTCTGCGGCGCGAGCGCGTGTTTACACGCGTAAACTTCACGTCGACGGAAAATGAGCGTGTGCAGGAACTCCGCGCTGGCCTTCATTATCGCTGTGTGTGTTTTTTTCGGCATTGCGCATCCTCAGCTGGTTGCGGGTCTGCGTGTTGACTTTGAGGGATTCATGAAATGTCTCTTTGGTGTGTTATGGTGCCGGTGTGACAAGTTCAGACGGAGGGTCAAAGGGTCTGTTGAACCAAAGTCTGAGTGAGGAATAGGGGGGGGAAATTATTGGTTGTTGCAGCAGCAGAGATCACATGACAGTCGCTGACAGCAAAACATATAAATCATTTGAGCGAAAAAAAAAAAAAACCATCTTGTTTGGGTAAATTGGTGGTTGTTAATCTCCAAGATTTCCAAGGGAATGTGGTTGTGAGACGGACTGAAAATTGGCAAATCTTCGCAATAACCTGTGACAGGACTGGCCTGGTTTTCTGCGCTGAACACATCCAGGGGCTCAGGCAGCAGAGCGCAGTAAAAGTTTGAAAAGTCCCCAATAATGTCAGCGCCGAGTTTGATGATGATGATGCGTTTGTGGGATGAAACCGGCGGCGTTGCAGTTTCTTTTCTTCTTTTTTTTGCCACATTCTCAAGCATCTCATCCTGGAGCTTCATCTGCCTCCCGCAGAGTGGCGAAGCTGCGGCCAGCGAGCTGATCAGATGACTGAGCAGCGAGATCAAAGCTGGGCTCTGTGTGTCTCCATACCCGGGGTATTTTTACGGCTGGTTGTTAAACTGTGCAGTGGTTAATATACATTTAATAGAGACAGGGAATTGATAAAACACCAGGGGACACATAACGCTGCGGTCAGAAAAGTGTCAGAGTTGGAGTTTCGCAGCTATACTGGCAGCGTAATACTATCTGACCTCTGGAAATAGACTTCAGGGACAATGTGCAGCAGGGCAGGAGTGTTATGCATGTTGACGGAGTGTGCGTGCGTGAGTGCGTGTGTGCGTGCGCGCGGGTGTGTGTGTGTTTGTGCGCTGCTCCACTTGCCCAGATTTAACTGTCTGCATTCTGCAGCTGCTTGGAGTTTTAGTTATAGTGTAGTAACCCATAGAAACGCCACTCTCCCTTTCTGCAACTCGCATACGCGGGGGAAAAAATCATCTGTCATCGAGTTATAAGCCGTCCACCGAGAGTTCAAACAACAGCCAATAAAAGCGGACAGAAGTGAAGTTTCATCAGTATTTTTGCTGCACATTGCCCCCATATTTTTGTCTTTTCCGAAAGCAAAGTTTTAAATCAAATTACCGTGTCATCCTGGTACCAATTTAATGCCGTCTTTCAGGAAACTTTTCTTTCCCTCTTTTTAAGCTTTTCAGTGCATAAACTCGAGTCTGGAGTGAATTTAGCAGGAGATTTTGTGACAGCATGTGTGCGCATGATTACACTGCAGGGTAGTCTGTCATGCTGCTGTTTTGTCAGCAATATGTTATTTCTTATGAAAACACTGTTTGTCATCGGAAAGTCTTTCCAAAGGCGAAACGACCGGCTCGTTCCTGGAACAATCGCAGTGACTTTCCTCAGACGCACTTTTTTTTTTTTTATTGTTTCTAAAATATTTAACAACCTGTTTTTGTGGGGAAAAGACCATTTAAACGAATGACAGAAGGAGCGCGGTGAATGAAAAGGAGCGTAGGCTAAAATTTCCTTCAGTAAATTTATTCCAACCTGCTGGCTTGCTTTCAGCTTTTACGCCGTCTGCGTCATTTTGATTGAATGTAGGAAAATATATATATATATATTGTCTCCCAGAATGAGAGTCTTCTGAGCCAATTGACTGTCACTTGTTGGGTGTTTTCAGCCTCACATTGGTGGAAGTCACATTAAAAAACAGTGAACGACAGTTAAACCAATGTGACCCTCACTTTTAGACAGCTTTCCGGTGTGATATACACACACAAGCTCGAAATGTGGAAAAATGAGGTTTACAGTTTTGTCAGAAACTGTCTTCACTTGAATCACTCTCAGCAGCTGTGCACAGTCAATACACATACATTTTGACAATTCTTCTCTGCTTCGCCATCTGAGATGTGCGACGCAACATTTGTGTCACCCTGCTGCTACGCATTGTCAAAAATATCATCAACTGTAGGAGCAGCAGCGATTCCACCACAAATTCTTCAGAGATATATGTCATGAGGATGGTGACAACCGAGATTCTCGCACAATTTTGGTACCCATCTTGCTTTGGATGTCGACAAAACTTGTAATCGCAACCTTGAAAAACCTTAAAAAGAGGAAAGTGTGGAGGATGAAGAGATGGAAGGATGTGCAATGGCAGGTGACTCAGAGCGAGACGGCGCAAGCACCGAAAAACATCGACACATCAGCACATCCACACATGGCGGGATGGTTCTTTCTGTGATTCTCCTCCAGCTTACACGATGCTATATAAAGCTGAAACGTGTTGTGAGCAGTTATCGTCCTTGTTCCCTCCTTAACCTCTCTGCCTCCTAATGGAGTGTGAGTCTGACTCAGCGGCCGGCGGTCAGCACATGGTCAGTCAGTGAGATCAGCGGAGTACCAGAGCAGACCGAGTTCGCTCCCGTCCCTCAGATCTGTCATCCTGGTCCATTTTATTTTAGGGCGACTTCTGTAGCAGACGCGACGGCGAACGTGATGAATGATGACTGCTTTTGCCCCGCAGTCAGCGATTGGCCGTGGGTCAACACACACTGGGCCCACAAAGGAACGGGTGGATTTCTTTAACTCGGGGCTTAAGGGTCGGTGGGTTCGCTGAGCTTTGTTCTTAGATAAAATGGCTGTGTTGCGATATGGCAGACGGGGGATTTCCCCCCATTTATTCCAGGATTGTCTGAGATTTCCTAAAGAATTTGATCCTTTCGTTTTCCGCCATCCATATACTGACCTGACGTGCAAAGAAACTGTAGATTTCGCTGCATTCAAGACAACTTGGTAATCTCTGTCCGTGCAGGGAACCCACCATGTGTAGACCGGACCTGACAGTGAGACCGTCGAACTCACGCAGTCATTTTTCATGTTTCCCCTCCTCTCAGATGATGTCGTCGGAGCACCTGACCTGCGGATGGCTGCAGCGGCTACTCGTCATCCTCGTGAAGCTTTGCCTGACTTTGGCAGGGCCGTTGCGGCCGCACAACGGGACAGAATGCACAGCCAAGAGCCCCGCGTCCTACATCCTGGTCTTCACGGGCCACTGGAGTCCGCAAGCCTTCCCCAAACAGTATCCACTCTTCAGGCCTCCTGCACAGTGGTCCAAACTCATAGGTAAGAAAGGGATGAAGAGTGTTGATGGTTATTTTACTTAACCATGGTCTGATTTTGTTCACTCGAGGCAACTAGAATCAGACTCTGACACATTGAAAGGGCAATTTCAAGGATTTAACCCCTTGTTTTTGGACCAGAGTGTTCTAGAGGCAAACATTGAACTCCTGAATTGTTCCAAGTGGTGCATTCGGTCGCAGTCAACATATAAAGACCTGATTTACACTTCAAAATGAAATTCTGTTGTGAGCACACCACCTTTTTGGCTCATGTGAGGGTCTTATTGTCCCTGTGATGAAGGTAAGAGCAGAAGGCAGATAAGTGGAGCTGCAACTCTGAGCGAAGACCTTTCTGATATTATTCTAGACACGAGAGCCAATCAGAAAGCCCGGATGCTGATAACGGTGACGTGCCGGGCAGCAGTAGTACTCAACCTCAGCTTCACACAGACACAGCTCCTTTTGTTCCTCGTCAGGTGTCGGAGGTTTACAGCTTCAGACTCGTACACAGAACGGTGAGAGATGTTAATGAGCGAAGCAGCCAGAAGCAGAAGGCAATAAGACAGGCTAAACGCTCCCAGATGGCACCTCCCTTTGTTTCTGTCCAGCTCCATCTTTTGATATTTCTTCATTTCTTCAGCCGCTCTCGCTCCACATCCCACGTTTCCGCTGGTTTACCGCAGCGCTGGCCCTAGAATGTGGGGCTGCTGGGAGGCTGGTGGAGGTGGGTGATGATAGTTGGGGTGTGCAGGGGTCATACCGCTTACCTCAGAGCCAGAAGGGAGAGGTGGAGGAGGATGAGGGGGTAGACGAGATGCGATTTAGAGCCCTCTCTTCTCCTTTCTCTTTTCCAAGCCGTAGAGCACGGGATGGCTGGCAGATGTTTGCACATGTGTGTACATGTATGTGTGTGTATCTTGGACTGCGCCATGGCGGCTGTGGCTTTGTCAGGTTTCCAGCTCTCCCAGTGGTGCCCCGCTACTCTGCCAGAGGAAGATGCTCTGCTTCCTGCCAGAAGAGACAGCCGCTGGAGATTCTGAGACATCTATTATGGATTCGATTGTCTATTTGTCTCTCAACTGTTTGTGCAAACCTGAATGTTCACATCACAGGTTCCCCGCCAACCAGCAGCTAAATCTTACAATTTTTGACTTGTTTTGATCGGCAGGTTTTTTTCTATACTGTCAAGTTTTCAAATGTAAATATGATCACCTGAAGTAGAGGGTTGATACTAAAAACAAATATATAACAAATGTGTCAGTTCACATCAAAGAGGGTGTGATAAAATGTGTCCTCCTTTGCAATCACAGTTAGTTCACCAACTGTCTGGACATAAAAAGAAATTCCAATAAGTTATCTTGGAAAATGTAAGCAAAAGTCGACTGTCAACGTTGAAACTGCCAATCATGACCCCTGAAGAACTCCAACATTCAGATGTTGTGCCTCCATTGTCCCATTAAACAGTTATTTATGACTGAATGCTGCACTTCCTGTATTTTTACACTTAAAGACATCGATTTTTGTCTTAAGCCCTGCAACTTTTGGCCTTTATTACATTTATATCATGTTCTGTTCTGATATCTGTATGAATTAAGTGGATCTCAGTTTCAAGCACCACCTGGGCCTTTTTTTTTATCATAGGTCCTCTCACTCTGCTCCACTTCTTCACCCCCACTCCTCCGTCACAACCAGTCCCCTCTGACCTCATAAACAAAGTAAAGCCCGGGTCCACGCAGAGACGAAAACATATCCGTTTCCAACAAGCTTCCTGTAAAAAGGACACTGTATCGGGAAAACTTTAGCTCCGCGCATGCAGGTTTTGTGTGACGGGGAAGAAGATAAAAATGTTTTCAGCATTTTTGGGCATCCACGCTGAGACGCAGCGAGCACATTTTGGGACTTTCAAAAAGTATCCTTTTCAGTCTCTTCCTACAGCAAAGGCTCTGCCATAAGAAAAGAAAAACAGCAGGCCTGCAGTCTGACAGTTTGCTGTGCAGCACCAGCGCAGGGATGAAGGTGGTGTTTGCAAAAGGACACTTGACCTGTTGAGGGGCTCGATGGCGCTCCCTGGCTTAGTGTTGCGTTATTGTTAAGATCAGGCAGCGAGGGACCAAGGACACTGTCAGGAAGAAGAGCGAATGGGTTGTGTCATGGCCAGAGAAACTACACGAGCAATTTCGGAAGAGTGGGAAGTGGGCTTTGAAGCCTTGGTGGGGCCTAAAAGTGACGTGTTATTGAGTTTCAAGGTCCTGATGCTTGTGGGAAATTTGTTAGGATGGAAATGTAATTAGGTGCAGAAGTAATGTCAGTTTAGGGAGAAACAAGATAGTGTGTGAAGTGTGCTCTGCAGGTTGTGTGTGTGACTGGGTGTGTGTTAATGCATGTGTCAAGAATATTTAGGTTTAAACGCAAAGTGGTGTGTGTCTGTGTGTGCGCGTCGAACGCAGCATTGAAAAAGTGAGGTAAGGCAGAACCATCAGAGCATTTGTCAGCATGTTTCTGGCTAACCTCACTCTGCCCTGGAAACCACTGGCCCCAGCCAGAACCTGAGGTACAAACAGTTTAACCTAAATCAGCGACTTGATTCTTTACAGATTTCATAGATAATCAAAACTAATGATAAGAATGTGAAGCAAATGGCTGCGTTGGCCTGGAGTGTAACAAAAAAAAAGAAAAGAAAACATCAATAGGGGCTTTCAAAATAGCTGGAATTGTTTTTTCGTCCACCGTGTGGCTGCCAACTCTGAGCTCCTGACCTGCCTCCTGGCAGCTCCAGCCTGAGGTTTCGTCAGTGATGGATGGGGAAAAGATGTAACGGTAACGTTGCGATGACGCCAAATACATGCATGTGGGCAGTTCCTTTAGAATCATCTGTTGAGGCGCAGGAAGTCGCAGGCAGCCGTAGGAATACATACAGGCTCCACGGTGGAAATGATCTCACCGTCTGGCTGAAGCGCTGTGGTGGTTCGCTGACATTGATTTGCATTCCAGCGAAAAAGCATCTCACTTTTGTCGTCTCCTCTTTCTCCAACTTCTCCTCTCCCTTCAGCGGTCAGCCATAATCGCCATTTTCAGCTCTGGGAGGAGGGCGCTCTGGCCAGCGTAGGGGTGCAGAACTTTGCTGAACTTGGGGTGACAGTGGAGGTGATGAAGGCGGCCAAGGAGGCCAGGAAGAAACGTGTGGTTGGCGCCATGTACCGAACAGCTGGCATCCCTAATGGCATCGGGCACAGCTCCACAGAAATGCTCATGCATCCTCGGAACTCGCTGGTAGGCTCCAATAAAACCTGATTAATGCAACACCCATTCTTAAAAGCACATGCATGCTCAGACGCAGTAAGTCACACAAACCATCTGTTGGACTGATTCTGTTCAGTCATCTGGTGACCCGGGTCTCCCCATAACATTGTTCATTCTGCTCTGACCAAATGCTTCACCACTCTTTTCCACTATCCAATCAGACTATGTTTAGCGCGAGCACTGCAGCGGCCACAAACGCCCACATCCATCCTGCGCGGTCTGCGTCTGTCTGCTGCCTGTCCCACTGAACTCTGTGAGCTGAGGACAGAGGGGCCCAGGACGACGTCCAGCAACAGGAGCAGCTGTTCTAAAACACGTTTTTTTTGTTTTCGCGGGGAAATTCAGGCGATTCTTAGAAATATATGTTTATATTGAAGCTCCAGTCCGCTCCATCAGCTCAAAAACAGACTGTAAACAGGAGGAAACAGTTAGCCTTTGTTTATCACATGTAAACAGAGCTTACTGGTTGTCTTGCTGCCTACTGTAGTCTAGCTATAAAACAGGCTTGTGTTTTCGTAAACAATCACAACACAATGTGCAAAAGCAGGCCGAATGTTAGACTGCAAAATCAAAGTCTCATTTGGTAGATTGTCCTTTATTTCAGGACAGGTGCAGCCTGTCAGGCTACAGGTTTTATTCGTCAAGAATCGGGAGCGCGAGCGACAGTGTGATGTAGTGGTTAGTGCTCTGTCAGGTTTACGCATTTCTGTGCAGCATTTGCATGTTCTGCCAATGCTGGCGTGTTTTTCTTTTGGCAGCCCCAACTCATAGATAGGAGTGAACATCTGCGTCTGCCTTTGTTAATGTCAGAGGTGGGAAATGGCATCCCAACAGATTTTGCTTTTGTTTTGTGGCTGGTTTGCTTTAGATCAATTAAAATTAACTGCATAAATGAAAGACAGCCAACAAACAATGTTTTTAAGATGTCGCAAGTCTTCTGTCATGGATCTTTTTGTCAGCAAAAAAATCTATTTACTGGATCTGGTAAAAACATCTAACATCTCCATGTTGACTGCGTGTTCCTTAGAGTGTCTGTCAAAGGCAATTCTCAATGTGCTCTGTTAGTAGATCAGTTTCCACATCGGTTTATTCATGTTTTTACGTATGCAAACCTTCAGTAGATCGGGGTCTCTCTCTCTCACCGTTGTCATCATGTCTGTCTGACGAACAATAGCTTGTTAGACTTTTACTCACCGTTTCATTCCTTCCTCCCTGGATAAATACCTACATTAAATAGCGCGAACAGGCATTGGGGCGCCAGGACAGAATACAGGCGAAGCCTTTGAACTAGCTGATTACAAGCCTGCGTGCCATCAAAAGTTTCCAAGGCAGTTATTTTAGGATGAAATAGTTACATATTGTTCCCCTAATGAGTGAGTTTAATAGCTGCTTTTGGCAAGCTGTTTACGAAGCCTTCTTGCTGATGTCAGGTTGCAGATTGCAGTCTGTTTTTTCTTTGCGTGGAGGAAGACAGCAGGTTTGAATCACATTAGAGGGTAGTACTCTAATGCTTTGTTAAACCTTGACAGGATTAACTACTGATGTCACCCTTCTTCCTCATCTACGGGTGCTGGAGTGACTTTCAGTGCATATTCTGCCAATGTTCCCTCTTGAATGTGCATTGCGAGCCGAAGAAAACCCACCAGTTTGAGTTGTGTTTTTGCTTCGGTGCAGAGACTCTCGCTGCTGCTAAATGGTCCTTAAGTCTGGGAGCAAAGGGTCACGGCTGGACCTTTTTTTTAGTCTCGGGCTAATCTGGTGGCCGGGGTTCAGGCAACTCAACAAAGGCAAAGGATTTGAAATACGGCACTGTGGAAAAAAGTGCCGCGGCAATATGAGAGTTAAACTCGTCGTAAAGCATTCCGTTTATTTGCCAAGTGCAAGTAGCTGATGGATGAGCGGGAGAAAGGTAAAGCGAGAGGGCGCTCATTTGCTGGAGCTTTTAGAAATAGGTGTGTGTCTGCCCGAAAGTCTGGTGACCTACATTTGTTTATTGGTTGTTCCACTCCTTGAACCCGAGGGCCCTCAAAAATCATAAACAACTCTGTCGGAGGGCATCATTCGCGAGCGCTCACCACGGACAGCAGCTTAACAGCTTGTCATCCAGCTGCCTGATCTGTGAGACTGCTTTTAAACGGCTTTCTGTTTTTAGACCAGCGGGCACAACGGCAAAAACAAAAGCGAGACTATTGCGTGATTGTGCGAACGTGACTGATGGGAGTCTGTTGACAGCTTTGTCTTGTGCTGTGTGTCTCCCAGGGCTTCTTTTCCTCTCTCTCCTTCCCTGACGTGCTTATTTATAAACGCCGTCCTGTTCCTTCTCCACACAAGCACAACATTCATACGCACTGCCGCAAAAATCCCAAATACATATGATTCCCATCTCCCCGCTCATGTTATTGTTGTTAAATGTGTAATTCAGAACAGGCAGAAAACACCAAATAGGTACCATCCAGAATTCCAGCTCATGGGGCAGAAAAAGAGACCACAGCCGTGTGTTGATGCCAGTGGGCCGCTTGTTTTCTGGGCTGTCTGGTTCTCCTCGGTGCTCAGAAGGAGATTTGCTGTGGTGGAGATAGACTGAGAGGGGATCATGGCAGATTCTGGTAATAGTCTGTGCTCTCGAGATACTTCCTCGCCTGAGTATTGCAAAGCGGTGGCGGGGAGCTCCCCTCGGAAGACATCCTCTCTGAGCAGCCCAATGGATATAGCAGGATGACTTCTTGGAAAAACCTCTATTTGAGGGGAGGATGAAGGGGATGAGAGGAGGGAGGGGAGGTAAAAAAAAAAAACAAGGAAGGAAGGAGGGGCTCAGACGAGGATATCAAAAAGCACTGTGGTTACTTCTCAGTGAGTTTTTTTCATTCACTGCAGTAGTGCAGAGGCCTCGAATAGACCCCGGGCGTCTTGCTGTCTTGAGTCTGTCCTCTGTCCTTGCCGCCTTTGTTTCACCTCTTTTCCATCCATTGCTTCATCTAACTCCAGGCCACCCTTTTCCCTTATCCATCCGTAGCTGTCCACGCCCACCCAGACCCAGCAGCTTAGCACAGATCCTCAAATATCAGCGTCTGTAAGTGGGGGGGGGAGGGGGGCGGGCGTTTTCAGACGTGCTTTTTTCTGGTCAACTGCCACCTTGGTGTGTGCTGACCCCCAGGCCACTTCCTGCATGAGGTCACCAGCTTTCAGGAAACATCCATCACTCGAGACGTGTTGTAACACAGCACAAGAAACAGAGTGGGTGCATGCATGCACACACATTCAGGTTCTTACGTTTATAAGTTCCAGTTATAAACCCTGACATGGATTGTGCTCGTGTGTGATGTCATGCGATCTGCACTTTTTCTTTTGGCAATCTCACTCTGTAACTCAATGTATTCTATACACACAACATGCAGGCCAAGCTGTGAGTATCAGGATCATTACACAACAGGATCAGTTTACAGAAAAAAATGAAAGCCGCTCTCGAGTGCCAAGTCTCTACTTTGATTGCAGTGAGTCTTTATCTGCATGGAAAAAGAGGTTTTTGAGATATAATCGTTTAACATGTTGCCCCGAGAGTTTGGAAGTGATTTCCTTTTTACTCGAATACAGTGGAGGTTGTGTGTTGAAATCTACAGTCACTCTCTTCTTTGCCAAAACACTCCCCGTCCCACCATGTCGCTCTGCAGCTTTTGACCCCACAGACACACTGAAGATCAGGTGTTTGTACTCATCTGTCGAGATTATTCCACGTCTTTGCTCTGAGCTGGCTTTGGGACATTTTTTTCCTATAGTTGTGCTGGTAATTGATAAATTTGTTTTATACACTTCATTCTTCCATTTTTGAGTGTTTTCACCTCGACTGCTCTTCAATTTTTTTGGTACTGATCAAGGTTTCGCTTGTTGCGGCGAATTCTCCGAACTTCTCTTTTGATCACTGATGAGGAAAATGTGAAGCCCCTCCACCCACTGCAGCATTCTTGACTCCCTGTGTGCTCATAAAGGGGTTTTTTTCTTCCTCGGGCAAATGATTTTCCACTCTTCCATATGACTTCTTGGTCATTAGGTCATTCACCAGGTCATACTTTTCCTATGTGCACCTGCTTTTTATACATGGCATCTGAATGCGGGACGCAGCAAACCAGCTTTTAATGTTTCTTGGTCTTTGTTCTTGACTTATTTATTGTGTCACGAGCTTAACAGTTGAAGTGTTGATTGGATGATGCTAAGGGTACATAAAGTACATGTAAAACTCCACTCTAAAGAATATACTGACAGACGACCCAACTTAGACTGAACTTAAGGTCAACCACTTGAATGCATACCTCCGACACTCCACTCATGACTAATGTAGGGCTACTTGCTTCCTTATTTTTCACAGCTATTGGCTTTTTATAAGTTGTTGCATTTCTTCAACATGAGCAGCAATGTTTTTTTTGGATTAGCTGTGTGTTTTGTCAGAGTCACTTCAGGACATTATTGTTATTATTATCCAGCCATTTCTAAAACTCATACAATATAATAAGATACAATTTATCAGTGAGCTGTCGTTAAGACACAAGATCACTTGTAAGTCAGTCGTCTCCGTTGTCTCTACAGGTGTCCCTGATGGTGAAGATGATCCCTAGCCCTGATTGGTTCGTCGGGGTGGATAGCCTGAGTCTCTGTGAGGGCAACCAGTGGAAACAGGAAGTGACTGTTGACCTCCAGCCTTACGACGCAGGAACAGACAGTGGATTTACTTTCTCGTCTCCCAACTTTCCCACCAGCCCGCCAGAAAACATCACGAAAGTATGAGCTTTGTGTTATGTTTTTACAAGCACAATAAATGTCATTTATTCAAAGTCAGACAGCTTAATTTAGTCGTTTTTCGTTCTGTGGAGAAACAAAGGGAGGTGGAAGGTGCCTCATTTTATTCTTAGAGTAAGTTAGCAGCGTGAGAATGGGACGTCATTCTTTGCTGTCTCCACCTAAATGATTGCTTGGCAGCCCTCGTGCCTGACCCGAAGTGATTTGACTAAAAAGGGCCCCGCTTACATAATGCACCATCTATCCTTTCCCGGCATATGTTTTAAAGTGGGCGATTGTGTATTTGAAGTTCTTTTGAGAATCTGCTGGCTCTCGTGATGAATTATGTCTGTCTGTTCTCCGCTGACCTGTTCAGATCACGTCTCAGATGCCAAACCACCCGGCCAACTCCTTCTACTATCCACGCCTGAAGGAACTTCCACCCATCGCCAGCATAAAGTTCACGCAACAGAGCCGCTCACCAAACCGTCAGACCCCAATGTCTAATCACATTCTGCCAAACTCCATCAGTCCTCAGCGCTTCTCAGGTAAAGGCTTCCTTACTGGGCTGTGCGTTGTCAGTTTTGAACCTCAAATAGAATTCAATGAAAAAATTGTTTCAAAAAGTCCCAAATTCCCATGAATGAATGTCGTCACGATCACATTCATGAGACATAAGGACGGACGTTACTTTTGACAGATGTTCTCGTTTAGTGGACTTCAAAGCAGAATCGTTAGTTAGTTTTTTAACACGACCGCGTTCTCCTTAGTGCCTCTCCACATGGGGTCCGGGTCCTCTTCAGGGGGGTTTCCAGAGATCCTGGGGGGTGGGGCTCGGTGTTTGGTTTGGCATCGACTGCTGTAACACTCAAAACTTTGTCCTTCCTCTCTCCCTCATCTCGTGACACAGCGACTCCTCTGGACTGTGAAGTGTCCCTCTGGTCATCTTGGGGCTTGTGCTTGGGACCCTGTTCCAGAGGTGGCGTCCGCCACCGCACGCGTTACATCCTCTTGCGGCCGGCCAACGCTGGCACCCCCTGCCCTGAGTTAGAGGAACAGGCTGAATGTGTACCGCACAGCTGCATGAAGCGCCAGTAATGCCAAAGAAGCGTTCCAGCACAAGTGGTGCCAGTAAACGCAACACTGGGACTTTCATGTTAAAACTGCTGGACTGAGAAAACATTGCTGCATCACGGGCGTCGTTTCGACAACTTGTGGAAGTTGGAGATGCTCTGCATCACCCGCGAGGACCTTTAGGTTTAGAGTAAAATACTCCTCTGGGTGTATTTAGCAGCCGTCATAAGAAGACAGACTGTGTTGGACGAGGTTTGAGGCCACAGCAAAAAAAAAAAGTTTGTGGTGAAAGACAAATTTCACAAAGTTTTGTAGATACTGAAATGCAAAAACAGGGAGCAAGAAACTTGACAAATGTGTGTGACTTTTTTGTGGTTTGCTTGTTTTTAAAGGCATGTGATGAAGTTGTTGTGAGTCACCAAAGTAACAACCGTACACCTTCAACACACCACCACTCACATGAGAATGCACACATGTGTGCGCACAAAAATCTCTACACAAAGGTCCTTGCACATTCTGCATACCTTCACAGACGTGGAGGCATTAGTTTACATAGATAACCTATACATGCTTGGCACATGAAGTTCTTTCAGAATAACCCTTCACCCTCATTTATAAATATCACCTAATAGCTGGTTGGGAGCTTTCGGCCTGTCCAAAGAAGATGGACAATTTATCATGAGTTGGAGGTTTTTGTCACAGATGAAAGATGAATATTTGCATTGACTCTTTTGATAATTGACTGTTGGAATTTTGTACATACTGTATGTTGTATTGCATCTTGTATTACTCATGAATAAATATGGAGGTGTGTTTTTCAAATACGAAACATCTGGGCTACTTTGTTGCCCTTGAGTAATTTTTTCAGTTGTACTAAAACAGTAAAATCCTCATTCAAAACTCCTGTGACAACACAGCATACGCTGCATTTGCACAGCTCTTGAAATATATGACATTAACGTGTTTATGAAGCACAGCTTTTGCCCGCACTGACACTGCTTAATTTATAACCAAAGAATTCACAGCCTCCAAGCAAAAATACTTTCCCATAAATATCACAGTATGAAAAGGTTGTGGTGTATTTCGTTGGCCGAACCAAAAGTCACGAATCTACGCAAGTAGAGATGAGCATTGTTTGTATTACACTCTGTCTCCCCGACGTTGATAGCTTCATTGTTCTCGAGCCCGGGCAACTTGAGACGTGGTGTTCGCTTTGGCAGGGCATTTCGAAGAAAACTCGACTCCCCACTGCAGTCCAAGCAGAAAAGGTTTGCTGCAAAGTAACGCCCTCTGATGGTCACAATTAAGAAAGACACTGCCGTCAAAGCTTTTGCATATCTTAAGAGCCACAGGCTGCAGATCCAGGACCATCTTCTTTACCCACAGTGCCATCTCGTGGAAACTGCGACTCCGGAAACTTTTTGAAAAGAAAGAAAAGAAAAAAGGGGTCTGGGAGGTCGTTCAAGCAGACCCCAGGGCAATGTTGAAACATTGGTTTGCTCGTCTAACAGGAGCCACAGAAGGTCTCCTGGGAGGGCCATTCTGGCAAACATGAGGACCTTACAAAACCTGTCGAATGGATTTCCTGTTCGGTTTGGGAGAGTAAACTTATAGTACACTTGCAAGACTTGTATTTAACACTTGGAATTGAATACTATTTTGTAAAAAAACAGCATGAACAACAATATCAAAAGCTTTTTGGTGAGGTGGGGATTCGTGTTCAGTTTTAATTAAGTGAATTTGGTGGGTTTTAGGATCCGTTTGGGCTGGAAACAATGAGTTTAATCGGGCAAGGCTACGTAGCTTATATCTCCAACCAGCAGGTGGCAGTAATACACTTCCAAACTGCTGAGACAGGGTTGCAGAAGGAGAAGTACAGCGAAGGCGGTGCAGCTCCGGTTAACACTGCGGAAAGGTGGGTGCGCAGTCGAAACGCTGGAGGTCGCTGTTTCTTCGCACTTTATCTCCGTCTCCGCAGTGCTGCCCATCTACGAGGAGTGCGTTTGATTGTTGCAGGGCTCAATGGCGGACAGAGCAGGATAGTCGCGTTAACACCGAGGACAATAACGTTTCGACAGGGTGAACTCCTGGCGTGACTCAGTCCTCTGCAGCGCGTCCTCCGCTGCAGCGGTCGAAACAAGCTCGGTCGTGAACTGACATCACACGGAAGATTGTCGCTTCTTTTCTGCCCGTCTTCTCACGTATCTTTCTCGAGTTTCTAGCCCGAGCAGCGGAGAAGTTACACTGTTCATGGTGGCTCGTTAGAGGCTGTTAGCTTGTGAGCGAACCATGGGGGAACCTCTTGAACTGATTGGGAAACGGCTGCTGCTGCTTCTCGACGACGGCAGGTCTGCAAATGGATCCGAACAGGCAGCCTGGGCCCGGGACTGGCTCCGGGGGACGGTGCGGGCGGTGAGCGTCATCGGCCTGCCTGCCCCGGAGGTTAGCGGAGGGGAGGCGACAACAACAAGCACCGCTTCGGGGCTAACGGTCAGTGTTTACATACAAGTGCTGCCGTCCTTCGTGGATAAGGGACCACCGTGCAATGCTTTTAATTACTGCGAAAGCTATTTGTTATCTTCTCCACCACTTTGAACCTGTTTTTGACCGTCGACGTTTGTTTATTTCGTGCCAGTTGCCGTTAGCAGGAGCACATACTCGCTAGCTTCAAGTCGCTGGCACAGAGGCGAAGCCAAACTCGAGGCCGGGGATTTATGGCCTTTGCTTTGTTCGCCCTTTGGCTTACCAACAACAAGCTTCACCATTATTTTCTTCTAACATTGTAGCACAAAGTTGCGAAGCAAACACTCTGAAAGGCTGAGTGCGCCTTCGCTTGCTTGTCACTGCTCGCAGGAACGTTGTTAATAACGGTAATAGCCAATCATCGCGAGCTGACGGTAGTGGAGTTAAAGGCCTCACGAGTACGAGGGGGGCAAACCTGGTGTCACTTTTACCGATGTTTGCACCTGAGTTAATACTCATCTGGTTCTGGAATACATTTTTACTGAAAGCTTAAAAGTTGCGTAAAGAACTGATTGAAATTAACAGAAAGAAAATGGAGGAAGCTGACCTAGCTTCCAAATGCACTCAACACCCAAACTGTAAATAAATAGTAGTGTCATCATTCATTGTCATTGGTAGATACACTTTATAAAAGACCTTGCGCCACACCTGCAATTTCAAACTAGCTATATTTATACTTCACTTACTTGTATAAACATTTACCACTTTTAATAGATAAAATAGATTATATTTTTATTAAATGGCTACCCCATTGTTTTATTGATACTATGGATGAATGACTATATTTATTTAATCGTTTTATGTTCAAGTAACTGAAAAACTATTTAAAATAATTTTTTACCAGTTTTACATCTCTTTGACCATTTCTCTTTCTAAATAAAAAATTAAACAAGCTAAAGTGTTATTTCATGCTGAAGTAGAAGCTATTATATGTTGCATAAAAACAGATGTTACTAATATTGTTTTATGTAAATCAAATGGTTACTAGTCTGTTGTTATACAAATATCAAGCAAACAAGCCAAGTAGTATCATAAAATTGTGAGAAGTTTTGGAGCATTTTCGCGAGATAAAAAGGACTTTGGAGTTCCACGTTTTTCACCTCAGTTTTTTATCCCATTCAATGCCTTTGCAGCACAAGATCAACAATAACAGAAAGTAAACATGAGGTTTCTTGCCAAAAGAGTTATTTGACATTCACCATTTTAATTCTGTGTTACAGCTTGATTAACTGCAATGGAGAGACGAAAACAGAAAATGTCTGGTTGTCAGACATGTCCCACTGTTCAATAGAAAAATGTACAACTATGTGGGATCGAAAATGTTTTTACCCAGTTGCTGTCAACTCCATCCTCTGACACCCTCAGGTTTTTATGGTGTTAGCTGCTGGTTCCTACTATTCTGCTTAAATTTGGACTCGACTCATAAACCACACAGCTTAAATCTCACCTTTGTGCAAAGTTTTGTATACACTGTTCCAGTCGAGAATTTGATTGAGTTGTTAGAATAAATAGTGGGGTGTTTGTTTCTGACTTTGGGAAATTGTGAAGAGTAATTCAGTGTTTCAATTAACACCTCACCTTACTCAGGTTGAAATATTTATGTCCTGCCTCTTTCTGTTCTTCTTCTTTGGCAGATATGTGTGGAGTTTGAGAATGCTTCGCAGCGGTCCTCCTGGGTGCAGGTGTATGATGAGGGGGTTAAAGCCTTGCTGGTAGAAGACTCCATTGTTTGGGCCAGTCGTAGTGAGGCCACTGGAACAGCTGGAGCTCCAGCATCAGCCACAGCCTGGCCGGCACTGGTGAGTTCAACAATCACCTTTTGGGTAATGGTGAAACTTTAGACACTCTCTCCAAAAAACTAAGTCAGTACAGAATTTGCTATACAGTTTTGTAAAAGACTAATTTTTACACAGAAACACACCTGCTGCATCCACAGAGGGCTGCATAGCTTTGAGCTAAGCTGAACTTTGAGGACAACAAGGCCCCCCTGGCAGTGTTACTTTTATCTTTTATATCATCTGAGGAAGTCTTAAAAAAGAGACAAACAAGCTTGTTGTCAAATACATTGACAGAGAGGGGAATGAAATCAGGCCCAGGAAGTTCTCAGTGTTCTGAGTACAACAACACATGAACATGTCTATAAGTCTCATAAAGCTTTCGTAAAAATGCCTAAGCCATGACTGGAAAGTGCCAAGATATCTGGGTGAGAGCATGATCAAATTCAAGACTGAAAAGCTGTTATTCTCCTTTTAAAAAACACAGCTGCCATGTTTCATGATGCCAGGCCTGTTTCTCAAAACTCGGTGAAAAATCCTACATTCTCAGTGGGAAGCTCCTTGTCTGGCTGTGTTCAGATGTAGTTTTTCGCCTGGAGTTGGGACTTTTATCACTTTCAAATTAATCATGAACAAGGTCCAGGAAAATGTGTCAACTTAACTTTTCTGTCACTGACAGTTGTGGTAGTGTTCCCTTTCTTTTCTCTGCTTTGTATGTGTCGCACACATTGCAGTACTTGGCACTCTACAGTGAGCAGAAAAAAGGAGAGACAGATCAAGTGGTCTTGAAGCAGTCAGACTATGTGAAACACTTGAGAGGCAGAAGGACAAAAACAGAAAACACTTAAAATCCTTTCAGCCTGATAACTGTGCACGGAATGTCAGAATGGGTCATCAACATTATGAATGATCACTAAGCATAAACTGAAAGTCTGTAATGTGTGCTCTGTCCACTTAAAGCCAGTGGTTTCAACAATACAGTCGTGGATCTTTACAAATAAATGAACCATCAACCCTGTGATCTGTTGAGCATGAGCTCATGCAAACAATAGGAACATACCTGGCATTGTTAACTTTGGCTCAACGGGACTCATTTGCTGCCTCAGGACTCATATTTAGATTGGTGTCACATTAGATGAGTTTGTAAGTTTGGTTGTGTTCCTGCAGTACTTCATGGCAGCAAAACGGGGCTTACAAATGGCCTTTTTAAATTCTCAGTCATTGTTTTGTTACTTAACTAAAAGCCAAAATGCTTCTAAACATCTGCTTTGAGTAGTGGCAGATTTGTTATTAGATGGTCATGGTATCTCTTCCATGCCATTTGCTAAACTGGGGGTGTGGATGTTGTGTTTTATTCACAGCCTATCAAACATGGATGCATTGTTTTCTGTGTTTGAAAATAGGAGCTGAAGAATGCGTTTTTCATTGAGGGACAAAATTTTGCGATAATATTGTCGTATCGATTTTTTTAAAAAAACTCTGACTCATTTTTTTTTCCATATCTGCTTTGTCAGTTTTCTAGTTTTGTTTTCTTTTTGTTGATGTTCAACTCAATAGATTTTTTCAGTACTGCGTGAGTGTTTTACATGGTGTGGTCTTCTGCAGATTTTCCGCTCTTTGGTGGACAAAGTTGGTCTGGGAGCTCTGGTTCCTGTAGAATATTTTGGACACAAGAATTTAGAGTTCCTGCCTGACAACAAAACTGTCCAGAGGTTTGAGGTAAGGTGTTTCATCATGCGACTTACATTTACGAAACAGAAGCAAATTGTGAACTTAATTTCAAAAATACCCAGAATACTCTAAAGCTTAATGCTCGATTATTGCCATTGCACCAGTGCTATTTTGGGACAACATGGTGTGTGTCTGTACAGGTTGAAAAAGATGTTCGGCACCCGTTGCTGTTGGAACAGCCTTCTGTGCAGGCTGCCATCTCCAGCTGGCACACTGATTTTGAACTGCAGGAGATCTTCAGAAAGGGTGAGACAAAACTTTCATGATACAGTTTCCTTTTCACTTTATATTTAATTCTTCTTTAAAAAAAAAAAAAAAAAGACCAAGAGATTCATAGTTTGCGGAATTAGGAAATGTTACAGAGGTTGTAGAGTGACATTTGTCTTCAATGTTGATAAAAGATTAAGTTAAATTTGATTCGGAAGATACCAATGACCTTTGAGTGGCAGCAACCATTAAAAGTGATTGTAAAATGTATATATGAGAAATGCCATGATAACAAGTCACAATGAAAAGTGACACAATATAATGTTACCTTCTGAAAACAATGCTCTTCTTGCGATATCTTCTGACATTTATCTTCTGGGATTTAACTAATCTTAGTTCCATGTCTTTAGGTTCATACACAATTCAAGGACGCAGAGTCCGTGTTTATCAGCCGGAGTTTGAAGACAGTTGGGCGTCAGGACTGGTGTCACAGCACGACCCTATCTCGCACATCATGGAGATTACCTTGGATAAGGTAATTCTAACTACTGCTAATTTCATGGTGTAAGCCATAATGTAAAAGGAAGCTTCTTCAAAACACTCTCTTTTTTGTCAGGGAGAAGAAAATCAGATTGTGGATCCTCGTGTGATACATGTCATGCTGACAGAGGAGGAGGTAGGGTTTGTCATATTATTTTTTTTAACATTTGTGGAACGCACAACTTGTTCTCAGCATTTCAAAGGCTTGAAAATTGAAGTTTTCCCCATATTTCCTCTTCTAGCTTGGTAAAAATGGTCGTCGGAGGAAGGACAGTGAAACAGTGAAGGGTGATAATGCGCGCAGACGCAGGACTGCCTCAGAAGGTGAGGATGACTTGAACTTGAAACGTTTTAAAGGAGCAGGAGATTCTGGGGCAGACGCACAAAACTGTGGTGACTCCAACAAAGCCTCAGCAGAAGGGATGGGGATCTGGTCCGGAGATTCAAGTGAAAGAGTCAGCAGCACAACAAAAAATGGAAGTTCTTCAGAAGGGACTTTTTCTCAGACCCGAGTGGCATCGCCCAACAACAGTTCTTCACCCCAGATGGATCCGACGAATGCTACCCCTCGTTACGCTGTCCACGTCAAAGAGAATGGTCGCTCAGTCTCCACACAAGGAGCAGCAGACTCCACCACCACCATTCCTCACACCCCCACCCCTCCCCCCCTTAAACCAGCCCCCTCCCCTTTCTCCACCACGTCTTTTCCCTCACTAGGCCAGATGCCAATCCTAGTCCCTGGAGCGCCAGTCCCCAAGGTCTCCCCATCCCCCCAGCCCGACAGAGAGGAGGCCTGCCAGTCCACATATTCCAAAACAGCTGCTCTCGTCTCACCGGGACCTGTCACCATTTCTTGGTCACAGGACAGCAGCCCCAGTGTGGCTCTCTCTGCATCTGTTGGCTTTAGTTCGAAAGGCTCAACCTGGGGAAGCCAGACTGAGGTAAGATCAATATTCACGACCGCTGTCACCATTTGATTGAGAGTGTAACGGTGGAAACACAGTGTCATTGGCGGTTATGCATAAACTTCACCTTTGTAGTCACAAACTGACCAATGTTTAAAACATTTAGATTTAAACAAACCAAATTATCAACACCAGTATTGAAGATTGTTATAATTAACTCTGGATCTCTTCTTGGGTCTCCTCAAAGAAGGCAAAGTCTTTTGATCAACCTAAAACGAACGGATATTTTTAACATATATCATGTTTATTTTTGTATAAAAAAAACCCATAAATCTTTTTAAAAAGTGGTTCACTGTGTACATTTGTTGTGAGTTCCCTCTCACATTTGATTCTTCGCAAAGCACAAAATGTCTTAGACCCTTATCTGGCAATTTTTCAAAAATGACACAGAGCCTGTCTTGTTAGTTAACGGCGTTTCTTGTGTGGTGGTTTTATGATTTGTATTGGTCCATTTTTAAATACTTTTGTGTCGACGAAAATGTAAGGTCCTAATTGCTAGAAATGACCTCGCACAAAATTGTGGCTCATAAGGATATTTGTTGGAATGTAATGTAATATAATTTGTGACACCTGTTAACTGAATTTTACTTTCCTTTTTTTGTTAGGGTTCCAAAACGGCATCAAATTTCCGGCTTTCCCAGGCAGTGTCCTCTGCTCCTGTATTTGGAGATGTTACCTCTCAGACCAACGGAGCTCCTTCTACGAGTACAACTTCACCGGACACTCCCAGGCCTTTTGGCTTTGGCTTTGGAATAGCCAAGAGTGAGTCTCAATCTCAGCAAGACCAAAACCTGTTTTTCCAGTGCATGTCCCAGACCTCTGGCTCTGGCCAGAGTCTAGCTACAGGTCAAACTCAACCCAAGGACTCCAATTACTTTACTGCGGTGTCGGAGAGCCTGAGTAAACAGTCCCCAAGCCTTTTCAAGCCAACATCGTCCACTGATGGGCTTAAAAAGCCGGAGCAACCCAAAGTGCCTGAGGCCCTACCAACTGGAAATGGTGTGTTCAGCAAATCGTCGTTGGCGTTCCAGGGCATAGGTGGCTCTGCAGGAGCACAGAGCTCTGGTTTAGGTGTCGGAAGTATGGCTGTGACTTCTGGCGTCCAAAGTCCGAAGAAGAACACTAATAATGGAACTTCTCTTGTGGGGTTGGGACTGCAGTCTGGATTTAATTCTTCAGATAACCACCAGAACCTTTTTCTACAGGCCTCCAAAGAGCCTGCCAATCCGTTTCTGGCATATGGGGATAAATCTGCCCACAAATCATTCGCTGGCCTTACTGGGACTGAGCCACAGACTCCAAGTCAGTCTTTGGACAGCAAACCAAACCTTTTCACAATGGCAGAGCCACCCAAGGGCATTCTGTCATCCACTTTCCCAACCCTCTCAGCAGCTGCATCAACCAGCTCTTCCTCCCCTTTGCCCCCAGCTTCATCTCCTCGATCACAGGGTGATGGAGCTGGGAAGAAGGAGGACACAAATGTTGGGGAGATGCCGACATCTACATCAGGCTGCCCCATATTTGAAAACTCTGGCCCTGGTGGAACAGAGGAAGATGGTGTTTCTTTTGACCAAAGTCAGTCGCAGAAGTTTAACCTGGAGGAAAGAGGCCAGTCTTCTAAGCACGACTCAGACTCCAGCAGCAACAGTGACCTGTCAGACCTGAGTGACAATGAGGAAGGGCTTGATAAAGGACCAATACCTGGAGGACCTCCTCATGCTTCCAAGGATGGGGTCATTCTCCAGAAAAATAAAATCCAGGGGGCTGGCAAGAGCCGTCCACGCAACAAACCTTTTAAAGGTAAGCCACAGAAGCTTTATGAGCATGGTATACTTAATGGTGTTCAACGAGATGAGCAGTAGAATTGATAAACGGTTGTTTTTCAGTGGGCCAATCTGTACTGAAAGACCAGAGCAAGGTACGTCGACTGAAGCAGTCTGGGGAGTCCTTTCTCCAAGATGGCTCTTGCATCAATGTGGCACCTCACTTACACAAGTGCCGCGAGTGTCGCCTGGAGCGTTACCGTAAATACCGGACATCAGGCGATGACAGCGATGATGATGATGACCCAAATGTGGCCTGTCGGTTTTTCCACTTCAGAAGGTAGACGTAATATCTTGAAGTCACTGTTTGTTTTGCTTGTTTGAGTTAACTCGGTTATTTTAAAAGTGAGAACAATCAAGTTGGGGCTAGAAATGAAAACTTATTCTGCTGTTTATCAGGTTGGCATTTACTCGGAAAGGCATACTGCGAGTAGAAGGCTTCTTAAGTCCTCAGCAGAGTGACTCTATGGCCATGGGTCTGTGGCTACCTGCACCAGCTGTCCAGGAGGGTCTTGATTTGGACACATCCAAGTACATCCTGGCCAATGTGGGAGATCAGTTCTGTCAATTGGTTATGTCTGAGAAGGAGGCCATGATGATGGTGGAACCTCACCGTGAGTCTCCACATATTTTGGGCCACACTAAATTCAAAGCACAAAGTCACAAACACCGACTTCCTGTTACTTATACCTGTTGTTTCTGTCCTTCAGAGAAAGTGGCGTGGAAGCGTGCTGTGCGAGGTGTCAGGGAAATGTGTGATGTGTGTGAGACCACTCTGTTTAACATCCACTGGGTGTGTCGCAAGTGTGGGTTTGGAGTGTGTTTGGACTGCTATCGGCTCCGCAGGAACCAGCCGCGGGAGGGTGAGTCTTGAAAGTCTGCGAATATCAAATGGTTATATTGACTCATTTGCTGCAGCTATGTGACTTAACTTGCTTGGCTTTACCGTTTATTCTTTTCGTTTTTTCATTCAGATATAGATGAAGCTCCAGAAGATGAGGTGTTCTCTTGGTTGAAGTGTGCCAAAGGCCAACCTCACGAGCCACAGAACCTCATGCCGACACAAATTATACCTGGGACAGGTAATGAGTGATATAATTCCATCCTGAAAATATAAGTTTGAATCTCACATAGCATCAACTCTTAATTATAAGCTGCTGTTGGTGCTGAAAAATCTACAGTGAATGTTTTTTAATTTTTAAAAATCTTTTCTTCAGCTCTTTACAACATTGGTGATATGGTACACTCAGCAAGAGGCAAGTGGGGTATTAAAGCAAACTGTCCCTGCGCCAGTCGACACACAAAACCTCTTGTACGCCCTACAGCCCCCAACGGGATATCACAGGTATTTATGTGCCAGATTATTTTACTGCTTGGTTTTCTGGAAAATGGTTTTGCCCTAACTACACTGGTGTCTGGTTGTGCTTCTCTTATCAGTCTGCTACCAGCAGTGGGGGTGTTTCAGCTGTTGCAACTTCTGGTATTGGCACCACTCTAAAAACAGAGGGCGACACATCAGCGATTAAAACAGAAACTACACAAATGGCAGCACCCTCAGACAGTGGTGGTGGAGAAAGCGTTGGTAGTACTAGTAATTCCACCAGTGGTACATCCTCCCCCTGTAACCTTTCCCAGTCTGCTGCAAAAGATTCACGCTCATCAGGAGAAGGCAACAGTTCTGCACTGCACTGGCTGGCAGACCTGGCTACTCAGAAAGCAAAGGATGACACAAAGGGTAAGCAGGAGACTGGGAGCTGCTCAATCAGCATTGTGCGTTTGCAGTGGCTCAAATGCTCATTATCAAGAATGAAATAATATCACTGACTTTCATACCTCCTCCTTTTAGAAACGGGATCACTTCGCGCCATGATGAGTCGAGACAGTCGGCCTCCTTTTGGCTTGGACTCACTCGGTGCCCTGTCAAAACCATCTGCTTCCTGCCCGAAGCTTTTCAACAGCCTCTTACTGGGGTCGAGCATGACCCAGTCTAAACCTGAGGGGTCCAGCCTCCGAGACCTGCTCAACTCTGGACCAGGCAAATTGCCTCAAGGCCCTGGGGAAAGCGGGGTGCCATTCCCCTCTGTTTTTACCTCAACTGGAGTACGTTTGTTTCCCCTTTCAATAGTTTTTAGGCCTGTAC
>JASSRZ010000049.1:6173004-6200282 GCA_032164315.1 Malacoctenus gilli | reverse complement strand
CTCTTGAGATTCTGTCTTTAATAATTTGTTGGTTGGTAGATATGGGTTCATTTGTTTGACATTTGAAAGCACTTAGTCGATAACGATAACAGAGCCCCAACAGTTTTACTGAAACGAATCCTACTTGAGCAGGTGTTCCAGTTTGCAGACGGTATCTTTGTGGTGCTGGAAGTTCCCAGAATCATTGTGATTCCATTTGAATAAAAAGTGGTGAAGCTTCAAATCCCTTGTGGAAACAAATAATTTTTTTGTTCATTTGCATCACTTTGTCTTCATTATGATTGGGGTTTTGAATACACTCAACCTGATGAATTGAATTAAGAATGCCAAAAAACCTTTTTGATCAAAGCAGGTTGTACAAACAGTGCAAGTTAATACTGAAGGCCTTGTCACACTTCCATGGCATCCACTGGCAAAGGCTGAACTATTGATGTTTTTTTCCCCCAATTTTGGCTCTAAATGGATTCAGTGGGCGTACAAACTATCCATTAGAAATTTGTACAAAACTTTTCTTTCAGTAACTCTTCAAAAACAATCGTATACTTCAATATGAGTTAAATTCAACATTGGGTTCATAAGATAGAGATAAGTTTTGGGTGCACACGAGACATCATCACAATCTAATTTAATTTATGTGTGACTTATAAGTCCCATGTGTCAACAGTAGAATAACTGACATAAAAGCCATGAAGCGAATTTATTTTGTGCATGCAGAAATTTCACCAACAAACTCAACATACTATGGTGTGTACTAGTGTGATTCTGCCAGCATTAACTTGCACAACACTTACCCCCAAGTTTTTTTCAACATACTCCTGAGTATTTGCCAGTGTTTTTTTTTTTTTCATATTCTGGTTAAGTTGCTGAGGTGTGATAAGGCCTTCAGTTCTTGCTCACATGACCAGATTAGAAGAAGAAACTGATGATGCAGAGCCCGAGGCTCAATCGGAGACAAAGGTCCACTGAGGCATACATGTTGGCTCTGAATGTGCTCGTCTCCACTCATCTTTAAGTGCTAAACTGGGAAGTCAGCAGTCTCCTAAGGCAGTAGCTGCTTTATGAATCAGGCTGTGGATGTGAACATTGTGTCAGTAAATGTGATTGTGTAGTCTGTAAGTTGTTCTTTTCTCTGCCTCAGTGGTTCTCAACTGGTCAGGCCACCTGATACTCATCGTTCAGTCACACCCAAACTGTTTTTTTACACTTCAAATCCTCTTTGTTGTTGCAACACCACCATATTTAAGGCCTTCACACATTAGAAATAAGGGCTTCCTGACAGAAACATTGTGCAGCTGAAAAGTATTTTTCTCACTTAAACTTCTCGAAGTTCATCAAGGGTGGACTTGACCCACTTCTGGCTCATGTGCCAGTTGAGAACTACAGATCTGCTCCATTTATTTGTCCTGCAATGGGATGGTTGTAACAGGATTCACTTAGGAATTTTGTGTGAATGTGTGACAGTGAGATTTACAAGTCTTGGTCACTGTCCCAGGCCTGAGGCATGTTGTGTTTCGTCAATTGTAAAAATAAGAGAAGGAAAACCAAGTGGTGGAAACCTCGATGAGCACAGCTCAGATTAAAAAGGAAATTCAAGAAGAAGATGCACTTCCCATTACAATGGCTGATGCCTTCTGTGCTCTCTTTGTGTGTGTTTCGCTTTCGTCTGGTCTCCAGAGGTCATGACCACCATTGAAGAGGGCGATGTGGATGTCATGACAAAGAGGAAGGTGTACGAAGGAAAGGAGAAACCTGGAGCTCTCTGGCACATCTATGCCGCCAAGGACGCAGAAAAAATCCGAGAACTGCTCCGCAAGGTGAGCTGCCAGACACGGCAACATGTCCCACAAACACTGCTGCTGTACACGGCACTTCTTAATTTTTACACCACGTACCGTGAGGGTCTCTCATGGTGATGACTGATTATCATCATGTAAACAAGAGAAAGATGCACTGGGAGAGCGCAAAATTCCACACAATGATATAACATGCCACAGAAATATTGTTTTTCTGATTGTTTTTTGATCACTGGATGAGTGGATCTTGCCCAGCATCTAATCACTTTTCTCTGGAACCACTTCTCATCCACCCTGCAAACTTCATCCAAATCCTATGAGAATATTTTGAGTAATGTACAAACAAACGTGAATGAAAATGTAACCTCCTTTTGCGGAGATAAAAAAGGGATGGATGACAAGCTCTCTAGGTTGCATCATTGTTTTTTGACGAGTTGTTTTTCCTGTGTCAGGTGGGAGAGGAGCAAGGCCAGGAAAACCCTCCAGACCACGACCCCATTCACGATCAAAGCTGGTACCTGGATCAGGGGCTCCGTCGCAGGCTCTATGAAGAATATGGCGTCCAGGGCTGGGCCATTGTTCAGTTCTTAGGAGATGCTGTTTTTATCCCTGCGGGCGCTCCCCACCAGGTCAGACGTCATAAAGAGTCCTCCTCATACCATCCATTCAAAACCTCTTCTGTATTCTCTGGTGGTATTGATGGTATCTGCTAACAGTGGTCTCCTCCTCTCAGGTACACAACCTGTACAGCTGCATCAAAGTGGCAGAGGACTTTGTTTCCCCTGAGCACGTGAGGCACTGCTTCAGACTGACCCAGGAGTTCAGACACTTGTCCACGACTCACACAAACCACGAAGACAAACTACAGGTGAGTGTGCTTTCTGGACAGCATCAAGTGCTCAGCTCATTTTGTTGCATTCAAGTAGACTTTTGTCTCTGTTCAATGATGTTTTGTGTGTTTTCTGTGTGTAGCAGTATTAGCGTTCAAACAGGCTTATTGGTTATTTAGAACACTGTTGTCCTCCATGGGGTGTGGGACTCCTTAAGGCCCACAGCTTTCCCTGCTGTGGGGATGCTGATATTAAGTTACACATGAGAGTAAAGCACAATAAGACGCTACAATCTCCAGGTGGCCTTAGAAAAACTTAAATTGCTCTTATTTTGAACGTCCCTGTTTTTGAATGTTTCTGAGAGGGGATATGTCCTCCAGTGTTTGGCCTCACTGCAATGTTTTGGCAGCTCCGGAATAGAAGTGGTTCATGAGAGCCATTTATTTAGAATATTTGGGCCATGAAATTCAATTTATTAAGTGCAATCAAAAGTTTTGAATAAATGCGAAAGAACTACCAGTCGATTAATGAACCAATTAACAGTGCTGCATCTCTCGCATGAAAGTTGGTGACCTCCTTCACTTCTCTTTATTTTGTCTTTTGTTTGTTTGTAGCCTGATGCCACAATCGCTTTAGTTTATTGTCCTCAATCTACACACGGTACCATGTACACACAAAGCATCAACCTTCAGCAAAACTAACAAGAGGAAAAATAGGAGGCCTGGCTGCCTTTTTAAATGGGTTATGGTGACTTAATTTGAACAGGTTTTTGAAAGAGGCTGTTTGTTTTTCCCTCAGGTGAAGAACATCATCTATCATGCAGTGAAGGACGCTGTGGGGACACTGAAGGCCCATGAACCTAAACTAGCACGACCTTAGTTCCTCTATCTGAACAACCAGCCTCTTAAGAACCACTCCACTACGTGCACACACAAGCATACACAACACACCTACATGACACAAGTACAAGCTACAGACTACAGAGTTAGTGTGTAGGGTTTTTTGGGTGGGGCGGGGGGGCAGAAGGGGGTTTGAGGAACAGGAGCATTTGATTTGGGGAGAAATAAGATGTGTGGGGGGGTTTAATCAGCGCTTTGATGAAGGAAGTCCTTTATCGCCATGACACAGTATGCTCAAACATGTCTAGTTTTTCAATTTCTTTTACTATTTTGATTAACTTCGTATTTAAGGTCAGTGTGTTTGTTCTGTTGTTCTCATTGTATATGTAAGATGTGAGAGTACGGGAGGTCAAAGCTGACGTGCCTTTGGAGCAGAAGATCAGCTACAATATAAACAAACTGGCAAAATGTGAGTTCTGGGCTAACTTTCCTATTCTGATGACATTGATATTTTTTTTTCTCAATAGGAGCAAGGTTAACCTCTTTTTGTAGATTTGGACGCTTTTTACCAGCTGATTGTTGCTGCCCTCCACGGCTGAAATGAATTTGAGAAGCAGCCATTCGGGGGAAGCAGACCAAAGTTTTATATTTTTAGTTTTTGGTTTTTTTTTTATTTCACTCTTTGTGTGAGAAGTCTTTTTCTTTTTATACAACACAAGAAACGATTTGGACGGCTTCAGAAAGTGCGTTTTTTTTTGTTTGTTTGTTTTGTTTTTTATTTTCATGTCTTTGTCCCATGAGCTGAATGAACTGCAAACTTTCAACACCGTACAAGAATCATGATTGCAGCTGAACAGAACTACTGGCCATTAACATTGTATCAATATATATATATTGATCTTAGCAGTCTGTTTGATTTTTCACAATAAAGTTTCCAAAAACTACGGTTTCTTCTGGTTAATTTCTTTTCCCCTGCAGGATCTCTTCATGTGCTCATCCAGCGTGCATGGAAGACGCGGGATTGTTGAAAGTGTCCCGCAACGTGTGGTGCAGACATCACGTCCACTTCCATCACTTTTTAACTGCAGTGTGGACACGAATGCTTCAGGATCCACTTTGTCTAAAAATTTGGATTTGAGCGCAGTGTGAACGAGGGCTGAAAGTCTTGAGTTCAGACCAAAGGTGAAAGAGAGTGGAGTGAGCATATTTACTTCGTAAAGGGCTTGAAGCCAGAGATCCCTGAGGGGACTGGAGTGAGCAGAAAGACTGAAAGTCCCTCTCAGTCCTGTTTCAGATTGAGTAATGAAGTCAAAACAAGTGGGGCTCTTTCCAGTTGCCTCACTTTTGGTCTCGCATTTAGAGGAAAATGTGTGAAAGATTTTTTTCTTTTGAAATTAAAACAATCATTTGAAGCCTTCTGTGATGTGAAATTTTGTTTCCAACTCAGCCTTTATCAGAATGACTGAATGCTGCTTTTTCATGCACTTAAACATGCTTTTTGACTTGAGCAAAATCGGTTCTGTATGACAGACAAACTAATCTTGAACTTGAAATTTTGCAGAAAAAAGCCCACTGTCAGTACAGTAACGTGAGTGTACTTGTAATGCATTACTTGCCCCCTGGGTGTGTGATCACACAGTCGTGTGTGCAGCCCTTCTTCTTCGGCTGCTCGTCTTATTGTCACAGTTAAAAATTGAGCTCCGGGTGACGTGTGTCACTCCGCACCAGGAGCAGCAACGTGAGGCGCATGTTGCTCCGTTCAAGTGACACATTTAGCAGCGTGGTCGTGTCCCTTTAAGAGCCTGCTCTTCCAGCAGTGGGTTGGTGGAGAACAGAGCTGATCAGCTTGGAGCCAGGGACTGCAGCAGCAGCGGGAGGAGGAGGAGGAGGAGGAGGAGAAACAGCAGCAGCAGCAGCAGCAGCAGCAGCACATCCACATCCACAGCAGCCGTTAGCCGACCTGAGAGCGCAGCACCGGTCAGCCGCTCGCCGCAGAGAGGGGAATGGGGGGCTCCTAAGCCCGCTGGCTAGCCCACTGAAGATCTCGTAGAAGCGGAGGAGGCTCGCGGCCCGGCACGGCGAGATGGTGTCGTGGATCATTTCGAGGATAGTTGTGTGAGTATGGGCTGGGCTGTTTCTGTTGTTGTGCTCAGGCACATCGGCGGCTCCTCCATTCATCAGCTGTCTGGTGCTGAATTAGCCAGCCCGGCTGCCCTGTCATCCATGTTCGGCCCCCCCGTTCACTTACGAGCGGCTAAGTCAAAGAAACGCTGCGCGGGTTCGTTTTTTTAAACTCTTATCTGGGCAACCCATCATTTCTCACTGGCTCCTCGTTGCTCCAAGTAAAACAATGATGCAGCAATATTTGCATACGGCGCCTGTTAGCCGCTCGGCTGCTAACGTTTGCTGGCTAACCAGTAAACCACCTGCCAGACGCCGTGTTGGCAGCTGAAAGGATGTGTTGCTTAGCCGGACACATTTTTTTGCACCCTCCTTGAAATACGTGGCTCGCTGAAGACACAATTTCAGCCGGCGTCCGTGGCTCTGTTGTGTTTTTAATGACCCAGACTGGACATCTCGGCTCCCTACGGTGACATTTGGGAGTGAAATGTGGTGCGGCCCGAGCCAGCATCCAGTGTGTCCTCCAGCGTCCATCCCTCCATCACCTGCACATGAGGTCTGGCCTGTTGAAGCCATGCCCGGGGGCCTTTCTGGGTGGATTTGGGGCAGGATTTACAGCTCCAGGCCTTAGCCTGAGCATCCACCTGTACAACACATCCACACACACACAGTGTGGATGACTCAACGAAAGCAGCAGCAGTCATCATCCTTTTGCACGTACACCTCCAACAGAATTCAATTGGCCTGATTTTACACTGCACTCAATATGTTGTCTACAAGTCACCATTCATTCAAGCAATCATCCATTTTTCCCTCTAAATTAGGCTAAACACAGCACAGTCATCTCCATCATGTCTCAACACCTCCTAACGGAGAAGTGTTGGTGGAGTTACAGGAGACATTAAATACAGTTTAGGAGAAAGAAAGCTGCCACTTTTAACCTGACAATGAAGGTCCCAAACCTTTTTCCCTGGAGCCAACCACTGGCAGAATCAACTGACTTTCTTTGAAATTGTATTTTTCTCCCTGGTTTTCCTCAGAAACCCAGTTTTTCACAACCTCAGAGCACCGTCCTAACCCTTCACGCTTTATCTCTTCACAAATATTTCCAAGTGATATTGGAGGGGAAGCAAAACCACTGACAATATAACTTTTTTCACTCTGTCTTGAAGAATCTCTCCGAATGCGAGTCTGGACTATTCAGGAAGAGTGTCCTACTCTGCATTTGAGGGCATTGAGCAGCACTCCAGAACACCACACGGAGCTTGTCCTCCCAAAGCGAGACGCAATAAATCCGTCTCGTACTGTAGTTTTCACTGTGAGGCTCAGCATCATCTGCCGTGCTGATTATGCGTTCTGTGGAGCGACACAGTTCTTGCGACTGCTCTCCTCGTACTTCACCCCCTCTTCCTACCGTTTGTCGCATCAAAAATATCACCGTGTTTCTGATAGACTCCCGGCATTTGCTCCCCCTCTTTGTTTCTTCTCATGTTGAGATTCGGATCTGTTTTTTTCTGCACCGGTTTGGTAGATTCAATAAGGGCATTGAACGCGTAATTAATGTCCACGGAAAAGATTTCGGCCCTCGTTGTTAGAAATGATCAAACTGTCGACTCTCGCCGTTCTGTCCCTATAAATACTCTGCCTGCCTGGATTACATAAGCACGGGATCACACCGACGGTTCCTTTTTAATGGATTCCAGCTGGCTCTTCCACTTTGCTGCGCTTCAGGTAGTCATGCGTCAATCGGAAACAAACAATGCGAGTGGACGTGCATCGTAATGGATGCTGCACATCTGACACGAGGCCGGACCCTTTCATCTTCGCGCTCGGTTTTAGATGTGCAGCTGCCTCCTTTTGCGGGTCCGCCGTGTCTGGGATCGCTTTGTTCGATACCTCTGCGTCTGAGTGAGCGGGATGCTGCAAAACAGGAGGATAAACTTGAGATGTGGACACGAGGAGGCACAGGGTGTCTGCTGAGGGTGCCCGCTGGCACGAGGGCCTGCTGCGAGTCGTCTCTGCTCACTGTACGGAGCGGGGAAGGCGCTGCACACATGACTGCACCGCTCAGACACGTAACTGGGACACAAGAGGGATTTACACACTGCAGGAAAAAAAAAGAAAAAGATGTGCACAGACATTCATCAGCTTGAAGCACCGGTCGCGTTCGCCGCCTCAAACCTGTATTTCCGGTCGTGTGTTACAGTTGCCACATTTACACTGCGTGCACACAGACACACACACAGACACATGGGGGACTTCCTGAAGCGTACTTTCCCTGCTCCCCCCCCCTTTTAGCAGCCTGTCACATCAGCACTAATCATGCACAGGGACAGAGGCTTTAACCAAAGGCACATCCAAAACGTTGCCCTGTTTGCATAGCGGCCCAGCCGGCACGTGGCCAATCACATGGGGACCCACCCCTGAGAGACCATCGAGTGTTTTTCCACTTTATCTCGCTGCAGTCTCTCTGACTCCATGAGCTCCATTTTTTCCCCCTTTGTCTGGAGAATGAAAACAGAGTTTTGATGAGTCACTGCCCATCACTCATGTGTGGCATCACGGTGCGATCAAAACAGCCCGGAGACTGAGTTTGGAACCATTATAATTCACAACTCGTAGCTTCTCGACTCGCTGTGAGCCAGTGGCAAGTGTTCCAAATTTGCAGTGGAGTGTTTGTTGGCTGTCAGAGTAAACACCCAGAGGCCACTTCCTTGCTTTCCTCTGACCTGGGCCTTTCTGCTCCTCTGCTTTGTCCTGCAGCCTCGCCTTCGGGACGCTTTACCCGGCGTACTCCTCGTACAAGGCTGTGAAAACGAAGAATGTGAAGGAATATGTGAGTATCACTTCACGACTCATCCTATGAAAGCCACTGCCGGGCCAGTCGGTCTGATGTCACATTTTGAGCTCAAATCGGCTCAACTGCAACAATGGCTCAATAGGTGCTTTAAAAAAGTACCAAGTAGCTCATTTTCGATGTTTTGGGTTTGATGAATATGCGTTGAATGTAAGAGGAAGGCTTTCACATCTCAACATCAACCTCGCTGAGTTTTGGGAGTTTCGTGTGCGGTGCAGCCGGCTGTGATCCCAAACTGCTTCACGGGAGCGGGCCAGTCAAATGTCAACGTTGTCTCAGGGTTACAATCAAACGAAGTTATTCGCAGCAGGATCACACAAGTCTCTTTTCTATACAAGTAAACCTGTTGCTCTTCATGCTCAATTGTCATAAAAACGTGATGATGCACTTGTAGCAGCCAAAGTTTCCACAGCATGAATGTATCGAGTGATATTTCCATGTGGGCAAACAAACTGCACACTAACCCCTAAGAGGAACTCCACTTAGTTTCATTGCAGGACTTCCAATAACTACTTCGGTCATATTTTCTGTGTCGAATCTTAAAGACACTTCACTTAACTTGCATTCATCCATCGTCTTCCTTTTTAAACGGAGCAGGGCTGCGCAGGTAGCAGTCTCAGAATAGACTCCCAGACTTTCCTCTTCCCGGCCACCATGCCCAGCTCCTCTGGGGGGGCCCCCCCCCCCCGAGGTGTTCCCAGGCCAGCCAGGTGATGTAATCCCTCCAGCGTGTCCTGGGTCTTCCTCGGGGAAAGAAAAGCTTCCACGCTTTATTCAAATGAAGAAACCTTTAAATAAAGATACCATTTGTAGTATTTTCACATTAAAATATGTGCTTTAAGGTATTTGGTCCTCACTGCAAAAGCTGTTTCCTTTCAGGCTTTCGAGGGGCAATTAGTAATATGAACAGTGTCAAAGGGGGAAAATCACTTTGTGTGTTCTACTGATGGCTATTAAACCAGACAATAATGCAATCAGGCATCACTTTGCTTCAAATGGAAACACGTCTGACGTTCTGGTAACCACTCAGCTGATACCATATCTATCAGGTCCGACATCAACATTCGATTATGTCTTTTTAATATGAGTGTGTTTGTCCTTGCTCAGCAATGTAGAAGTGAAATCAAAAGTTTTAGTTTGTCACAGAAATTCATACGGATTTCCGTAGAGAGCCGCCTTGAGCTCGGAGCTCGGAGCTCGAGCTCGCGTGACAAAGTGATCAAGAGTTTAGTTTGAGTGGAATATGGGCCATAAAGAGCAGCGGATTCTCTCTCTGACTTTTGCTGCAACTCGGTCATCCGAATGGGGTCCTCCCTGCTTACCTCATCACCACATGGTTTGGGAGAGGGGGACTCGCGGAGGGGGAGGAGACAGCGGCGCTCTGGCCCTCAGCCTAGATTTGCGCTGGAGAACAGTCTCCTCCTGGGCATGTTTCTATGGCAACCCACCCTCTCGCTCGAGCAGACGGCCACAGAGGGAGCGAATGAGGGGCGTGAGCGTGCTGAGTGGGGGTGTCTGTTTTTAGAGCTGATGTTTTTTTGTTTTCTTGTATTTTTTTTGTAATGAGTTCACTGTTTTTGTTTTTTTACTCTTTAAAATGTTTCACGATGGAGCGAGTTTCAACTAAATCTCCTTTTTAAAATGCTTGCTGCCCCACGCGAACCAGCTCATAATTGGCTACCATGTGCTCTATGCAGATGCTTCACGTTTCCCCTTTGTCTCAGGGATTAACCATGCGTACTGATCTGATGTGACTGCATTAAAACATATGTTGTGTTTGTCTGCTGGCACGTCCGCGTGCGTCACTTCTGTTGGGCTCCACGTGCCTGCGCACGTGTGCGCTGGATGCTGTGTGTTTTTGTTTGCTATATTTACGCTGTTCTCTCTCCTCGCCTCTGCGCGTGTGTTTGTGTGTCCGTCCAGGTGAAGTGGATGATGTACTGGATAGTATTTGCACTCTTCTCCACGGCAGAGACGGCCACAGACCTGCTGCTGTCGTGGTGAGTCGCAAACTGCTGCGCCTCGGCGGAATCGCTATGCACACTCGAATATGAAAGGTTTACTATCCCCATGGTCTAAATTTGAACTCATTATGGATTAAAGAACGTCGGTGGCAAATAAATAAACGATGTCACAGAATAACATGAAAACAGTTGTTCAGGTGTTGCAGCAAAACTGATCACGGATGGGATTTTTGCTCTGTATGTGAGGTGGCATCAGTCTGGAGCTTGACGTAAAAACCAATCCTGCGAGGGATAACTCATAGACGTGACTCAATTTGGTTTTTCCTGAGAATCCACCACCCTAATTTTGCCACCTTAGCGGTCAAGCCCCTGCTGCGTTCTCCGATTGCCCCCCCAAAAATCGCCATCTTTCTCAGTGTTTTTCCTGCTCTCGTTTCTCCCTCCAGGTTTCCATTTTACTTTGAACTAAAGATTGCGTTCGTGATCTGGTTACTGTCGCCGTACACAAAAGGCTCCAGCGTCCTCTACCGCAAGTTTGTCCACCCGACCCTGTCCAACAAAGAGAAGGTCAGTGTGTCATGGTCACTAAGGCCAGTTGCACACTGCAGATCCTGATGCACACCGCAGATTTCTCTATTGAAACTTTCCTTTCCTGTTTTCTTCACATTTAAGAAAGATTTCTCTCTGCAGCCCTTCAGTGATCCACGTGCACAGAAGCTCACATGGGGGTCACATGCAGCACACTGTTGTACAGAAATAGAAGTAGAGGAAGAAGTTTAGGAGAATAAAGGTCCTTTTTTTTAAGTCTATGGCCTTCTGTGGTTGCTTTGTCTCCACTGGAGAGGTTTAAAACAGTCTGAGATTTTCATCAGTTTTAGTTTTGATTTTGGTTTGTGTGTTGCTTTGAAATTCATTTGGTCAACAACAATGGTTTCCTTCACCTTTCCTCCTCCTCCTCCTCCTCTTCCTCCTCCTCTTCTTCCTCCTCCCACTGACCTGTCTGTGAATGCTGCAGGAGATCGACGAATACATCGCCCAGGCCAAAGACCGGAGCTACGAGACCATGATGAAGTTTGGAAAGAGGGGCCTGAACCTGGCTGCTAATGCAGCCGTCACAGCGGCCACCAAGGTGAGCCGCAAAATCTTTGTGGGAACTTGAGTTATGACACAGATGAACGTCTCAGACCGGTCACATTAAAAAATGGAGTAATTAAGGACATTTATTTTCGGAGCACGCGGTTATGTAACGTTCTTATTTTGCCAGTCTGATACAAGTTAATGTTTTCAGTCAATGTTTTACCCAAGGAGACTTTGCATATTTAGGAACTGAGATGTTCAAGAGGGGACTCGCTGTTGAACTGTCGCGCTCTCATGGCATCTGTGCCGTTTTTGTTTGGTTTGTTTCGCTGCGGCGCTCAGGGACAAGGCGTCCTGTCAGACAAGCTGCGGAGCTTCAGCATGCAGGACCTGACTCTCATCAACTCGGAGGACGAGCTGGCTCTGCACACTTCAGACGCCCGCATGCGACGGGACCCCATGGACGAGATGAGCTCCGGGGCCAGCACGCTGCCCCGGGCCAGGAGCACGGCCACACGGCAGAGTGAGGCCACTCACCACGCACATCTCCCAGTGCTTCATTAGCGCCTTCACATGAACACATATGGAGTCAGACACGTATGCACAAACCAATAAACGGCCGGTGTGTAGCTGCCAGATTTAACCATGCACTTCTTTCACTGAGGCCAGTGATGTAACTTGGAGCAGTGCAGGCACACGCAGAGCGATGAGGGAAACGAAACAAAAAGAATTGGGTGAGAGCAAGTGAGTCCAGTGGGGGGGGGGGGGGGGGTGTTGAAGGGGGGGTTTTTTTGGCCCCCCCCCCCCACCCCCCGCAGGCTGAATGCGTTGGCCAGGAGTGCTGTGAACTGAATACAGAGGGACACGGAGGCCTGAAACAATGAAGGAACAGGGCTCGTTTTAATTCGCACTCTGCCAAGTTTCCCCCAACCACTTTGGCTTCAGCTGGATGTTTTCAGGAATCGCTTAAAGGTTGCAGTCAGATCTTCTCAATGTTTGTTTATGGGCATCGAATCATTTAAATCTGGAATATTTACCATGAAACTGACTCCAGGTGGTGCCAGAGGTTCTGCATCCAGAGAAAAACTGGCTTGACGGCAATCACCAAGTCAACTTTTTGTCTTGGTATTTGTCCAAATACACCTTTTTAGAAAATGAGTTCAGGATTGAGAAATGTGAAAAAGCTGAAGACGGACTTCAGTTTGGACTCTGACCGTCTGATGGATTCTGTGTAAATTCAGAGTGACGCTCGGCTTGTGACCTTCAGTCTTTGTCCACCCCTGCAGCTCGCTCCCTGGCAGCCGCATCCCTCGCTGACGAGACGTCATCCCAACACGGCTCCGACCAGTCAGACACGAGGACCGAGCACTCGGATGAGGATGTGGCGGACAGAGCCCCCAAACGCAGCAGCACCACCACCACCGTCAAGGCAACCAAGAAACCCGCTGCTGCTAAAACAGAGGTGGGACCCAGAACTCTTTGCATTTTTCTGTGTGGGCCTTTTTAAGAGCAGCTGTTTTTTAAAAAAAAAAAAAAAAAATTTATTCATTATTTGGATTCCCCTCACCTCTCCCATGTGTTCATCTCTCTTCTTTCTGTCTACTCACCTGATGTGTATTTATTTATTTATTCATAGTATTGTCTTCTCTCTTGTCAGACTCAGACCAAGACAGTGAAGAAGCCTGTAAAGAAAAAGACCACCTCGAATAATGCGGAGACGCCCCCATGAGCGCTGCTGTGCTCGTTCAACGGCCTCCGCTCGCTCCACCCACAGCCTGCAGTCCCCTACTTCCTGTTCGGTCTCCACTCTCACACATCCCCACTACGCACACTCACAATCAACCGCGCCACTCCTGCGGTATCCAGGCCGAAGTCCAGATTTGCTTTTTCGTGGTATGCGTTGACCTGTAGGAAGATGAAGTTTGGTTCCATTTCCCGGCTTCTTTGCAGATTCTGTCAGAGGTTTTGGGGCTTGAAACATGTTTATCGAGTTGACTCGGGCTGCGTGTCCTGTGGTTGTTTTAGGTAAAATATGAAATGATACCGGTCGCCTACATTTGGGTCTCTTGCCGGTCGTCACATGGATCCTGAAGGAAAATGAAAGCCTCATGCCGGCGACAGATCTGCATCCTCGTCGTCTTAACTCAGCCTGGATGCAGCGATCTGTAGGGAGGGTTTGCTCTGGAGCAGAGATGACTTCATGTATGCTGTGCCTGGGTTTTGTTGTTTTTAGCTGTTCCTCCAAAAGGAGGAGAGGAACTCTGGTCACAGGCTGCTGGTATAGATTTCCTCATTCCCCGACTTTTAGCACCGGCCACTCAGAAACCACTGCTCCTGCCGCAGTCTTATCTTCACCGTGCTGCTCGTCTCTGAAGTTTTTTTTAACCGGCTTGATAGCTTCGCTCTTTCCCACATCCCGGTAAGTTTGCGTGACCTCTGAGTGAGTCTGGCTCTGCTACGCACAGATCTCATGACCATCCTTGCTGTTCTTACTGTGACTTTTGAGCCACAGGCATTGCAGATGAAAGAGGTTGTATAGTGGAGGCGTAGACTGTACTTAACTTTTGTTATTTGTTTCATTAGATTTGTTTTTTCTGTCTCCAAGTCAGGACATGTGAGTTATAGGTTGAATTAGTTGTGCACCACTTTGTGCTCCAACTGTGACAATTAGTCATAGATAAACTATTGTTTCTGAGGTGGGGTGACATATCTACACTCACACCCAGTACTCATGTCTGTATTTTGCTTGTCTTTGACTCTTCAGAGTGATAGAGTAGTTTGTTTTTTTTTAAATCCAGAAGCCAAGATGGAAATATCCAGACAAAGCTAACATTAGCCGGTCGAAAAGGAGTTATTTCTGCCATAGTTCCACATGTCGAGTGGGAGCCGCTGCAGGCTGTGGGTGTTTCTGGTCTTTGGAGTGCAAGACGCTGCGCCGGACTCGGGTTTCCTCTGAGCGCCCTGAGACCGGAGATTACAAGCACGAGACTGCACAGATTACGGCAGCACTACTATGACCCACTAGGGGGAGACATATCCCACCCTAACAGTTGGCAAAGTTACTAAGCGATAAATAAAACTGTAAATAGTAACCTTGACTGTATATACAGAACGAGCTTGCTTGCCTTATTCATTCTCTGGGCTTGTATCCATATTTTGATCACTTGTGTGCTCTTTTGCGGGGTCTTTGTCTCGACCAGTCGTTTCCTCTGAGAGCGGTACGGCCTCAGACTTTATCAGAAAAGACTTCTGGTGTTTAGAAACTTCTGTATTTCAACCAACACGTTTTTTTTTCACTTTAAACTGTTTTGTAAACAATATTTTAACTTCCTTTCATCAAATGAAACAAATCGACCGATCTGAAAATGACAGAGGTACATTCACAAGCTGCTTCGCTCTCCGATCGGTCACATTTGGATACAGAAGTTGGAAACCTGCCTTTTTTATTTTTTTCTTTCATGTTTGCACTAAAATAAACCGAAGAGTTAATTTTGTTAAACCTCCTTTTGTGTTATTGAGATTCAGATCAGCATTTTTAGCTTTCCAATTTTTCAATATTTATTCATCATTTTATGTTTCCAATCAGTATTGTACACATGGACTTTATTTGTAAGTTGTTTGTGCCAATTCTCAAAGCTGCGTGCCGGCACAACGATACCTACAAAGGTCATGTATCAGTAAATCGACCACTAATAAAGGATTACTGAATCAACATGTCGCAGCTTGTCGTATGGATGAAACGGATCGAATTTGATGTACAGAACTCCCTGGTTGTCTGGTGTGCTTTAAGTGTCCATTGATGAGACGCCTCGTTGCTAGCGAGAGCGCGAGGCTGAGATGAACGCGGGAACAACTTGCTGCGGGCTGCTGTGAACTTATGCCAAGGTGGCTGCAACGTGATTGAAATGGAACTCAACAGCTGGCAAAACCAACAAACGGGAGACGTTCATGAGATTGACGAGCAAATTTATTGGGTGAGAACAAAACAGCTGACAGTCGTGAGTGACGGCAGGAAACTTGGGGGCATTGGAGAGAGAAAGGGCAACTCAAAAGTGAAGAAAGCAAAATCAGATCTCCGTATCACCATAAAAGGTTTTAGAAACTTCATTTGTTTCATCAAGAATGGGCTCACCGAGTGGCAAAGGACAATTCTCTCCGAGAATTATATGGAGTTGTTCCTGAAGGAACAAAATAAAGCATTTCTTTTCTTCATCGCTAAACTTGGATTTTATGCTGCCAGAATCTGTTTCAGGGAGATAACTTTGGACCCGATGAAGCTGTAAAGCACAGTCCCCCCCCCCAGCCAACCTAACCAGGTCTTCAGCGTATTGAACTACTGCAGAGTTGAACACTTTGGTTATTTTTGGTTTTACATGTTCAATAAGTCCCTCATAAACGGTTTTATTCCAAATCTCAAAAAAAGTATTTTCCACTGGTGGGTGGAATTTAAAAGATTTGATCTTGGTTTGGCCGTATTCAATGTGTCGGTGTCTTGTTCGTTTCGAATCATCTTCCCGTAAGGATTGTAAACAAGATTCAATATTTTTTCGTAAAACCTCTCTTTGTTTTTCAGGACCAGTCTTTATTACTTTATAAAGTTGGCCCACTGAATCCCTGACTGCTTTCTGAACGTACTTTGTTTTGAAAGGCCTTTGGTCTCCTTCCTCCAAAAAACGATGAAAAATGCTATTTTCATCTGTAATTTGAGAACACTCAAGATAATTAAAAGTGTTTGGGCCCTCGATCCCCCAATAATCTGTATACAAGACATATGTAGTAATTTTGAAATCATTCTTCCACCCAGAAGACTTCCGCAGGAGTTTACACAGACATCGGTCCAAACACGGACTTTTGCGTGTGTACATTACTACTGCTTTCACTTCAGGTTGTTGGTTCTTCAAGAATTTATCAATGTGTTCAATTAAAGTCTCTTCGGAATGGGACTTTTTACCAGGGAAAGCAACAGGAAATGTTTTATACCGCTCATTTCCAGAAACTACAAATGCAAAACCGAACTGGTTGTGATAGGGTTCGGATTGAATATTTGGGGCCTTCAAAATAGGTGTATTATTTTCTATATAAGGAATATTCGACCAGCGATAAGTCGCCTCTAAAAATTTAAATAACTCGGTATAACAAAATTTCTCTCTACGCTTTTTGTTTGGAATATTAGCTGAGGCCCAATCACAAAGAAAGAACAGTTGTTCAGCAGCTCTGAAAAAAAAAACCACAAAGATGAACTCAGTTTGATGGAAATATTGGGAAGGGAAAATACAAAGAAGAATAAACACATGCTGGGTTTGTCTTTTGTGTACTTGATAAATAACCCTGTGTTCTGTTGCTCTTCATGGATTTAACCAAAAAGAGAAAAAAACTGGTCAGATTAATAACGGGTGTCTGACGAAGCTGACGCACCCGTTTCTACGATATTAAACACCAATCTGATGATTTGTAATTGAGAGGATTCTCTTGGAGCAATGATGGAGGATGTGCTGATGGCTGATACTCACTTGTTTTTTATTTGGCTGGTGGTAGCGTCGACGTTGGAGGGGTTCCAATCTGAAAAGCAAACTTGTTGGAGGACACCAAAAAACCTGTATAAAAAGGAGAAATGAGCATTAAAAAGTGATTTTAATTCTGTTCTTTTTGGGGGTTTTATTAATGTGGTATAGGCTTTCGTTTGTAGGAAAGAAAAGGTCATTGATGTGTGACAACCATTATGACCCGTGTTATGATCCATTTAACATTGAAACACCAACTTAACAAACAAACAATACTGTCATTATAGAAATCTTAAATTATCAGGCTGAATGTGTGTATATTCCTTTACTTACTCTTTTAGTCCAGGTACTGGTCGCTTTGGCAATTTGGAAAGCAGAGTGTTGAGCTGTTCTGAAGTGGTGTCCTCTTTTAGGCGGACTCTGGTTAAAAACAAATGGCATCAAAGAGTAAACATCTCCTCCTGTCATAATAAGGCTATTAAATGCTCTGTTGTTCTCCAGAGTTTGAGAAGTTGAGTTATGAGTCATTTCTCCAACATATCAGGACTAGTCAGGCGTGGAGTTTATCAGTCGAGGTTTGTTTAATGGGACGTTTGAAACGTCATATTTTCGTCGGCTGAGGTTTTCCTGGAAGTCCAGTTTCAAACTGACCTGAAGTTTCAAAATAAATACGGAGTTTGACTTTTGAACTAAATACTGTATTTGAGTTTTTTGCTGACCTTTTAGATGGGCGGAAGTCCAACTCTTCTCTTGCTCTTCTTTCTTGTTGCCTTTGCATATCAAACACACATTCCCTCTGTCATAAATGCAGAACATTTTACAACAGATAGACTGACGACAGATGAGTGGACAGATGAGTGTGAGTCCTCTCACCCCTGGCTTTGCTCAGGGGGACTGTGCAGTTCTCTGGGTGGGTCAGGCGGTTTTTTTGCTAAGGTTAGATCAATTGAAGCTCGTTTCATCTGAAGAACAGAAACTTCAGTTAAAGACTGCAGCAAAATATAGCCATTCTTGTTGCACTGTATCGTTAGGCGTACCTGTTCATAAAAGTTAATGCCTCATAAAATATGAAGATTTCTTTGTGACATTTTATGAATGTTGAAATAATCAAAAACATTCCATGAACAGATCATTTCATTTTGTAAGCCACAATTAACAAGACTGCAAAGCTAAAACAAAAAAAAGAAAACACATTTCATGATTATAACATCGTAGTTAAAAACCAGTTCTAATTGTAACAGACTGAAAGTGTGTTTACCTTATTATTGAGTGCAAAAGTCATTCCGTCTGCCACCGAAACTTGGCATCCACGGGTGTTTTAAAGACAGTTGAAAGGGTGGGGCAGCTACCTCCTTAAAGCGACAGGCTTCATTTTTGATAGGTTCGGCTATCCTTTCCCTCCTCTCGTATGACGCTTAAGCAACTTTTCAGCCAATCATTGGTTCACCGTCTCCGTCCTGTTGCATAAAGTTTCACTTTCTTGGAATTGCTTGTCTGTTCAGTTTCATTTCTCATCACTCAATTCATTCAGTTTTGTTTCTGCTTGCATTGTACTTCTGTTCATTCACTCACTATAATGGATTCAATGTAAGAAATACTGTGTTATCAACATCTAACTATCAAATCTGTGATTGTGTGTTCACTTTTATTTTTTGGTTTGTCCATGTTGTTTGTTTTGTCAAAGAGAAAATGTCTTTACAGTCATTTCAACAAATTAACAAATTAATGAAACGAATTTCCCTCTGGGATGAATAAAGTATTTCTGATTCAGGTGTGGTGCACTTTCATTTTGTGATGGACAGCTGTCTGAGGCCATTTAACTGTTCAAAGTCCAAAATGAACTGCAACTGTTGACTTGAAATGACGCCTTTGACATGAAACAAAACTTCATAGAGCTTTACATGGACAACAACAGCCTTCCTGATCGCTGCATCACATAGCAACAAGGGGAATCTGTTTGTTGTTGATGCTGCTTGGATTCCAGGACAAAAGCACTGTTCTTGACAAATAAACAATTGCAGTACGATCAGCTGAACCTCCCTGAAAGTAGGAGATAAGTCTCGACTCAATTTTGGCTTTAATTATAAAGCCCTTTAAAGCAGGCTAAAATGGGATGAATATGCTCCCTCTTGTGTGTCCCAGTATAGCAGTGACAACTGTGGTGATCTTGGTGGCACTACAAGGGCAGGGAAGTATTTAATGTTTTTGAACTATTTGTCAACACTGTAATAGCAACATAGAGACCGGTGTTAATCCTGTTACAGAGGTTATGGCTGCTTTTGATGAAAAAGATCTTGCAGGAGGCTCTATTGGTCACCTTGCACCGATGGTCAGAATGCAGAATTTGTGTGTTGATGATGTTGCATTAAAGAGTCATTTATGCTGAGAGTGTGAATCTTTGAATGTCTTTCCAGGGTCATTATAACAAGATACAGTTTAATCTTGGTAAAATAAGATCCTGTTTGATCTTGTTGTGATGAGATGGAACGGTATCTTGTTAAATAAACAAAGAAATAAATGTATAAACGTTTTTTTCTTCCAGAAATGTAATTCTTTTTTGTGATTGAAAAAATGCGGTGGGCTTTCTTTCTTTTCTTACTAACTTACTTACTTAGGCTACTTACTTATCAACCGGTTTGCACTTAGATATTATCGCTGCCTGGGCGTCGGTTCTTTCCAGATAAACCGGTTCTTCGCACCTTCCTTAAACAAGCAAATGACTTCACTTAATGTGTATGTGCGTGCGTGCGCGTGTGTGTGAGCGCGTAAGAGACTTTGTCCCTGTGTGTTTGACGTGGGCCAACTACCTTTGCCCAGTGACAGGAAATAGAAATAGATTATAAAATTGTTAATGATTCAAAAAAACAAGCAGAAGACGAAGATGTAGCCCCCGCCCCTGAATGTTTTTCTTTTAGGGTGGAGGATACTTCAAGGTGAGCTGTTTGGAGTTAGACGTGCCCGTGATTGGTCACCTGGCCCTGTTGGTCCCGGTCCCTCGAGCTTGTGTCATTTATCATCGCAGGTTTATGTCGGGATGATTGACAGGCGCTCTGACCAACGGCAGGATTTGTTTGGGCACGAGCACGCAGACGCTACCATGTGCGTTGGCCTCCACGCCCTCGTGGTAGTAGCTGCTTGATTTTAACGCTTCATTTGTCTGGAGGAGAAAAAAGTCAGCAGGAAACGGAAAAAGATCGGAGGAAATGCTCCGCGGCACCTCCAGCGAAGGCAAGTGTCGTGATATGTAGAGAGAACAAACCAAACATGTCCCGATTCACTTGCTTGGTCACTTTTGCTGATTTTATACAGCTTTGCTGAAGCATGAATACATTTAAACAAGGGAACACCAGTTTGTCAGCAGCAAACGCGTTCATGTTGGAACACATATAAGAAGAATGGATGTGGGAGGACATACAAAGTGATGCTAGTCAAACCTTGAGCTGGTTCAACAGTGAAGCTCTAAATGATAGTGTCATGGACCCCACTTTGTATCCTGCAGCCATCTGCCCTCCTGTGCCCTCTTCCCACCCTTAAAGTATTTTCTTCGGGCTCTTGATGAAGCACCTGTGGCCGAAGAAATGAACTTTAAGCACGTTGTCGCACTTACTGAAGCTTTTCCTACTGTCTAAATTCTTGCTCGCGTTGTACGTCGCTTTGGACAAAAGCGTCTGCTAAATGAAACTGAACTATTTGTACGCTTGCTATGAAAAAAAAAATCACACACGCATTGAGTTAAACATGTTTTAGTACATTATGTGATAATCAATTGTTCATCAGCCGCTGCTTCTCGCTCTCTCTCTCGCTCTCTCTCTCTCTCTCTCTCTCTCTCTCTCTCTCTCTCTCTCTCTCTCTCTCTCTCTCTCTCTCTCTCTCTCTCAATGGTTCACAATTTGCATGTTTTCCGGCTGTTGAAACCGGAGAACACAGTGGAAACACATGCAAACACTTCGAGATACAAATCATTAGAATTACAATTATTTTAAATGCGTTTTTTACAGGAACCTCTGTATTTTCAGTGTAGACAGAAATAAAGTCCAAATTTCTGCCCGAGTGTGGGAGTTGTGTTGTGATAGTAGTATTCAACTACCCGAAGAGATAAACAGCAACTGTCTGTGGACGACCCCCCCCCCCCCCCCATCTTGCTGGACATGTTCATCTTTCTCACCAGTCAGACTGCAATCACTCGCATAAGAATATTTTGACTTAAGGCTCTAAGTTTGTTTTCTTCTTCTTGCCTTTAACGCTGTCACTTGGGTTGAGTTTTGAAATTCTTGTGTTTTCAGTATTGAACGTGTTCTCCAGATTAGACGCAACACAACCCTTGAACACTTGGAGGCGCTGTCTGACCGACAAAGAAAGAGGAGCGGAGCCGGTGAGTTTTCAAGCTTCTCGTTGCAGTAATACGACTCGAATTGCAGATGCATGTATGAGCTGAAGGGGGCAGCCACACTATGCGGAACATTGGACTAAATATGATACTTAACCTAATTGAAAACGTGACAAAATATCTGAGATTTTTCCACTTTTCTCTTTGGAACTTTTCATGCAAATTAATTTCAGCATGGAATCCGTTTCCGACCCAAAGTTGCGTTTCCTTGGTGTGTTCACATCGCACACTTTGTCTTGCTCCTGGGTGTAGCGAGTGATGTTTAACCCAAACATGGCCCCATAAACTGGCCTGTCAAAGGCTGCTTGGCCACATCCCCGCTGAGGTGTAAGGAGCCTCCCGCTCCCACCGCACTTTTCCCTCTGAGAAATATAGTTTTCGACAGCTTATGTAACATGTCAGCTAAACGGGGGAGACATTTGGGCGCGCGGGCGCGCTCACGTGTGTTTCGGGACATACAATATCAGTGTTTCAGGGTTGAAGGTGTTGGCAGGGGTGAGGAGTCGGGTCAGGGTGTCACCACCTATCTGTCGTGCTTTTGGCCTGTGAGAGCTGGTCTGCGCCTTCACCTGCAAGTGGATGTGCATGGTCTCGCATGCGTGTGCAGGTTGGTGGCTGTGGTTGGGGGTGGGGGGTCAGTGTGTCAACTCCTACAAAAGGGTTGCCCTTGGAAACCCCCTCACAAGCCCCTGGTATGAGACTCCACAGGGAGAAATGTGGCTCTCGGGCGATCTGATGTATCAAAAGGCACAGATTAAAAAAAACAGATAATCTGTTTGGGTCTTTCCTTTTTCTTAATTATCAAGATCGGCTTCTCACCATTTAATAAAAATCTGTGCTTTTTTTTCACAGTGATGATTTAAGTCACCACTTTGTCACTGTTAGTTGAAAGTAACACGATTTGTAAAGGTAACTTTTGTTTTCCGACATCAGCGTGCGATAGATTCAAAGATGTGCACATGGCTCCACTTTCTTCCTGTGGCGGTGCTAAGTTCGCTGAGCTGTCAGCACTTTGTGGATCAAATGACTAATACTTGAATTCAAATCAGCTGAAGTTGCATCAGGTTGTTGGAGGAAGATGCTAAATGATGTAGATGCTGCGTGTTGTTCAAGGTGGTGTATCTTCCAAAATACTGGTAGAGAGAGAAGCTGAAAGTTTCGCAACAGCTCAGCAACGGTTCTTTGTTTGGAAATAAATAGAGGCCAGAAATGTTCTTAATTGTGTTGTCACTTTCAAAATGCCAATCAGTTATTTGCATGTTGCTTTGGAAATTGTTGCCGTTGCTCTGATGCATCACTTTTAAAATGTGTCCTTGCTGAACACTGATGGGGATTCGTCGTCCTTTATTTTTAGATGCAGATGTTCTCGCTTTCTTTCGAGAGAGAAATCAGTATCTCAGATTGACATTTTCAAACTTTGGTGACTGTTTTTTTTTTTTCCAGCTGTCATTCCTCGACAGCGAAAATTGTTGTTAAAGTGTGTTTCTGACAACGTGGCCGACACAGGCACAACCATCCGCCCCCTTTGAACTAAACAGAGCTCCTACTTCCTTTTGCCTTTGTTGAGCTTTTGTTTGCTTTCTCCCCGTTTCTTGCTCCCGCTCTAGTTATCTCCTCTCATCTCTTTTATCTATTTCTATCTTCTTTTTCACAATTTTTCCAGCACAGTGAGAGAAAGGATTGCAGGTATCCATAGCAACATGTTTGCACGTGTGTGTTGCTAAAAATTGGTGAGTGCGTGTGTGTGTGTGTCGGTCTGCGCGCGTGTTTGTGCACACACGCGTGTGATCTGCGTGTGTAGCCTCTTGTCCGAGACACAATGTGGTAATTACCGGAGCTTACCTCGGCGCTAATTAACCGTCGCCGTGGTAATTGGAAGGGTCAAGTGAGCAGGACGATTGGCTCACCTTCCTGCATCATCCTCCACCCGCTCCTCGACTGTCCCCCGCTCCTTCTCTCCTCTGCTGACAACTTCACCACTCCACCCTCACCCCGGCATCTCACCCCCTCTCCCTCCCGTTCTCCTCCCCTCTTTCCTCCTCTCCTTTGCCCTTTCTCCTCTCCATACTTCCTCTCAGCCTCCTCACGCTTACTTTGATGCCGCGGCCGGTGCGCTTCTCTTCCTGTGAATTCTTGATGTTGTTATTTTTGGATGGAAGCATAATTGCAAGATTTTGGCTCCCATCCCTCTAAACTCTCTCTCACCTGCTCCTCCTGATTGGGCAGACGGACAGCTGGCTGCCAACCAGAGGTGGAGCTTTTGACCTTCAAAGCCACTGAGCGTCCGCAGCAGCATCTGATTTCCTGCCCCACAAATGTTCACGCAACTACACACACATACACACACTCCTATGGCAGTGACAAACAGTTGTGTGTACTCTCAAAGATAGCAAATACAGCTTTCTGTACTTTTCACCTGTTGAACCAATATAATGAATTCAAGTTTACCAGCTCTCTGGAAGTCGTCAATCTGGGAAACTTTTACAGTCACCCGAATTCTGAGAATGTTTGACAGCTGCAATTGATTTCATTCAGATGATGACGTTCTCATTTTATCAAAAGGTTTTTTGTTCCCATTAGCATTTTTGTATGATTTTGATGTTTTTTTAATCCATATACATGTGTGGCTTTTAAAGGTAATTTGTAAAAAAACAACTTTATCACATGCTGTTTTTAACAGAAGATGTTTTGCATTGAAATTAACTGGATTCTTGATGCCTTTTGTTTGCATGCTTCCTTTTGGGCATGACATTAAGTCAACACTGACTGATGACCAGAGCAACTGTTGTACTTGACCACAAAGTGCAGCAGTAAAACAGGGATGTTGTCATGTTGATACTTAGGAGTTGTCGGCAAGTTTTTATCCAACATTTTCCTTTTTTGTTCTCCGTTGTCGTGAGGCTCGATAGACCTTCTGTGGAGCGACTTGCATCTCGTAGGGGCGGATGTTTATTGCAAAAGGGCCCCATCTGATTGGACAAATTTGAACTGCTGACATACAGAACAGGAACTCAGAGTATTAAAGCACGATTCACTGCACATTTTTGTCAACCTTTTGCATTGTGTACATTGCACGTATTGATATTGCAAGAACAAGAAATTAGAGTATCGCATATTGTGCAGCTCTAATAAATAAATACACTACACACTGCTTTGCTTTTATCCGGCAAAGAGCTGAAGGTTGCTGAGGTGTCTGCAACTTTCCACACTTCTCCCCGCTCTTCTGTCTCAACCCCTCTGTCGCACCTTGGGGTTTCAAATTCTCCTCATCTTTCTTGTTCTCCACACTCATGAAAAGAAATCCATCTGCCCTTTAGGGGGGAAAGAGTAAAAAATAGTCCTGCAGCTTAAATCGGACAGAAGAATGGATAGAGGTCTTTAGGAGGAAAGAAAAAGGTGGATAGTGGAAACTAAAGTGCTCGCTGGAGCACTGAGGTGAGGAGCCAATTGAAATGTTTGGTGATGGGAAAAGAGTGAGTCGTCGACATTATATATGGACAGAGGGGACAAAGGAATGAAGTGAGAGTGACGGGGGCAAAGGACGGGAAGCCAAAAGTGTAGTCAGGAGAAAGTGTTCAATTGAGAGAGTGAGGAGTGAAAAGCGAGCTGAAGTGAGGGAGAAAATAAAGCCGCGATGTGATGAGGAAGAGGATGGACGGAGGGAGCGACGAGAGCACAAAGAGGGGAGATAAGGTGAGACGTGGGTTTGACATCATTACCGTCAGCAGGGCCTGTGTTTACCGCTCAGCTCCTGTTTACTGAGGAGCTCATACTGAGAGGACACCTGGTGAGCTGTCAACACACACATACACGCACACACACACATGCACGCACATACGCGCGCACGCACACGGAGCAGCCGTTGCAGAGGCACTCTCCGTGGTGCTGATCCCAACATGAAGGGGCCCGGCGCGGTGCAGAACGGGGCAGGCCTCCTCCTCTGCACTCCATATGGAGAGGCTCTTGTCAGAGGGGGAGAACCAGGGGGGAGGTAGGTGTGGAGGGAGGGAGGTTCTATATTTAACCACTCTCCTCATTGTTTATTAATGAGCGGGTGTTTAGTCAGACCTGGGGTGCTGTTTAATGTATGATGACAACGTCGCTCTCCGGGGACCTCTCCCATACTCCTCGCCCCACGTTTTACATAACCGACACAGATTTGGGGGGTGGGTGGGCACGTTGGCCATGGGTGAGATGCTGTGTGTAATTTGATGTGTGTGTGTGTGTGTGTGTGTGTGCAGACAGGAGGAGATCCTCTCCCTCTCCCCTGAATGTAGCACACAAGGGGAGGTTTAGCGAGAGGCCACACTGAGGTTCCTGTTCCTTTTTGTGCCCTGAGCAATCGAGCGCTGCAGCCAAGAAGCAGCACTTTTCTTTTGATATGATATGAATCCACACGCAGAAAAGGAAAACTTCATATCATTTTCAGCGTGTCCATACTGACATATTCACTGGAATATTTCAAACAGGTGCGATTCACGGTCCCATTTCACTCTCTTTGTACTCGGTCATAATTCTGTTTTGTTTCAAGTGGCTCTAAAATTCGGAGCTGTTCTTTTTTTGGTTTTTTCAATTTCAGCCCATCTCGACTTTTGTGATGCAACACTTAGTAAAACAAATCTAGTTGTCTGCTGCTGCTTCAGCATGCAGCTGGCAGAACTGGAACCAGAAAACAGGATCCTGTTTCACAGACTGTCTTTACAAATGAACTTAAATTTGACTAAAGCTGAACTTGCTTTTTTCCTTCTCACAGTCTTAAGGGACAGTCTGTCCAGATTTGGTAACATGCCAATGTTTGATTTCATGAACAATTCTGTGAATCAAAGAATAAAGTAGGCGATCTGCAGCCCCTTATAGGCAATTTGTAGGACAGTAGGTTAAAAAAAGGTTTGGGACCTTTTTTCAGATGACTGCACTGTCTGAGGAATGGCTGCTAAAAAACTAAAAAAAACCTGCATTCATGTTCATATTAAAGAAATCCTGGAGAGATCACAGATCAATTTTTATTCAGCTAAAAAAAAAAATTCAAATTCTCCAACTGTGCTTTTAAGTGTTTCATGATTTCAAAAGCATTTATTGTTGTAGCATTTATTGTTTCTCATAGTTAAACATGTGGTTTTTAATTGACTTAAATATGTGATTCATTCCCTCGCCAGCACAATGTTTGTTATGGCTGTTTCTTAAATGCATGTTTCATGGACCAGAGTCTCCACACGCTCTCTCTTTCACGCACAAACAATAAAGCACACGCAGTGCACGGAGACGCTCGGAGGCCGGCAGTTGTCTGCACATACATGAAGGAAACATCCTGCTGAGGCGTGCATGAGTGACACAGGATCGTCCTGACAGTTGCCTGGAAGACCTCTCTGGGTGTAGAGCAGAAGAGTGAAAACAAACCAATTTGTTTCTCCATGCCAGGCCAATGAGCCCGCAGACGGGCGAGTACACACACACACACGCGCACATCCCGAGCGCGCATAAACAAACACACGCAGGCACACAGGAGGGGTGAGTCACGAGAACTGGGGGCATTCGCCGAGCTTTAATGTGCTGAACAGACAGGAACGAAAGGAGCAGGGAGAGGGAGGGAAGAAAGGGTGGAGGTGGCAAGAAAAGACAGAAGGTTAAGAAAAGGAGGGAGAGAGAGGGATGGATGATAGTCGGGTTGGAGAGGTGGCGGATGATTACAAAGGGGTACAAAGAGCGATCTACTGAAGCCTGATTGTAGCATAAATACATAATAATGTAACATAAAGCGGAATTTAATTACCATTCAAAATAATCTGTGCTTTAATAAGGCTGTTATTACTGTGGGGACATTTAATTTGCATGTCTCTCTCACACACACACACACACACACACACACACACACACACACACACACACACACACACACACACACACACACA
>JASSRZ010000049.1:6154085-6166900 GCA_032164315.1 Malacoctenus gilli | reverse complement strand
TGTGTGTGTGTGTGTGTGTGTGTGTGTGTGTGTGTGTGTGTGTGTGTGTGTGTGTGTGTGTGTGTGTGTGTGGTCAGCTGTTCTTAGTGCTACACAGCTGATGTCAGATTGGACAGTCTCAAAGCAATAAGGCAGTAATCTCTTAAAGGCCCAGAGGCTTTTAAGTCCACACATTCTCTCATCTCTCCTCGTCCTCTTTTACTTGCCCTCCCTCTTTCTCACCTTTTGAAAGAAAGACCATATTGCCTCTAAATGGATCTTTTGGTGTGGTGCTGCCCTCCTCACTCTCACGCACGTACCGATGCATACACGCGTGCTCACACCCTCTCTAGAAGTGGACGTACACACGCTCGCACACCTCAGGACGCTGCGCTGCACCCACCATCTTTATGAAGCTGAGAATTATCCCACCATAGGTAATCATAACTTGCCATACCTGGGACTCGTACAAATACACCTCGGCCCCATCTCTCTAATAATGTGTATACAGTGATCTAATATAGAGGCTACATGCTGGGGCTTGATAGTCTTGAAACTGGTGGGAATACTCGCTGACCCACTGCTCTTTTCAGTCTCTTGACTGTGTCACGTTCTTGCCATCGATGTGACAGAGGACACACACCGCAGCTGCAGTATATTTTTCCCCATCTTTCCGTGTGTGTGTGTGTGTGTGTGTGTGTGTGTGTGTGTGTGTGTGTGTGTGTGTTTACACTCAGGGATTGCTTCAGAGCACAGAAGCATTAAAACCATGTCTTCATAGCAGCGAGCACAGAAATAGAAGCACGCTATGTCGTTTCATGCGAAATATGCGCTCAGGGTGAGGATGAAAGCAGGACTGGCAGACAGACAGGAGAGCGCGCTGCCCCCTAGCTAACACTTATATAACAATATGTCTAGGATATATAGCACTCAAAGGATCCATACTTTTGTTGGTCAACAGTAGAGTCATTTAATACAGGCCTGTAGGAGCCTGATGTGCTGATGTGCATATGCATCCCACAATATTTTCCACTGCCTAAAAGTTTCAGAGAAACTTCTGCTGATAGCACTTCTGACAAAGTTTGCACTCGACTACCAGAACTGCGCCAGCCTGAGCAGGCCAGAGTTAGACTTTCTTTGGATCCTCAGCTGTCTCTATAGCAACCACTGGAGGCAGTTGCTGTGGTAATAAGTAGCTGCTCCTGCCCATGGCATCCTTAAGTGTTTGAAGTTTTCCCAGAGGTGCTCCACTGAAAGGGTTAACTCCATCATTCCCCTGATGGGCGTGTTCGACGGCACGCTTATTTGTCTCTTTGATGTTTCCCACTGAAGGAGTTATCTGGCATCTGGGTCTATCTGGAGGTGTTTGGGTTGAGCAGGCGGCAGGCCGCAGCCTGACATTGATGCTAAAGCCACAAGAATAGGTCAATGTGTCTGCTGGTTTTAGAATGCGCTACACAAATGAGATGCCCACCACTCAGCGCCACGCGGCGCTCGGGGGTGCAGGGGTGTCAGAAGCCGTTAGCCGACGAGAGGCAACGGCTGCTGACACCAGTCAGAATGGCAGATGTCCACACGACTAGGCAGGGTGGCACATGAGGGCATGGGACAGGCCAGGGCTGGCGCAGAGACGCTGTCCCCCCCAGACATGGCAGGAAGCAGACAGAGGCGCTTCTATCACGGGCAGCCCTCGCCACAGCTTGACCTCTCCTAAACCTAAATCTACATTCAAGGCTGACACCATTGATTACAAGCTGATAAAGACGGTCATGTTTGGAGCTTCGAATGCTCGGATTAGCTCCTCATTCATTCAGGCCGGCTGTCATAGTCTGATGAGTTTGCACATTGCGTTGGATTAGTTAGTGAAAGGAAGTTGCGAAACGAGAGACGTCACAAATAAAAGTAGGCCGTACTGTTGTTGAGTCGGTAAGATTCTCGTCTCACAGCATCAGGGCTCTTTGTTCTCCCTGAGCCCGTTTGGTTTTGGGTAGAACTCTGACTTTTAGTCACAATTCAGAGACATCAGTGATGGGTACATAGGGATTTGTACAAAGGGGCAGAAGTGTGTGTGTGTGTGCGAGATTTGATCATTCAATGGTTTTCTGATTGTTGAATGTTGGGATTGAAAAGTGATGAAAGGAAGCACACAGAGGCTCGTGAGTGACTGGCAAAGTTTTAAGAAAGTCTCACCTGTGTTCTGGTCACACTGGGCTTTAAGGACCTAAACTGACATGTTTACGTGCTTGCCAGAAATGTGCTCACACACCCTTCTGTGTTTGCATATTTGAATCCATTATCAGGTTGCTTTCGGAGTACTTAGTGAGAGTCAGTGAGTGTTCGTGGTGTCACTATGTGCTTACGGTCTAAGTGTTCAGATGTTTAAGGTAATCGGCCTGTTAAACGGGCCTCACACTGCTGCTGTCATTCTTTTTGACTCCCCTTCGCAGACGCATGTCCAGTTTGTGGTTTCGTTTACTTTCTGCTCAAATCATTACTACAACACTTCTGTTCCTCTGATTTTTTTTACATGTGCAACCATGACAGAGCAAAATAAATGGGATTATTGTGCATACCTGCACAAAAACATGGGAGCAACCACATAGGTGAAATCTCACAGTGGCCATCTGATTTCTTATCTGAAAGCTTTTCAGATTTTTATCTCAGAGGATTAGTTGAAAAATCTGACGAAGATCATCGAAGATGGCTAAAAATGCTCAATGGGAAATGAAAATCGTACACAGTCTGTACGTCAGGTTTCCTGTGTGTCTTTGTCATTGATGGGGTTGCTTGCTTGAGTTCCATGTAGTTGTATCGCACAGCTTTGCATTCAATTAGGAAATCTTGAAGCTCCTGATTCTCGGTGGCCTGCGAGTTTGTGCGCGAGAGGTGAAATTCAGGAGTTTGTGCTTCACTTATATAAGCTCTGATCTCATGTGCTGGCAGACCCTCTCCTCTGCTCATTTTCCACACTCCTCATCTCATCTCCTCTCCTTTCCTCTCTTCTCCTCCCAGAGATTACCTCGATTACTCTGGCAAGACATCAGACGGAAATCAGTAAACAGGGAGAAAGAAAGCAAAGAATTACTGTTGCATGACTGAAAGTGTAGCTTTATCGTAGCTAGCGGGCAAGTGGCGTCTTATAAAGTGGAAATTACTCTGGTCTAACAAAAGATTTTTATTTTTATGCTGCCCCCCCCCCTCTTCCCACTAAATGCAGCTGATACTCATGAATGCAAAGGACAGGACTGACAGCTATATGTCTGCAAATGGCAGCTAAGCCGTGCAGTTCATGAATAAAGTATCCGTTTAAGATCAAACGTACAGCAAACTTCAATTTAGCTGACAGTCTCTTCAGAGGATTCAGCCGGCGCAGATACATCGCTGCAAAGCTGCACCTCAACAGATGACAACATTCCCTATTCCATATTGTTTTCCGTCTTTAATTATAAATCTATAAGTGAACCAAACCCCCTTATTTGTGCCGCTGTGTTCCCGCATTTACGCACAGCAGCTCATCATTCGGAGTGATTGCCTCATAAAACACGTCTAATCTGCTAATACTGAATGAAGAAAGCCCGTCATCTTGCCAAGACTTAAGACAAGCCCCCACCCAGCCCACCCCAACCCCCCTTTTGCCTTTGTTTTCATCTCTGATGGAAATAGCAACACATGGGCCACTGTGTTTGTCTTTAAGATGGCACACGGCTAATCCTGTGTGAAGCTGGGGGGATCTCTTCAGCTACTCTTGTCAGCGTTGATTTGTCAACAACAATCTTTTCATTTCCTCTGTAAGCTGACACCATCATGTCTGTGCGATAATGTGATAGAGGCGAAGCTGGATTGAATCTGAGCAGGGCGCGTTCAAGAAACGGGGCTGCCACTCTGCCACCGTACAAGTGCAGCGTTTGTGGGTTGGTGCACTGTGGCTTTAAAAAGAAAAAGCTCGACAATTTAACAAACAAGCCAGGCAACAAAAATTGTTGACTTAACTGTGCTGTTTGTGAGTACACAGAGAGCGAGAAAAAAGCATATACATGCAGCCGAGCGCCCATTTAATCATGCAATTGTTTGAAATGAGGGGACAAGTATTGAAGGTAATTAAAGATTCCAACCGTGGCCGCCTGGCTGGTGAATGTGGAGCCATGAGCAAAAGAAGCAAACAACAATTAAAAAACCTCAATAGAAAACACCCAGCTTAAAGCGAGCAATCATGTCCGAGATGTTGGGCCTAAATGAGGATGTTGTTTTCTCTTTTCTGTTCTGTCAATCTCCGCCAGAAAGCGATTTCCTCCTGAAGAGTGGCGGCCAGGGCTAAAAGCATGTTTTAATAAGCGCACTGACACATCCATCTTTGTTTCTGGGAGATAAGTCACAACGAGCGCCGAGCAAAGCATCCGGGGCTTGCTGGAAGGATGCCCATTGCCGCGTATCAGCCGAATGTGCTTAGGCACACAAAAACACATAAACGTGCACTTACATTCAAGCACACATGCATACGCGTCCGTACAGAGGAGCTGTCACCCCAACTTAAATCCTATTTATCACCAAACCAATGGAATTTTTCCTCGGAGCCGAAGGTGGTTGGCATGTTCACTTTATGCCTCCTCGGAGATTAGTGAATTCAGCCCTGCTCTGTTCCCACTGTGTCTCCTTTTAAGTCTTCTCTCTCATACTCCCCCTTCCTCTTCTTCCTCACATCATTGCGCTGCATTAAATGTGCTTTTATTTGTTTATTTATTTGTTGTTTTTCATCTGGCGGGAAAGGAGTGAAGTCTCAGATACCTGCGACTTATAGCTGGCTGGGGCTGGCAGCTGTGCGTGTGATTGAGGAGCGTGACAGAAATGTCCTCATTAGGTCTCCGCGAAACGCTGAGAGGAGGAGAAAGGAGAGGAAAGAGGAGGAGAGGAGGGAGAAGAGGGAGAACAGGCAAGCCACGGAGAAAGGAGAGAAAAGTTTGCGAGCTTTTGACACTTGGCGCCTTTTATCTGTGCGCCGTCTCAGGGTTTAAAGTTATGTGTGCTCTAAAAGATATTCATGCGCAGGCACGGGTTCACACTCTCGCTGTCTCGCTCGCGTGCACACACACACACACACACACACACACACACACACACACACACACAGACGCACGAGTCGCAAAGTGCACTGGAGTATCTCTGTGTCATTATTATACACTATTAATTAAAGAGAAATAATAGAAGCCAGATGAACTTCTGTTCAGCCTAATTATCATGTCTTTGATACCAAATTGTGCAGAAAAAGCGAGCGAGGCAGCGGGAGTGTGCAGTGGGGAGGTTCAGACTGGGACTTGGGACTTGGGGAGAGGAACTTGGTGAGTGGAGGAGCTTTTGCTGCATCCGATTCTGGCACCCATAACCCTTCCTTGAAATCAAAGCTCAATTTCTTAATTATAGAATGAAATAGGAAGTAGAGAGTAAAAAGGAGAGAGATTGAAAGATGGAGACGGACTACAGGGAGGATAAAGGGATGGGAGAACAGGGTAACGGTGGGGGGTAAAGGGGTAGAGGGAACTGTTGCTCTGGGGAGAGACTGCAACAACAAACAAACAACAATCATCTGTTTTATCTCGCTGCCTTCCCTCCACGTCTCGTCCTCTGCGTGCATCTAGTGATCTCTGAACCCCGCGCTTCCACACCAACTCCCCTGTTGCCTTGTTTACATGTTGTTGCCGCTGCTGTGTTCGCAGCACGTTGATCATTAACATCATTATAGGTCTATGATTCTGCGTGTCTACTCACAAATCAACTTTCCCAGCATCCTTTCTGCTGGTCTAATGATCAGACCGACTTTGTCACCTCTTCATTTCGTTGAGACGTCTCCTTACTCACTGTCATTGAAGTGCTGCAAAAACAAACAAACAAACAAAAAAAACCCCTCACCTGTTTGCCGCTACGAGCACATCGCTGCCGGCGGCTCCGCCACCGCCGCCGCCACCGCTCTCTGTGCTCCAGTTGACACTCGCCCGACAGAGAGTGAGAGGCGGACGGAACGGCAGCGGACGCAGCCAGAGCGGCAACAGGGCCAGCAACAGCGGCGGCTCTCCGTGAGAGGTATTCAGCAATCAATAAAATGTGAATAAGTCAAATTGGAGGAGAAGGTGGCGAGATGGAGATGTAGAGAGAGGTGGAAGAAAAGTCAAAGAGATAAGGGAGAGGCAGGGAGGAAGAGGGAAGGAGAAAGTGGTGGCACAGCTGAGGTTGACACTAATGAGGAGCCTTTGTGATGGGTCCTGACAGAGGAGAAGAAAGCAGAATCCCCCGACACCGATGCTCCACAACACTCCCCTGCTTAATTGGGAGAGCCAGAGCCCACAACCAGGGTGTGTGTGTGTGTGTCACAAAGTGTATGTATCTGTTTTAGGAGGAGTAAGTGAATGTAAGACAAAGTAGACTTATATATGCTCTCTTAATTAAGTGTCCATATTGTATATCTGTTTATAAATGTATGTAATAGAGCTAACGTAGGTATTCACAGCTCACTCCGTGTTCTCGGTGGATTTTCACACGTTTCAGTCCAGAATTTCGCGCTTTTAGTTGATGTTGGCACGACGCGCTGCTCAGAGCATTAAATGCACACTGATGGCTTTGAGGTTCACACATCAGATATCTGCCATCTTCTCACATTCTTTTAAAAGTGTCAGGCATCCAACGTCGGACGCGTCCTTCGCCTTGCATTACCCGCAAGTGTACATGCGTACTGTACTCGCGCGCCGTCTGCGGCGACGGCACTCGCACGCTCGCATGAGCGCTGTACAGCAGTTAAAACATGCGCTGGCATGTGGACACACGCGGGGACACTCATTCACTCCCTGCGTCGCAGTTTCCATCTTTGACTCTGAATCAATCGTTTTTAATTTATCAGAGGGGATTTGTGTCATGAAGGCTGATGCCAACTCCAATAAGAGGGAAAAAAACAACACAACAGCAGGGAAAAAGCCAGAGCAAATCCCTGCTCTGATGCGATTATACACACAACCAAATCAGGGCTGACTTGAATAGACACAGAACACAAAATCATATTAAGGGAAATTCGATGTGCATGGCATTACATTGCTCTCAATCTCTCCGTTTTCCTTCCAGTCCTCCTTCCCCTCATTTTCTCTTTGACTTTCTTACTCCATTTCTTCCTGTCCCTCTTCTGTCATCATCACCACTGCCTCCTGATTTTTCATTGCTAGTGACCTGAAAATTTCCCATGCCAGTGACTTGCATGGGTTTTCCTCCCCAGCTCTGAACCTCTGTCTTCTGTTGCCCGTTGTGGTTCTGCCCCGCACCGTCCTCCGGGGAACAAACTGGCTGAGCTCCTGGCGTCACAGGTCGCACCTCAACTGAATAGGGACAGACTTATGTCGGATACCGTGTAATTTTCGACAATATTGCAAATATTCAATGACGACTGGAAAAGCCGTCACTTCAACACTGTGGAAATGTAGCTGCAACAAAAGCTCTTGTGCTATACTGTGTGATTTTGTGATGACAAAGTAGCGATGCCGCACGCAGGTTTGGGAAAAAAATGCAGCTCTGCGATCAGCGAGAGAGGTGAGTCAGGGAGAGAAGCTGCGAGGTATAGAGAAGGGGCGGGTGGGCAGGATACAGTATAGAGCAAGAGAGACGAAGCTGAAGAGATAGATGGAGTAGGGTTGTTATGTCAGAGGCAGTCGAGCTGCTCTCATCTTGCCATTATCTCAAGCACCCTCACATTACCATAATAATGGCTTTTAACCAAATGTAGCACTCTCAAAAGCAACACAGCCTGAATCTGTTTTAACCAAATGTAAAACACTCATTGGCAGGCGGAATCAGAGGGGCTTAACGCTAACATCACCATAGACTGACGAGTGCTGTGTGGAAAGCATGTGTGGGTTTGAGTGGGAGTTTGAAGCTGGATATAGTCGACTGATGTGGTCTTGATTATACATATAATGTACAGAGAGCATTTCGTGTGTCATATACTCACCCACAGATATACGTCGCGGTTTGACTACTGTAAATCTGCAACTACACGAGTCCACTTGCATGCAGATATTTCTGTGTGTCTAGCCACACACATGACCATGTGACTTCTCCTCATTGTGCTACACAGGCTGCATGAGTGTGTGCGAGTGTGTATGTGTGTGTGCATGTGTCGGGTTTAGAGGTAAGTGTGAGTGCGTGCGATTGTGTGAGTCAGAGATGAGCTCCAGGTCTGGCCAGGTACTCTGCATGTGTTTCCCCCGTCCAGATGGCCTCTCTGCAGGCCTGGGCAGGGGCGCAGGGTGTCCTCCTGCCCTCCCACCCAGCCATCACAGAAGGTCGACTCGACCGCGCCGCCTTCCAGACCAGCAGCTCCCTGCCAGAGAGAATAAGAACAGAGCCAGGAAATGGTATTGAAAGCTGGCTTGTGCCATCTATGCCATAAAGCAGATGCATATATAATAAGGACCTTCTGTTAAACCAATGAGAGAGCGATAAAAGATGTCATTAAAACGCTTTTTCGTCTTCTCCCTTCTTCAGCTAGAAATGGAGACCCTTTCCCTGAATTTGCTACATCTTCTTCCTTATTGTCTCAGTTTTTTTTTCTCACATGTTTTTGCAGAAAGAATAGTGTTATTGTGCGGGAAAGGGAGTGTGTGTAGTGTGAGATGCCAGGAGGGTGTGGAGACCCACAGATGGTCGGGGTGGTTCCCACTCAGTGAGATCTGGGTCAGAGCCCGCTCTCAGATTAGTGGGCCTTACTCGTGAAGCACCACCCGCAGCTTTCTGGGCAGACCTGCATCTGACACAGAGGTTTTGTTTTGTTGTTGGAGCGGCACCTATCCATGATCTCATATTGTTTCAGCCATTTAGAAAGAAAAACATTGATGTCACCTCTGGTGAGTTGAGTGAATTCAAAACATCCTCTGTTTGTCTTTCCGGACAGAAGATTTTGCTGCATGCGAAGAAGAACGACTGCGAAGCAAAGAACAGGGAGACTTCTTGCATGCGGTGCAGCTTTTATTTTAGGGTCTTTTTTGGCCTCCAGAGCTTAAAAGCAATGCATTCCCCTGAGAATTTCTCCCAGTGACTCCTTTGGGAGAAAAATTAAATATGCAGCAGCTAAAGAAAAGCCACCTTGATGAAAACAACAATCTGATCCAAGGCTGCAAGCAACCAACCAACCAACCAACTTTTCCTCGACTCCAGACAAATTTGTGTGAATCAACTTCAGCTTCATGGGAGATTGCCATAAGATCATTGCAGATTTCAATGAAAATGGTTACCAGAGAGTCCTTTGCTATTTCTCCGCTTCTTTGTGTGCTCGCGGTCAGTGTGGGAGCACAGCTGTAGTTGGAGGATGTCGTGAGGCCAGAGAGCACCATAGGAGACTCAGGATGCTTGAATCTGTTGACTGTTGTTGTGTATTCAAGTTATAATGACTACTGTGCCGACAGAGCTCTTGTGTCTTTACTGCCACAATTAAATGTCTTTGTTCAGACAGACAACTGAACCTGTTGCTGAGCAGGTAGAAAAATAGGCTTTGTGTCACTGCGCTGCGTCCTTGAGCAGGTTGGCGAACACGTCAGCAGATTAAAGGTTCTGAACAAAAGGGCGCACGTGTGGCCAAGGAAGTCTATAGTTCAAAGGAAAAGAAAGGTGGAAGATAACATCACTGCTGTTCCGTTCAAAGAACGAGAAACAGGAAGACCTTCCTCAGGTTTCTCTTTCTATTCTCATCGCTTTTACTTTTCTCTCTGCAACAAGTTCATTGCAGCAGCAGTAAGTTGCATAGGCTACTTGGTCAGAAAAAGCCGTGGAATAAATTGAACAGTTATAGGGCTCAGCTGCGTCATGTCCCCGACCTGTTCACACTAGTTATGATCAGTTTGCTGACATGCTGGTTTGAGCAGTCTAGTATTTTCCAGCAGATGATCTTTGCAGCAACCTGGGTACACCAACTCTGCGATGTCACACTGCCTTTATTGGTACTACTGGTTTCAGTTTCAATGACAAAAGTTACATTTGAAGAGATGCCATGATTGCAGTTTTTTTTTTGCAACCAGGGGCGCAGGAGTCGGTGACTGACGTATCTTCGCTCTTCATGCAGGCGTTGATAGGAACAGCCTGAATTTTTTTTCGCACGGAAAAGCCAAATCATGTTCTGAATCTAATTAAAACCAGGACGAGATTCATTATAAATCTATGTAAATACAGAGATCGGTTCAATGATTCTCAGAGCAACTTAACTTCACAAGTGGAGAGGCTCTTGTGCTAATACTGTGTAGGATGAGGCAGGTTTATTTGCGCAGCAGCTTTCAGTTGAGCATCAAGTAATGTTGAAAAAAGAGCAAAAAAACAGGCCAAAGAGTAAAACAGTAATCAAGCAGTTTGACACCAAAAAAGGCACGTTAAAGCGTTTCTACATTAAAAATGAAAGAATTCAGCTTCGAAACGACTGAAAACCTCAGTTTGTTGAAAGCAAAGGAGAAAAGAACCTCTTCAATTTTGTTTTATAAGAGAAGAGAGTAATGAAAATGTTACAGATGCTTGGTCTCCATGTTTATGACTTCAGTTTGCGGACAGACTGAGAGAAATCTGAAAAATCAGAAATATCACAGCGGAACACAAACATGTTTTGGTCATAATACCTGAATTGAAGATAAAATTCGATGAGAAAACGCGCTGCTGAATTTCAGGCTCAACCTCAGTGAGCCACTTTTCTCTCTCCTTGGTGATTGTTCAGAAGATGTTGCGGCGCTGACCAGTCAGTAATCAAACACATACAGTCACCATGACAGGACGTGCAGTCGGGTAATGGTGTGTGCGGGAGCTTCCCATTGGTTTAACCCACAGCATGCCATCACCCATTCTGTCAGCGCTTGTTCTTGACAAAGACTTCCATGTCCTTCATACACGCATACACACACACATACAAAAAAGTGCGCATGGACTGCACCATGCACTGGCTTGTGCACGAACCCACAAACACTCAGAAACACACACTCCCAAGCAGCCCTAATGAATTAATTACAATCGCGGCCAGTGTGTTTGTGTGTATGTGCCGCTAATAGGAAGTGACAGGGGCTGTGGCGATGTACTCATCACTCCAGGCTTCCTGCCTTTCCCCGCGCTGCCCCTCCACCTCCCAATCACCCAGTTCAGCTTGACATCTCTATCTTTGTAGTGGGTGACCTGTCATTCTTTGAGCTGCCTGTTAGCTCATCACTTGTACTGACATAACGGCATGTACACACATGAACGCACACACACACGAGTGTATGTTGACAGCACGCACACACGTACGCTTCATGCATGTCTGCTCTCACCTAGTAATTACCCTCACATACTATGACCAAAAGACAAAGGCGCAACTCGGCTTCAACCGCCACAGCGCAGAGTGTGAATCTTTGCGATTTGTTCGTTATGTTCCTTCCAAAGCAGGAAAGAGGAGGAAAAGTGGCTTCATGTGGTGAAACTTGGGGAGGAAATATCTGAAAGGCAGGAATATTCACTGTTCAAATTGTCATTTTCTGCAGATGCTTTGTTGAGTTTCATTGTTTTTATTGTCTTTTTTGCTCTTCGGCAGCAGCATTGCCTTGATTCGCCTTGTTTTGCTGCGACGCTGCCTTCACATGTTTCTACGCAGCTCTGAAACTCAGAAACAGCTTGCAATCAAATGCAAGCTGCAAGTACCTGTTGTGGCCACATGAAACCTTTTTATGACGATCATTTTTCAGACATAAGGACCAGTTTAAAAAGGCCACATTCGGCCCCCAGGCCGTAGTTTGATCACCGCTGCTGTAGACCGGCAGAGAGTGAAAGTGAGGGTGAGTGTGTTGGGGCAAGTCAGGACGAACGATGGTGCTTTTCAGGAGCTTCTGCTCTAAGTAGAGTACAATGAACGAAGCCTCCACTGTGACTATGAGGCTTCTCACCTCATTCATTATGTAATGAGTGTAACAACCCTCCTCCCCTCCCTTCCCCTCCCCTCCTGTCCCCTCTCCTCTCCTCTCCTCTCCTCTCCTCTCCTCTCCTCTCTGCTCGCCTGCCTCTCTCCACCCCGTCCTCCCCTCAGCCTTCACCTTCTGTTCACCACCTGTACGGGAACAGATTCTCTCCTCTCTCCGCATGACACTTCAATCTGTTCTCCAGCAGATAGCAGGGAAGAGTGTTGGCATTTTAATTTTTATTTTCATGTCTTATTTTTCTTCCGTCTCGTCTCCTGCACGTGATGACTGACGTGCCCGGACGCCACCTCGGGTCAAATTCGAAAGGTTAGAGGTCTGACATTTGAACACGAAGCCACAGGGGCTGATCTTCACATACACGTGATGCTGTACACACACACACGCACACACACAGACTTTTTCGTGGGGTCTTCCCTTTGATGTGTGCATTTTCAACCCATTACCTTAAACTCGATCATCAGCGCCAGATGGCTGCCTGCTGCAGACAATCCCTCTTGCCCCTTTTTTACATTAAAAGCGGTACCGATTTTTAGGTTTGTACCGACATTTCTGTGTGTTTTTGCCCTCGCAAAGTGAGAATTAAAAGAGAAGACGCACACACATAAAGAGGCTGCACGTGAACACAAACCTGTAAGTTTCTGTGACCTCACATGAAAGCCTCACCCTGCTTTTGTTGCTCTTCTTTTTGGTGTTGCAGCTCGATGACTCAAAAAGCTTTGCTCTCGTCAACTTTTTTTATTTACCATTAGCTGAGCAAATTCAGCAAGGACTGAAAATCTAAATATCCTTGTTTTGCCATTTAATGTGATGCAGAAAAGGTGTGTGTGTGTGTGGGGGGGGGGGGGTGACGGGGCAGCTGGAGCTAAAAATACTCCTCCTAATTTAACTTGG
>JASSRZ010000049.1:6112490-6123561 GCA_032164315.1 Malacoctenus gilli | reverse complement strand
CACACACACACACACACACACACACACACACACACACACACACACACACACACACACACACACACACACAGATTAAAGAGAAACATGTTGGCCGTTCGGCTGTAGTCAGATCAGCTCATTGTGCAGGGATGAAAGTGTTTCTCACCAGTGTTTTCGTAGTGTTACAGCCCCCGTTTGTTGACAACAGATTAAATCAGACGGGCCAAAGTGAAAGGGTGACTGGAGCTAAGCGCAAGTAGGAAACAAAAAAGCCAAACAAAAAGGTGGACGGAAAACCATCCATCCAGCCAACCACCTACAGAGATGCATTCCTACAGACAGCCTCAGCCAGCAAGTGCAGGGCACGATTACCATCCTGTGAATGTGCATGAGCAGAGTGGAGCTGAGGTGAAATGACTTGTGTCATGTCTGCAGACCACTAAAGGCTGACGGCCTCCTCGCACATCGCCGCGGGCGTCCCGCATGCGAGCCGCCGCCGCTCGCCCCTTTGCGTAAAAAACCTGATTATGACTTTTTAGCTTTTCAGATCGTCCCCGCCGCCTGCTCAGCGGCGGATGCAGCCAGTCACAGTTACTCAGTCCCGGCCTCTGGACGATTAGGCACCATCTCACTCCAAGCATGACCGATTCTTCTGCTCCCCTCTCTCGCACTCATCGCTCCCCGGCAGGGTCAGGGGACAGACAAGCTGAGGACTTCATTCCTTACGCTTCTGTCGTTTAAATCAGGTCGGATGAGTGTCATCCTCCCCTCCCCTTCAAGAGCATGGTAATCTGATTCTTTCTACTCATGCCTCTATCCGCTCTACTCTCCTCTGCCTCCAACTCTTTCATTTTATCCCCCAACTCTGTCTCTCTGGCTTCATCACGGTCCTGTTATGATTGAATTATGCCCTCTGGAGAGGCTCAGTAGGCCTGTGTGTGGCTGCTGTGCTGTCACCAACAGGCCTACATCTGCCCTCGACGCTGCCCAGGCCACTCTCTATGCCCTCGCACTACATGCTCACTCGCCCTATTCACCCCGGCTCTGCCCTGTCACCTTGGATCACAAGGGCAGAATGAAGGCTGAGACAAAAGAAGGAAAACAAACACTGACCTCACGGCAGCTTGGTTTGCCTGCAATGTATATGCGTGTGTGTGAATCGATCAAATGGTCCGAATGTCAAATTGTGTGCTTTTTTTGGTCACCGTGTCTTTCTTGCTCCATATTGCAATTGAGCAATGCAGTTATCGTTTCCCCCACAAATTAGATGAAACATATTGAACATAACACGATCTCCTGTGAACAAATCCTCACCTGTCAGAAATGAATTGGGGGTTTTTTCTGCTTCCTCTTGATCGACTCAAAGCGGACCCAGTCCCCCTCGCTCATCTCCACATGCATGATAAAGAGCACCGAGATTCGCAGGTGCAGCCGTAAATTCACACGACTGAAGTGTGAGTGAGGTTGTGAGGCGCAGGCTAACCTCACAGGCTCGTTCCAAGCCTGTTGTCTTGTTTATGCCTGACAACTTCCTCAAGGAAGACAAGTGAAAGGAGAAAAAACAAGCGTGCAGGATCAAACCTGGACAAGCACATAATTGTTTAGCGTAAGGAGTGTGGCTTACACTTCAGACACGTGTAATTAATGCACAGATAGTTCAGAGTGGGTGTGTAAGAATGTGTTTATGCAAAACGGGAGACAAAGGAGACGATCACACTGGGAGATCTCTCGGCTGCAGTGTGTTTGTGCATGAGAGGAGAATGAATCTTTTCTCCATTTTTACTGTCGCTTCACCCGTTTTCTAAGACTTGCTCCCAGTGCAGCACAATATTTGCTCCATTCATTGTGTGAGAAAAGATGCAACTTGTTTTTTCTTTTCTCCCCCTCCTCGTGAATGGCAGCCTTCTATGAGCCGCGGCCTTTGATTTCCTTCTCACTTTATCGGGTTGACCAAAGGGTCCTTGAGTGACTTACCGTTACTACACTCGCCTCCTCTCTCCCTCACTACCGGGGCTCTCAGAATAGTCATATGCTCGTTTCCATGGCAACCAACCAGGACCCTTGTCCAGAGAGGGCTGACAGACACTGAATGGAGGAACATGAAACAGGGGCTGCTCACACTAAACACTTGTGCTTTTTATTTATAGACTTTAATATTGCCTGTGAGACTGAGTGACACAAAGAGCCAGTTAGCCAAGATGGTGATCAGATGTAAGCTTTTCTTTTCACTAAATCACTTGCTGGCATATTTCCCCCTCGCCGAATTGATGCACCTATCTGGAATATGCAACAGATCCCTCGGAGGAAAAAGAGGCTTTATTTCCCATCCCTATGGGTCAGCGCGTAGAGCGATCTCCACTGTTGTACGGAGAGAAATTAGAGTCTTATAGAAAGTGAAAAAGAAAAACAAAACTCAGTGGGCCAGCACTAAGAGATACGTCTGCTATCAGTGGTCTAATTAAGCAGTTGGCTGTGCGATGTCCGGGGACTTGGAAGCGGGATAAGGAACTGCAGTGACGACAGGAGACAGGAGCAACAATGGAAGTCGCAGTCTCGCACTTCTTCGCAGGGGTGTTGGATAATCTTATTGTGATTTTGAGGTGTTGACGATCAGGAGAAAAGCTCTGAGCACCGCGAGCTTCACTGTTGTGCTCTCTCAAAAAAGAAACCACAACATAATCCGCAATGGTGGCGCCGTCACTATATGCTGTGGCGTCAACAAAGTGAGCCCGAGGTCATGCTTCAGTTTCTGGAGCTGCCCTTTGATGCGGTGCTTTTGCTCTCCAACAGGGGGGGCTGTTTTCTGTCTTCTCAAGTGGGACAGTGTGATTGGCCTTCTCTATTATAAGCAACAGCAGACCACTTGCCAGGCTCTCCCAAATTTATCCCAGCATCCCTACTGACACGAGCCCCCAAGGTAGATGTGAGTTATGCCCGAATTCCTGCTTCCCTCCTCTGCTCATCACATTAAATTGGACATTATATAAGGAGAACCTGGATGTGAAAAAGATACTCAGCAGAGAAGGTAAAAGTACACACATTCATCACTTAAGTAAAAAGTAGAGAAACTTGGACTAAATAAGTAGTGGAAGTACCGATTCAACTTCTGTACTCAAGAAGAAGTAACGTAAAGTACAAGGTTGGTGCTCAAATGCCACGAATATGAACCATATGTTGTATCTGAAAATGAAATCAGGTCTGAAGTTGGGAAATAACTTCTCTCAAATTTAAATGCAAGAAGTAAACATGATATTACAATGTTCAAGGTAAAAATTACAGATGATAGATAAGTAGCAGGTTCAAGTCATTTGAGTATATTTACTCTATTTATTATATTTATGGGGCAGTGTGGTGGTTGGTCCTCCCTCCTCACAGTGAGATGATCCCGAGTTCACATCCGGTTTGGGTTTTCCTGTGCTGAGTTTGCATTTTCTTCCTTTGCCTGCCTGGAATTTTCTCCCTCTTTCCAAACACATTTGAGGTCAACGCGTGACTCTGAACTGTCCACATTTATGAATGTGTTTTTGGATGTGAGCGTCTGTCTGTCCGTGGCTGTCTAGTGGTTCGTGCTTTGTTCTGGCAGCAAGCAGGCCATGGTTCAGTTCCAGCGTTTGGGCCTCTCTTGTGTGGCAATTAAAGTAAAGTCCAAAGACATGCAAGTGACCCTGAATGTCATGTTTGTGCGTGCGTGGGTGCGTGCGGGCGTGCGTGTGTGTGTGTTGTGTCTCTCTGATGGACTGCTGATCTATCCAGGTCATCCCCTGCCTTTTGCCTATTGTCAGTTGGGATTAACTCCTGCTCCCCACAACCCTAACAAAGACAGGGCAGGTACGGGAGATGGATGGACGGATGGACATTCGCAGAGGTCACTCCTAGTGCATGTTAGTGTGAACGACATGTGAGAGAGAACAAAGACTGCTGGCAACTTATTTGGTGTGCTGGCGCTAAACAGTGTCGAGCCCGAATCGCTTTGGAAGAATGTTTTGCATTGAAGAGCATCCAGTAGATGGAAGAAAAAGGCCTTCAGTGCAAACCGAGTGTTTTTTTGCTTTTGGCTCTGACAAAATAATACACAGGATAAATCAATGATATACATAGATGAGCGCTGTGAGGGTCCGGTCAGACCGCAGTAAGACCGCGTCGGGCCTGACGGAACCAGGATGGGAGCAGCCACCTGCTGGATCCATGAGAGACGGCTCTGTTTTTATATGGCAACGTGATGCAATTTTTCCAGCGTGCTCGGATCTTGAATGCCGATGACCGTAACAGTTTAAAGTGCCAGAGGGACCGACTGTGGACATCAGGGCTGCTGCAGCTGGAAAGCCACTTGAAGGGATGGTGACCGGACTTTGTGCCGGTTCAACCAATTGCTATCAGAAACCAGGACACATCATGATCACAAATTTTCAACAAATCAAAAGTCATTCTCAAATTTGAATCGATTCTAAACAAGCTTCACACTGGGATGAGGTAGAGGAGGCGAAATATTAGAAAAATCTTTTTTTAATTTTTCACTTGTGCTCAAGTTTGATCCTTGCAATATTTCCTCCTTTTATGAGAGGAGAGAAATGATCAAGGACAGACATGCCGAGGCTCCCTTTTTGACAATACGGTTTCCTTCTTTTCATCCAAACTAAAAAGCAGAAAGTTTTGATTGAATGATGTGGCACCGTTACCTGCCCATCAATAAATAAAAACCAAATAGATGAGATCAAAATTGCGAGGGAGACAAAAAGAGGCGGCTGTGTTCTCCAATTCAGGTCTTGTACAGTAGATTAGGGAGTCACAGTCCTTCAGTTTCTTCGAGTAACCCTGCATTTTCCCTGTGATGAAGCCTTAAAGATCTGAAGAGCATCAAGAGACATATCTAAGAGAAGTGCCTTCAGTTTTTATTCATGTTTCTTCCCCTTTTCTTTTTCAAGTCATCTGCAGCTTCAGAGGGAGGACGATGAGGGAGAGAGAGTGAGCGAGAGAGAGCGAGGGAGAGAGAGAGAGAGAAAGAGAGAGAGAGAGAGAGAGAGGAGGTAGAGAAAGAGAGAGAGAGAGAGAGAGAAGTGTTTTCCAATAGAAATGAGGCGAGATGAAGTAGACTCTTCAGTCAGGCTGAGGCTGTCACTGCTCAGTTCAAAACATTCTGCCATGCAAAACAGCCAAAAGCCCAGAAAACCTGTTAGATGACTTCACTTTGAACATCAGGGGAAGCTCATTCACAAGCAGGTCAGACTTTTTCCAAACTTTAAAAGATGTTTGAAAATCCACCCAAAGAGGAAATGATGATAATAATAAGTGGTTAAAAGCTGTTAAGTTTTCTCCCCCGTACTTTTATTTATTGGTGCAGAGATTCCGATTTGGCCTTTTTTTTTTAATGTCTTTGCCAATGAAGACCATTGTCTGGCTTATTGGCAAGCGACAAGGAGTGAATTTGTCATAACCACAAGCATGCGCAGCAGATACAGTAGTACACGCACACACATGCACGCACACATGGTTCTCATATTCTGGAGGACAGCTGCAGGGGTGTGGAAGCCTTGGGAAAATGGATCATGGCATCGGGCCAGTCAACTTCCTCTGTAACCGGCACCTGTTTGTCTGTATCTGCCGCTGACAATTTCACAATACAGCATGATTATCAACATGCAGAGGGATTAATATGGACATTTGGTATGTAAACGCTTTAGATTACAGCCACAAGACCGCCTTTAGGCGTGTTTTCTTTCAAGTCATGCGGTACAGTAAGTAGGTATGATTTTTCGCTTGCATGTTTGCCACTGAGGTTTATTCATCAGAGATTATGTAAATTTGAGTCTATTACACATCCTGGCCTAATTCACTAAACCCCGTTATAATTAAGACACACACATCCACCATGGAAAGAGCCACACACAAACACACGCACACGCACATGCCACAATAATAAAGTGTTACCTTGAAATATTCCCTCGACCAAAAAGAGAGATGAAGAGATGCTGAGATGGTGACAGTTAATACGCCTTGATGTTTTTGTCACTTCGACAACAGGAAAACTGCGTGTGCGTATGTGTGTGCGTGTGTGTGTGAGTGTGCACACATGTGTCGGTGTGTGTCATAAGAGAGGCCGTGCACGAGCTGTGCGCACGAGCTGAGGGGGGGTAGACGATCTTCTCTGAAGAGGCCCAGGCAGGCATCAGCACTCAATCATCCCAGATCTGCCAGACGACACCAGCAGAGAAAACACATTACCCGTGTCGTGTCGCCTCGTCTTCTTCTGTTGTCTTCTCTTTATTATATTTAGGGCTGCCTTGCCTCAGGGTCAGGTGACAATCTGCATTCTCTTTCTGCAAGTTTTCTCAAAACTGTCTGGAGTTTTTCTCTTTTTTTTTTCCTTCTTTTTTTTCTTATTTTATTTTTCAACAATTTTTTTCCTACCTCTCTGTTAAAGGGGAGCGGTTGATGGTTTTTAATCCCTACATGAGTCCCTTTGCAGATGACTCTGCTGGCATGGTGTCAGAAAGAAACTAACAGATAGCAGCGCTGCGCATTAGACAAAAGATGAATCCCCTCAGAAGAGAGGGAGGGAATGGAGGGAAGAGGCAAGGAGCCCATTTGAAGTGCTTGTCTAAGTTTTAGTAAAAAATGAGTTCTCTATAGCGGCATATAAATATATAAATGAAACACTTAAAGACATTATCAGGCACTTTCATTCCCCCTGCCTTTTGTGTGCTGGTTGAGGTGGGAAACAGAAGGGAAGTAAACACATCTGCATATCTGAGTCATTGGTTCCAAGGGAGCTGTTATGGGCTGTCTCTGCAAATCTCTTCTCCGCATTGCTTATAGCCCACCAGCAACAAAATCACCCCCCTGCACCGCTGACGCCGGGTCAGATATTTCAACAGTCTTTTCACTGATGCGGTGAAGTCCCAGGGTGGCAAATCTGTGTTCAGATCTCCCGGTTTTAAACGGCTGCGCACCCTCTTGGTTCTATCTTTTCTCAGGTCTGAGTTCATGTGCCCTCGATTTATAGCAGAGGCAGGCGCCGCATGTGTCACCGCCATTTAGTGTCCCCGTGACGGTAAGTTGGCACAGTTGGTGTAACAGAGTGGGCCAAGACCGGTCAGGCCCTCTGTCTCCACGGTAGCCGTCACCTGGACAAACAAGCATGCTATCCCTGTGGCTACATCTGACGGATTGGAGTAACGGCATCAGCTGGCAACACGTATTAAAAGAGGAACACTTCCTCTTTGTACCTGCTGCACACATTCAGGCACACAAACAGTTCACACATGGACAGATGGAAAATAGTGACCTCCAATACAGACTTTAGCCGCTGACCAATCTCTCAGTTTTGCATATTTTCTTTCATTAGATATTATTATTATCAACAAAAAAGACACTGTGAACATGTGCTGCATTATGAGCAGGATCATGTCTGCTTTTAAAAGGACCAAACAAACAGTTAGAGAAACAAAAATAGCCCCTTACAACATTCAGGGCCTTGTTGACAACAAGTAAATATGAATTCGATTCGAGAAGTCCACTCCAGATACCTAAAAACTGCAGTTGCTTGTGTGCTTGACCTGTGAGTGGCACTGTAACGATTCGCCAAAATAGGGAAGAATCTATGGAGCCAATGCAAACAATGTGGACACAGTCAACAGCCAAGTAATTGAAGAGAGACGATCAAGTGCTGTGTTAAAGCAGCTCCTATTTGATCGCTTGTTGCTGTTAACGAGACAATTGAAGGCGTGGACAAATGAACCCCTCTTTACGTGTTTCCGTACGTTTCTGTGAAAACAACGCCTGGATTTTCTCCTCACCTTGAGAACTGTTGCTCTTACCTCTTGTTACCTTGTAACTGAGTGTGAGATTTTTTTTTTTTTTTGCGGTCAGCGAGATGAACTCTTTCACTGTGGCTGTCACCCCCAGAACTGGACTCATACAACAGGAATAATGAGCAACTATTCTGCTCTGGTGCGGCAAACCAAACGAGGTTTACAAGAAAGGCCGACATCGGGGGGTCAAGGCTGAGAGCTGCCTCGCGCTCTCCAATGAGGCACACACACACTTCCTTACTTCTTACATATGTCCCCAGTGTGTCGGGGTCACCATGGTAACCTTGTCTTCTGCAGCAAATGGCTGAGATGCTATGATGGGGTCTTGACCAAACCCTATTGATCTACAAGATTTGGTGGCTGTTTCAAAGAAAAATCTCGTTTAGCGCTGTTTGAGGCTCGTGATCGATATGAAGAAATCCCCTGAAAATAGCTTGATGAATTTATACTCTCAAGAGCTGGAAGTTTATGGGGTGTGTTTGTGTGTTATTTCTGGCCCTCGGTTTGTTCCAGTGGATTGTTCTCGGTGTATTTGGTTATGCTTTGTATACTGTGTGTGTGTTCCATGGGTACTTCCTGTGGTTAAGTCTCTGCAGCAGAGATGATTCATGACTTTCAGTGTTGTTTGAGAGAGAGAAAATTCACACTATAAATTTGTCTCTTTTCCAACACGATTTGACACACACACACACACACACACACACACACACACACACACACACACACACACACACACACACACTGAAACTCTCACACTTACAGTGTTCCTACTCCCACACAAACAGACAAAAACGAGTGCATCTTCATTTCTGCTTTTTAGGGTAACTGACACAAACGAAGTAAAAATATCTTTTACATGTGCTCATTTCCTCTGACTAGCAGCTCACAGTCATGGATATAAATAACATAATCACATAACAATAGGCAAAATTTACTCAGGAGTGTCTTATAAAGTCGTTTATATAAATAAGCAGTTTATATAACAGATTCTTTATGAAAATCTGTCTCCATTTGGGGCTCGGCTGCTCCTTATTGGGAAGCGCTGCAGCACATTTGCGTCTGTAGTACAAAGTCCTTCTTTTGTGGTCCTGAAAAGGCAGCGTGTCGCGCACTGCAGAGGTCACGGCAAACAATAGCCTCCAGGAAGTGAGAGAAGCAACAACATAAATATGAACAGGACGGAGAGGAAACAGTGTGTGTGTTTGTGTGCATGCGAGTGTGTATGTGTGTGTGTGTTGAAATCATTTTGTACAACAAAGCATAGAAGTAATTTTTCAGTGAGGCAAAGTAAGAGCAGTAATAACACTAGCTGTATGTTCAGTCTGTTGCTCACCTTATCACTAAAGCCTGCCGTGTTATCTTAAAGGGGAAAGTCCACACGCAGGAAACTTTGCCGTTCACTTACAGTATCCATTTACAGTTCAGTCAACAATTTTCCTTTTTCAAATGAAGCCACAACTTCCTCATTGCTGATTTTCCTCGCCTCTCTGTTGCTCTCCTTTTTTATTTTTTTCTGGTGTTGCGTCACTGGGGCTGTGGTTTTCTCACTACTCACAGTGCACAGGAAGTGTGTTGTGGCAAAACAGGTCCCTGTCACTGTTTCCACTCCTCACTGAGCGCCACAGAGCTAAATTTAACACCAATAACAAGATCACAGGTGCCCAAAATACTCACTTCCACATACATAGAAGTTTGATTTAACTACTCAAAGCTATTTATACTTAACCATGTTAATATGCTTATGTCTGGGCTGAGGTTAAGTTTACTGTGTGACGCAGTCGGCCACAAAGGAAACAGTCTAAGCCAATTACCGGGCCCTGTGGGGTTACAGAGGAGCTAGTCAAGTCAGGAGAGTCGCTCACTCAGGTGCAACTCGCTGCGGTGTTCACACAACTACAACCTGCTCAGAAAATAGCCGAAGCAACACCAGCCTCGTTTTGACGTAGATGTGGCCGTCATCAGTTTATTGGCTTAGCCAAGCTAAGAACGTGGCGTGCACGGGTGAAAATACAACATCCGACACCAACTCCGATCTCAGAGGCATTAAACGCTTCATTTAAAAGTGCATCCGAGCTGAGGTCAGGTCAGCTGCCCCCCCCCCCCTCCACCCCCAGATTTAAGGAAGTGAATTATTGGCCACCTCAAAGCCATAAGATCTGTTGTCGTATGTCAGTGTATAAATAGAAACCTGGGTGGTTATTTCAGTCACAAGTACGGCCCATGACTTTTGAGCAAAGAGGAACTTGCAACCAAGTGAAACTACGCCGTTTCGTTGGAGGGAAAAACAGACTTCGAATAGAAAAATACGAAAAACGCAAAAAAAAAAAAGAAGAAGATTGAAGCAGATCATGACTGTAGCAGTGAACCACAGCTGAATACTTTCAGGAATTTATTGGACAAAAGCAACACCACTATCAATGTCAGCTCTTTTATCTGGAGCTGCTCCTCTCTCCACTCTGCTTTTGTGTCAGGGGCATTGTGAGGCCTCGACTGAACCCACCACTGTGGACCGACGGCTTACGCTCGGCGTCACTGCAGCTGAGGTGAGGCTTGTATGGAGGGGAGAGGGGGGAGGGCAGTGGACCTGGACCACAGCCAGGACCAGAGCGGGTTTTACTCCCAACTAAAGTTTCACGCTGCTCCCCGTGAAGGCCTCTCAGGCTGGCTGAGAGTGGAAGCCAACATAGGGGACAATTACACGAGCACTGCCGAGTCATGTTGGTCAAAGTCTGGCCTGCGTTCATGTGGGTGTAAGTTCAGCCACAGACATGCTCAGAGCACGTCGACTGACCTGTGCAAATGGTGCATTATCACTGTTTGAGGAGAAATCCGCAGTTTCTTCCTGGGAGTTGGAACTTTATTGTTTCTCTCAGTAATTTCCTGCCTCCTACTCATTCTCCTTTATTACCTCTTCACCCCTAATTCTCACCATCCGTGTGCTTGTGCTATTGCGGGTCCGGGATATGGCTGATGTAAGGTAGATGTGGCGAGACTTTGGATAAAGAAGATTAACTCTTATTGTCACCAGTAAAAATGAGCCAAACGGCCGGCTATAAATAGGCGGATTTACTCCACCCCACTCCTCAGAGCTCGGCAGGAGATCAAGCTCGGGATGGCAACTTTAAGGCCTAGGGTCAGTGTGTTACTATGGTGACACGGCCACGGCAGCGTGTGTGCTTATCAAAGGGTGCGAGTGCTGGTGAATGTCGACCGTGTGTGTGTGTGTGTGTGTGTGTGTGTGTGTGTGTGTGTGTGTGTGTGTGTGTGTGTGTGTGTGTGTGTGT
>JASSRZ010000049.1:6088839-6101774 GCA_032164315.1 Malacoctenus gilli | reverse complement strand
ACACACACACACACACACACACACACACACACACACACACACACACACACACACACACACACACTCACACACACGGGCACCGGCGGCACCTCTTCCTCGTCTCACCTTCTCTCGGGCCACCTTAAAATCTCCTGCCCACGAAATTTCCCAATGAGGTTGCTCGCATATAGATCCAGTCAGCAGCAAGGGAAACACATTGATTTCCCGTCAGCATCCACCGAGGAGTGCTGGCGCGCCGGCCGAGGCTGAAGCAGCCGGGGGAGCATCGGCATCCCGCAGGCGTCCTGGCAGCTGCGCGCAGCGTTGTTAATGCGGCCCATTAGGCCCCTGAGTGGCAGAGAGATTCCCCGAATATTGAGCCGGGGACACCCCTCAATTAGACAGATCGCCCCGCACCTCGTCAGCATCCGCGGCGATCCGTTCTCATTAATCAATGACAGAGCCGGGAGAGAGGCAAAGTTAATTTAGAGGAAGTTTGCCACCATGCAGCAGAGTTTGCACAGTCAATTTCTGAGCCCACCGCCTTGGAAATACCTGCCTACACTTATCATCGTCTTATTATTCATATTCAATAAGCCCACGGGCCTCGGGTAAACGCATTGTGACGTGCGGAAACGGGAGAAAAACAAAGGTAAAAACACAAACTTTCAATCTATTTAACGCTCGTCTTTATTCTCGTGTCTTTAAAAAAAAAACCGAGGCGCGCGTGTTTTTTTCCGCACGTGTTCCGCCGTAAATAAAATCTAAATGAAACAATCTGTTGCATAAAGTTTTTTCAACAGCGAGTCTTCGGTGCAGCTGAAGCGCAGCCCGCGCATAAAAACCAGAGAAGCAGGATTCTGCTGCTGACATTAGTTATTGTGAGCGCAGGACATGATTTGCACTCCAGCCTCTCATTCACTGCCAAGCGGCGAGCGATCAGAGCTGCCTCAGGAAGTTCCAAATAAGGACAGGGAAATGGAAACCCACCGGAATAGGTCCTTATGTAGTCACGACCTTATAAGGCACGGCGGAGCCGGGCTTTCCGGCAGCAGTGCAGCCTGCTGCACAGATGGGAAATCCAAATCAAATCTACGGGGCGACGGGGAGAGAGCGAGAATTATGCCGCTGTCTGGCGGAGCTGTTCGCCTATGAAGATACATTGATTCGGGACGGAGGAAGAGCGGCGTTGTCTTCGCAATTTACGGCGAGAGCTTAATATAAAGTCTCTCCTCTGCCGCTTTCCCCCCAGGCCAGCGTCATGTGTCCTCCACTGCAGTGCCTAAATATGGGCTTCCTCTGTGCCATATATGGACATCTACGTCACGACAAGAGTGTATAAAAGGAGCGGGGAAACCTCTCAGCTCAGAGAGAGCCCTGAGAGTCCACAAGAGCAACTGTTAGAGCAGAGATAGACAGACAAACATACAGACCTCCCGAACTGAGAAATATCTCACCACAAGTGAAAAGTCATTTCAAAACAAAATCCATCCAAAAGGGTCAAAACCCGATTGGAGAAGTATTTTATTGCAGAAAATCAAGATTGATCTGTTGATTAATTTTGATGAATCTTAGGGAATGAGCATTAAGGACACATTTGATTTTTTCTGAAAAGACAAGTGGATCTTGACTCGTCTCTGAGTGAAAAAGGAAAACAAGCAGGACAACTGGAGAGCGAGAGTGACGGAGCGAGGCAGAGAGCAGTATCTTTCCTCGGCATCAGCAGAAGTGTGCCGCGCTCCCCGCGCTGGGCGAAGTGATTCCCTCCACCTGCGAGGCACTGCTCTGTCAGCGTGCACCCAGCCTCCCTGCACTCCACAGCAGCCACCAGCGCAGCCTCAGCCCTGCAGCTTCAGCACCAGCAGAGGATGGCTGCAGCCAAGACCGAGATGATTCTCCCTGCCCTGCAGATCTCCGAGCCGCTGAGCTTCCCTCACTCCCCCATGGATAACTACCCCAAGCTGGAGGAGGTGATGATGCTCAGCTCTGCGGGGACTCCCTTCCTGACTGCCTCCGCACCTGAAGGCGCAGGCTTTGGCTCTGGAGAGCCGGGCGACCAGTACGACCACCTTGCTGGAGGTAAGAAATCCGATTTTTCACTTGCATTTCTTCTGCATGCACTTGAAACTAAATCACATCTGTTGAGCTTTGCTGCAAATAGACAAAAATAGTTCCAAGGAGGTAACTAAATTATGATGTATTAGTGATTGCCTCTATTTTCAAAGGTTTTTTTTAAAGTTTGTCATTTATCATATAAAAGGATGAAATTTAAATTCATGGAACTACTTCTGATATATTAAAAAAAAACCATATATTCACTTAAACAACAATGAGTTTTACAAGCGACAGGTTTCTTGCATTTTAGCAAAGTAACTGTGTGACATTTATTACTGCGGGCGCAAAAAAACCCCAACAATTAGATACTAAAATCTAAAAGTGATCTCGTTCCATATCAATTTACCAGCGCGCTGAAACCCTGTCGGCTCTCTGAGGACTCAGACAAGCGCTCAGTCACCACATGCTTCTAGACACTCCTCCAGCTCAATTCAAATTGCATTCCTAAAACCAGCTGAACTGCAGTTTCAGTAATCAATTGCCTCTGGCTCTCTGATGGGCTTTAGGAATATGCATGTCGGCGTGCGCGTGTGTTTCTGTGCGCGTGTGTGAGAGCTCTCGCAACACAGAAAATAAAAGGAAAGAGTAGAAAATGTTGAGCGCACAACGCTCGCTCGAGACAGTTCTGGAGTTGAGGGAGGAAGAGTTTGGTGGGAGAGTGCTTCTCTGCGTGGGCACCTGACTGATCTGTTCCAGGGGAGCGAGGTGACACACTGTCCACCGCTCTGGCAGGGTCCTGCCTCCCCTCCTCGCTCTGGATATTGACAGTTTGATTAATGTCTCTCCTTTCTCTGTGCTCCCTGCAGATACGTTACCTGATATCCCCTTCAACTGTGAGAAGCCAGTTGTGGAACAGACCTACCCCACCCAGAGGCTGCCCCCCATTTCTTACACAGGCCGCTTCACACTGGAGCCCGCCACCACCTGCAGCAACAGCCTCTGGGCGGAGCCCATCCTGGGCCTGTTCACCGGGCTCATGGGCAACGTCGCGCCCAGCTCCAACGCTTCCTCGGCTTCCTCACAGACCACCTCGTCCTCCTCAACTGTTCCGTCCTCCTCCTCCACCTCCTCCTCTTCTACCTCCTCCGCCTCATCTCAGGGCTCCAGCCTCAGCTCGTCAATTCACCACAGCGAGCCCAATCCCATCTACTCAGCCGCCCCGACATACTCCAGCCCAAACTCCGACATCTTCCCCGACCAGGGCCAGGCTTTCCCCAGCTCGGCAGGAGCAGTGCAGTACCCACCGCCTGCGTACCCCAACAGCAAAAGCTGCAGTGCGAGCTTCCCCGTGCCCATGATCCCTGACTACCTTTTCCCTCAGCAGCAGGGAGAGATCAGCCTGGTGCCGCCTGACCAGAAGCCTTTCCAGAGTCAGTCAAGTCAGCCCTCTCTTACTCCTCTGTCCACCATCAAGGCCTTTGCCACCCAGACTGGTTCCCAGGACTTAAAAAGTGTCTACCAGTCCCAGCTGATCAAGCCCAGCCGCATGCGCAAGTACCCCACCCGGCCGAGCAAGACGCCACCTCACGAAAGGCCTTACGCTTGCCCCGTGGAGACCTGCGATCGCCGCTTCTCCAGGTCCGACGAGCTCACGCGTCACATCCGCATCCACACGGGTCAGAAGCCTTTCCAGTGCCGCATCTGCATGCGAAACTTCAGCCGCAGCGACCACTTAACAACGCACATCCGCACCCACACTGGCGAGAAGCCCTTCGCCTGTGAGATTTGCGGACGCAAGTTTGCCCGCAGCGACGAGAGGAAGCGGCACACAAAGATCCATCTACGGCAGAAGGACAAGAAAGCAGAGAAGGCGGGAGCAGTGGTGGTGACGGCAGCGCCGGTGTCGGCCGCTTCGCCCGCTTCCAGCTATCCCTCGCCCATCACTTCCTACCCCTCACCGGTGTCCTCCTACCCCTCACCGGTCACCTCCTGCTACTCCTCTCCAGTCCACACTTCGTATCCGTCTCCTTCCGTTGCCACCACCTATCCGTCGGTGTCCATGTCCAGCACCTTTCAGTCGCAGGTCACCTCCGCCTTCCCTTCCTCGGTCGCGTCCAACATCTACAGCTCCCCCGTCCCCACCCCCCTGTCAGACATGCAGACCACCCTTTCCCCAAGGACAATTGAGATCTGCTAAAAAAGAGCAAAGACAAAAAACTTTTCAGTCTCACCGCACCTCTCCTTTCTTAAGGTTTTTTGAGGGGAATGAAATAAGCATCAAAAGGACTTTGTTTTCCCCCTCCAAAAAGCACTTTCCTGCTCCCTGAGCAGTGTTTGGTGAATCTTGAGATTTACCTGAAAGAGAGAAAAAGACATATGTCAAGGACTGGGCAAAGACAAGAGAAGATAAAAAAAAAAAAAGGATTTTTTTTTCTGTCTCTGTTAAACAAATGCAGCACTTCAAATGCGGAAGGGACTCCAGAGATACAGCGCTGAAACTGATGCTGACGGGTCTCTGCTTAGGTACACAAAAGACAAACAGGTTGCCAGCAGTTGTGTTGCTGAGGCACGTTCGCCCTTGCCGGCACACACACAGTACAAGAGACAATGAATGATATACATAAGCTATCATATATGTATATTGTACATGTGCCATGTTTCGTTTTTATCATTCTTTGGTACCACTGATGTGAACAAATTATTTGCATATTTGCATTGTATTATTTGAAGTGAGCAGGGCCATATTTTCTACATACTTTCTCTATTATGTAGTGATGATGCTGTGATATGTTTTGACTTTGTTTGGAAAAAAAAGCACTTAAGTATTCAAGCATGAGTAAGAGTGATGTTACTTTCTGTTTGTAAATATCATCCACTGGTACTATCTCTTTCTCTCTTTCTCACATGTGACATATCGCTTGGTTATATGGACAAATAGAGAAAAGGAAAAAAAAAAAAGAAACAAACAAAAAAAAAAGTTCAAAAGAATTTCAACAAGACAAACGCTCCCGTTATTTGGTGCCTTTTGTGAAGCCTTGCTGATATTGTGACTCGGCTGAGCGCGAGAGAGGATGCACTGCATCTCGCCTTAAGGGTTGAGGGAATATTTTTGTTACAGAATGTAAGTCATACTCAGAGAGAGAGAGAGGAAAAAGGGACGAGCTGCGAGGGCACCGCTTCATTTTATCAGAATGTAAGCAAAAAAGGATAAAAATTATAAAGTATATTTTTGTAAAACTTAAGTGTAAATATCCACATCTTCAAGAGCTGGAATGTTGAAGTTACCTACTGAGTAGGCATGGGATTCTTTTGTATGTTATATACATGCAGTTCATTATTTTGTGGTTATCTTTATTTTGTATTTGTGTTTGTTAAAACAAGTGACTGTTTCTGGCTTCTAAACACATTGAATGCGCTTAACTGCCAATGGGATATTTGATGTACAAGATATCCTCCCAGAAATGAAATATAAATAAAAATATGAATATATATGTATACTTGTTCTCACTTTAAATCGCTTGACAATGTGTTTTCAAATATTTCCATTGCTGCTTCCTTCCAAAGATCTTCATTACATGATATTCCGCCCTTTGTTTCGTCACTCGTACTATCATCTCGCTTGGTAATTGAATGCAGATTACCAGGAGGTTGGTAACATCACATCATGTGGCGCAGCTCTTTGATTTGGGAAAAAAAGAAAATCCACACACCATAATCTTATGAAAACTCGCCACTTCACTTCAATCACACCCCCCCCCCTCCCCCGTGAAACCCTGCATGATAACATTAACGCATGACGACTCCCATGCCTATAAACACCGATGGTGAGGATTCGTTATCGACATCGAAGTTGCTCTTGAAGAAATTAAGCTTATCAAGATTTCATTTCGTTTCAGATTTCGTGATAGGCTGTCAGTGTTTCTGGTGAGTACACAGACCTCTAGCAATTTGATCTTTAAAAAAAAAAAAACCCAACCAGAATGTGAGTGTTGATGGAGAAATGACTTTAGTTGTGGGTATTTTGAACCAAGTGTGCACAGACATGCGCAGGGCTATTTTTGCGGGGTGCAGCAGGTGGAATCCATCACACAATAATTACCTACTTTCCCACAAATGTTGGTGAGATGCTGTCACCTCGTCGTGAATGAGCTGTAACACACAATTGGGTGATATCCGTGTAGGTTTGTGTGAATTGTTGCACGGCAGCAGCTGAACAGAGTGGCCCTGAAGGTTTAAACGCTGCTTCTTTTTGGTTTTTCAAGCAGAATATAATAACAGCTTCATCGCACCATCATTATTCATATCTGCCACTGTTCCCTCGGCAAAGAATTTCTCGCTAGCCTACATGTTTGAGTATGGAAATAAAAATGCTCGTTTTTTTTTGTTTTTTTTTTTTTTTAGCCTATGTTGACATAAACCCTCCTCTCTCGAAGCTTTGGAGTAATTTTGTGTTGTGAAACGCACAAACCAAAATACTCGCAAATGCAAACGCAGCTAAAATAGAAGCCAGAAAAACAAGTCGAAGGGAATGATGGAAGGAAAGGGGAAATAATTAAGATAATTGGTCTCCTGATCCCAGATTTTCAAACTGGGTCTGATTAGTTGTGCGTGTTTGTGCATGTATGCAAGCATCGATGCACAGCATACACACCAACTATACCAACTGTCTATAGACTCAGCTTGATGTAATTTCTCTCCGGTGTGATTGCATGTTGCCCATGTTTGAGTGTGTCGCTGTGTAAAATGTGTCTGCATTGCCAGCTTTAGTTGTTCTGTGTTTCCTCGGTTAAAGATTGGCTGCACCGTACTGCAGATGTCACCAGACATCACACTTGTATCTACTGCGTGTGTGTGTGTGTGTGTGTGTGTGTGTGTGTGTGTGTGTGTGTGTGTGTGTGTGTGTGTGTGTGTGTGTGTGAAAAATATGTAAAAGAAGGTAACAATAGTATATAATCTTTGACTGCGTTGACACCTTTGCTATAGTTTTATAAATATTTGAAGTGCACATGCACTCTCACTCTCACATACACACACAATGTACCAAAGCAAATCACACAAACACAAATCAGTATTGCGGTGTCTCGCTACGCTCAGTTAAGTCATCTTGATGTTTAAATAATGATGTTTCTGACTCAGTCGCATATCGGTCTTTTTTTGGGAGACTCCTCGCCTCCTCGTCCACAGCTCGAAATTCTGAAAATCAGTTCTTTCCCGCCATTGTTTACAGCGTTATTTCGGTCCCTAGCTGCAAATATAAAGCCATTCTGCAGCTTTTGCATCACAACTTTCTCCTGTTGCCATGCGTTTAGGAAAAAAGTCCTGTCCTCAATGTTTCAACCACAGGCTGTGCCTCTCTCAGGCCTCTTTGGCGTTGGCAGACAGTGTTTCAGTCAGAGTTGGTCACAAGAGGAGAACTGTTGCCCAATATTGTCGCAAGTCCATAAGCATAGCGCGTTGAAAGTATCGGTGGGGGTTGTGTAGCCAGTGACATGCTTTGATTCGAGGCTTTTCCTCACATATCAAAGCTCACGTGCTGCGCCCGTTCTGTTTGGGGAGGTGTGAGACGAGTGTGAGAGGATTTGGGAGTGCGGATGCGTTGTGGCTTCACTCGGTTGTAACCCACTATGGAGCCACCTCACTCCCCCGACGGGCTTCCACTTCAAGAGCCCGGGCTTTGTTCAAAAATGTATTTGTTCTCTTATTCTTTTTGGGGACTGTGTAGAACAAAAAAGAACGAATGGCGAAAAGAACCCATTCTTTCTCCCTCAGCCCTCCAACCCCATCCTGCTACCACCTCTCCTCCTCCTCTCCCTCTCTGACTGTACCTCTCTCTCTCTCGCTCTCTGGTAGTGCATATTTTGCAGGAGATGCTAATGATCTCCCCCCGCTGTATTCTGATGCAAGGTCTGTCTACACTTTTCCCTTTCATCCACATACAAATGTGCTCTTATTGCCTCTTCGCCCTCGGGCCTTTTAAGATGCCTTTTTGAAATATGCCGTTTGATAAGCACATCATTGGCCAAGTCCCTGCAGTGATTAGAGCTCTCTTTAATGTGAGCAAGTTAGAGAGTGAATGAGGGGCTCCGGGGCCGGCAGCTATCCATTCTCCTCTGCCCTCACCCCCTGACATCTCCCGGTCCGCTGGGGAGAAGCTCAGTGTTGGAGAGGATGACCCAGAGCCCCCGCTTAGCTCCCAGACACTACTGGCCATCCTCCATCTTTCATCTCCACATGGAGATTAAGCACAGGAGGAACGACACTGGAGGATCGCCTTCATAGAGGCCTGGTACTGTATGCTGGAAGGCTAGATTCCTGTACTTTATCACAGGAATGTGACAGGAGGACTGCTCTCTAATGTCTTTTAAATATGCTCCATTGATCTCATGTTCAGAGCCTCACGCTGCCTCGCTGGGATGGCTTTTTTATCTTGCCAAAAGGGAACGCCGAGACGGCCGCCAGGCGCTTTCCCCTGTTCTGCTTCTTAGACGCGACACCTGTTGCGCCTTTTGGGATAAGTAGGTTATATTTAAACTGCTTGATTTCAAGCCTCCTCACAGGTACATTTCACATGGATTGCAACATTTACAAAGACAGGGTGCGACAGGTATGTGCTTGGCGTATCACAGGCAGCTACAAACGTCATTCAGAAACCATCAGCAGTGACAGACTTGGACAAAAAGTAGCAGTCCGCACGTAACTTTTTGTTTTCCAAATGAAAAATGGCTCCACTACTCTGGAAACAACAAATACTCTGGTTTTAAATACACGTGAGCACACAATAGACAGCCACGGTGTCACCCTTTTGTTCTCAGTTTCTGGGTTGAGATGTGCGAGTGTGTTGCATGTGTGTTTGCAGTGTACCTGTTCAAAACGCGAGATGTAAGGAGAGCGGATCTCACAAGCATCTTTGAAAATTATTTGTGGCGCACAAAAGAGATTTTTGACGTATCATTTCCACAATAATCTACAGGTGTCCTGGCAACTTTAGCTCTCCTTAATAAACCGTGCTTGTTTGAAGTATATGGCTTTGAACAGACAACAAAACAGTGCATGCTTGAGTACCTCCAAATATGACACCTCTTCAACTCAGCATCAAGTACACTACAGTTTTACAAAAGGCACCTGGGTGGCTCTGAAATGCAAACAGGCCCTCATAAGTCTTTATGTGTCAAGGCTAGTAAGTGGGCTTGAGTTGTTTTCTTTTCTGTCTGTGAGTTGGAATATTATACGCAATCCCCGCGCAGGGTCTGTGCCAGGGTAAATAAATGCAGTCATGTCTCTCAAACTTATCTGCTTTTATCAGAGCGACGCAAAGCAGATGGCTTCTAACGACACGTTACAGGGCTTTGACAGCGTCGGGCAAGACCCCAACTCCTGACAAACCAACAGCACGCCTGGGACGTGTTTGTGAGCGCTCCTGTGAGAATATCGCGCCCCCACCCCCCACCCCCCCCCACCCGTTCCCTCATTTCCCAAACTATCTCGAGAGAAAGTGGCTTCTCAACTGTGTCCATATCTGTGACCCATGTGGTCTCATGTAAAGCAGCAGGGAGCACTTCAGGGTCGCTGCTTTTTCTCCAGCTGCAGTTCAAGAGTTCAGAAGACCCCAGTTGTCACAACAGTCCAGATTAGAAGTGAGCGCTACAGTGCTGTGGGTGTGTGGGGGCAGATGTGTGAGCGAACGGATCGGCAGGCTTTCTAATCAAATGTAACTGGAAACTGAGTTGAATACATGAGGTTAGGCTTTTATGCACATGTCTCCGTTTACTGGAGCATTGTCATATTTTTACAAAACAACCACCACCGAGTGATGTCAGGACGAGATCTGAAAAATCAACAAACCGCCGCCTCATGTCCCGCTCTGATACATCAAAAGCCGACAAGAGACAGAGACCTGATAGAAAATGTGTGTCTCTCCCAGCCCTCCACCCTGCAGATGTGCCCCACAGTGACTTCACCACCTGTCATTCAAAAGGCGGAGGCCAGGTGTCTGCTCCGACATCACAGCCACCTGTTCAGAGCAGCACTCACACTGTCAGGCGGACAAATACACAAGGTCCTGTAAGTACACCGCTCTTCCACGGAACATCATCTCTCAGTATACCTTAATCTCCTCCGTCTATTCGGCCCAGACCAAAATAATCCCTAACCCAGTTATTAGGTAATACCTGTTGAATGAGTTGATAATAGATCATATAATCTGCAGCTGAAATAAAGCACATAGTCACACAGCATCACTAGTTTGGGATTGGAGATAATAGAATCAGCACTCGGCGCGGTAGACGGGGACATCATTTGTTCGCATGTTGCACAGCTCTGACTGACACTGACAATGGCGCCGTGTGCTGTGACTGCTGCTTTCCTAATGCAGCTGGAGCGCAAAATGAACATTTTTTTTCACCTGGCTGCTGTTTGGTCTCATTTAATGTGTGAAGCATAGTCACACCTAAACACAAACTAGAATATTTGTGCGGTTTATACTTTTGCTTTACGACTACAAGGCCTGTGGTCGCCTTCAAGCGGGTCCTGTGTGGATTTTGCATGTTCTCCCAGTGTGTGCACGTATCTTCAGGTGGCCTGGTGTAGTTTTGTCCTCCTATCCAAAAATGTATACGTGAGATCTGTAGCTATGTCAAAGTTAGGGCACAAACAGATTAGATTACAGTTAGCTCCAACCAGATGGTGGTGATACGACTTATTATATTTTGTGTTGCTGTGGTATAAAAGCATTAACGGAGTAAACGTGGTCTCTATTTTTAGACGTTTACTTTTCAAAAAGGCCGTACAACATACATATGCAGGTGTTTTATGTTTATGCCACGTGTGCCTGTGTGCGGCTGCCACAAGGTGTTATCAGTCTCAGGGGTGACAGTATGATCGCAGGGGGAGTGGGAGAAGTGAGAAACCGGGAGGAGGAGGAACATGGCGAATGTGTATCATCATCAGGCCAGGTTTCCTTTCCCACCCCCTCACTACAGCTGTCCTCCACGTCTGATGAAAGCCTTGCATTGCTATATTTGTCCCTCAGTGATGAGGTGGAACTAATGGCCACTTTCACACCAGCTGATGTCATCAGTGTGCTGCGTCTGGGGCGCAGAAGGGTGGGATACCTGCTGGGAGCCTCCGTTGTCCAACAGCTCACTGGTGCACAGTACTCAAGCCCGTCCGTATCAAGTCATGTAATCACTACGTTTGTACCTTTTGCTTCCACTGAGAACTGAGATTACTCTGCTGCGGCTTTGAGGGCTCCAGCTTAACAGGAAGAGTTAGAGAACACTTACCGGTAGTTTGGCCTCAACTTCAGCCAGCAGCCAAATCTCTTCATGCTCACCATTAAAACACTTGAGAAAAAACATGAGCATGCTTCCAAAACGCACCGATCTTTCAACTTACCATCAACTGAAGAAAATATAAATCCAAACAATTTCTTTTCCTCCTTCTCTCTCTGTGTGTCTCTCCATGTCGATCCTCCTAACAGCTAGTTAACAGGAAGCCGAGCACAGCCACATCTCTGTCACATCCACACCGTTAGGTCCTCATTTAGGGCCTGTGACTGCATGCAGTGGCATGTCAGCATCTGTCAGCTCTGTCAAGTGTGTATGTAGACTTTTACGCTTCCTAATGTGAAACAGTTGACAGGTTATTACTGCCAAAGTGAAGTCATGAGCCTTGACCACAGCTATAAAACCTAACTTTAACCTGGGAAATTTTTGGCTCAGTGCTCAAATGGTTTGACAAGGTGATAGAAAAGCAAAGTTTTCTGTACAGCGGGCTCAAATGTGGAGCTGTGCATTGCTGTATGGGGGCTATTGTGTCTTCATTAGGATACATCTGTGATCAGATCGTGAACTCAGTATGCTTTCAACGCTTCAATCGTTTGGCTATAAATACCTCAGATGCCCCCTCGGTGAAATTACCCCTTCAGCAGCCATATCTCCGCCTGCTTTCCATCATTTTCATCCTCTAATGTACGTGAAGCCGCCAGTAATGGTGCTAGATTACAAAGAGTGCGCGAAGCTTGTGTGTGTATGTTTTTTTTACAGCTCGGAAATATCCCTGCAGTTAAGTGTAATTCGCACAAAGAGGGCCACACATTTGACCCATTCCCATACGCGCATGCACACACAGACACACACACGCACACACACAAACACACACACACACGCACGCACGCACACGCTCACGTGCACATTTCACTGTGCTCTCACTACACCTCGGGGTGTGAGTGTGTGTGTGTGTGTTTAGTTCTGTACACTGCCGCTTAATAGAGTCCTCCGTTGTGAGTAATGACCCCAGCTCTTTTCTGGTGTTCTGTCCAGACCAGCAGGCTAAAAGCTGCTGTGAGGATGGGAATGGGGTTGCATCTTCTATTTTAAAGCAGTAAAATAAGGATAAATTACAGTTAAATGAATGGTTGTTTACCCACGCTGCTCTTCCCAAACACCCTTCATTTATCTTCCTCTGTTGAGGCATGCACTTTTTCCGTAACTTTTAACTTTAACACATTATTTCTTTTATTTCTTTCACTATTTCTTTTTGGTTATGTTCTTCCACCACAGTATTTTGTTTTGTTTTGCAGAAACATCTTTACATGTTGCCCCTGCATCCACAACCGCTTTTGTCGCTACTTTGTTCATTTCACAAATCTTAAAATCGTCTTGGAGAGAGACATTAAAGCAGGAAAACTGTGTTGAGGTGCGGAAGACTTCATGTATGAATTCCTGTGTGTTTGTGTCCCACACAGTAATTTACAATGTGCCTGTCTACTGGCCATCCTCGTTCCTTTTCCTCAGTCTCGTTCCTTTCCTCAGTGTGTTGTTTGTGTCTGAGAGAGAGAGAGAGAGAGAGAGAGAGAGAGAGAGAGAGAGAGAGAGAGAGAGAGAGAGAGAGAGAGAGAGAGA
>JASSRZ010000049.1:6043584-6060587 GCA_032164315.1 Malacoctenus gilli | reverse complement strand
GTGTGTGTGTGTGTGTGTGTGTGTGTGTGTGTGTGTGTGTGTGTGTGTGTGTGTGTGTGTGTGTGTGTGTGTTTAGACCTCCCGTGGCCTCAAATACACCACAGATGAAAATAGAAAGTCTGCTTTTCGGAGGGTTCAGTGGACTCATGAGTGCTGCTTAGACTGCTGAGTAAACATTTAGGTCGACTGGATGTTTAGTAACCCCGCAAAGGACTTCCTCTGACTGACCCCCGTGCAAACAGATGGCCAGTGTGATACGTTTATTTACTCCAAAAATAGTTTGCTGATATTTAGCTGTAGATTAAAAAAACCCCAAATTCTTTCTATTTTCTCCTTGTTTGCTAAAGCAGACAAGCGTCATTTCACTTTAATCAGCCGTCATTTTGTGAAAGAAAAGCTTGACTTGTATATGTCTTGTAATAAATGTACCTAATCTACTTTTACTACTTGCCTGATAAAAATAAAAACTGATTATTTTTCTTCAGTCAATCATTAAAGTAGATCTGAGTCTGATGACGGAGTTAAAGTTGCTTTAATGCAATCATTCAAATACAAGTATGTGATTTTTTTTTTTGATAAAGCGGGACCATTTGTGAGAAAATTTACCACATCACATCAGTAGAAACAACATGGAAGACGTTTATAAAGTGGCCACATTTATTTTGTTCATGCAAAAAATGTTCAGACTTTGCACTCGGCAACAAACAATTCCTTGATAGACTGTCCATTTATTCAGAGACAAAACAAACAAAGCGACGTGTTAATATTTACAGCGTTCAAACACAATCGTAAATCTATAGAGATAAACACAAACCAATGAGTACAATAAATAAACGTGTCAAACTATAAGGTCGTTTTACATTAGTTGCTCTGTCAAGCCAATCAAGGGCGAATTGAGGAGTCAAACTTGTTTCCAGTGGGATCGATTTTCATGACAAATCCACACGAATTTGTCACAAATGCTGTTCTGTTCAGTTTTATTGATTGTGTTTTTCCCCCTTCTGCTCTTTTTTTCAGCGTGTCTTCACGCACTATTTCTCCTGCATCACTCAGCCAACTGGCGTTTCCCAACGAAAGATGATCTTGGTGACAGTCTTCGGCTTGACCAGCAGGGGGCGGTGCCGTCACGGGTATCAAACATCCACAGGCTTCTCAGGGAAGACGCGAAAAGACATAAAAGCGCTAAAAAAAGAACCTCATAAACATTTGTGTTCACATTCAATCTCTGCAGTAACCTCTGAGAATAACTTTAAGCTGCTTTGCTGAGGAAATGGGTCGTTCCATATTACTTTGTTGGCGGTGGAAATGAGACATCCATCATGGCAGCCATATCTGCAAGGCTGAGGGTCTCTATCTGTGGCCCCATTTGGTCTCATGTATATCATCATAAATATTCTCAGCGGCGGAGGTGTCGACGTGTTCAAGAGTCCTGCGCAGCGGAAACGTCCTCCCTGGGTTGAAGAGAACGCAAACAGTCAGCAGCACTCTCAGCTCGAACGAGGAGAGACCCTCCGCGTCGTGCTCAGAGAGGAAGCCCACTTTTAATGTAAAATTCATTTGAGTGGCAGATGAGTCACGCGCGGTAATCCATCCAGTACTCACTGAAAATAATGGCGAGGATTAAGATTATGATGGCGAGAGAAATAGCTGCCATCCTCACAATGTTCTCCGCCGTCAGGAAGCCTTTGAAATTTCCCTGCGAGGAAAAGCAACGTTATCAGGTGGCAGCGTGAGAGTTATTGTTCGCATGGAGGAATATTTATACACATGTGTGTCAGGAACTCACCATGAAATACCACAAACCATGTTTGAACATTTTGTTAACCTCAATTTATGTCTTTGGAAATGAAAACAGATCGACAACGTCGTTCAGTAAAACTGATGAAAACTGTTATAGTTTGAATGTTTTAGACATAATATTCAATTAACCTGTATTTAATATAAAGCTGATTTCCAAAGGAACTATGGAAAATATTTACGTCATGCCAATTTTTGTGAATAAATATATATAAAAAAAGGAATTGTCAATTTGTCTACAAAAATGCAAGCGAAGGTTATAGTTATAAAACAAATCTGGCACATTTTGTAGAGACTCCAGATTTAATCAGTATAAATTGTAAATTCAACATATTCATGTGTAAAGTACCTGTGAACACATCCTAAAAAGTGTGAGTTGTAGTTTGTGGCACTAAAACCTGTTCAAACCAGAAAATGATCGTTTTATTTAAGACCATTTTCTGAGCCAAAATAATAAATCTTATGAGTTTCAGATTTTTTTTTTTTTTGCTGTGATTTCAGTGAATCGTTCTGTGGCGCCTCTTTAATTTACCTCCATCTCGGCTTGAATTTCAGCCACTCTTGGGTCATGAACGTCCTCGGTTGTGGGTACAGGTGTTGTTTCTGCAACGAGTTGGGTCGTGCTTAGGTTGTCTCACAACTTTGTGCTTCCAGACTTGGATGCATAAAAAGAGAACTGGATTTGTTGAGTTTATTTGTAAGTAATTAAAATGTCCCTTTAATCTCACCAGTGGAAACCTGCTGCACCACTGGAGCTGGTGAGAAAACAGAGCACTCTAATTAGTTTGACAGGACAACTTGACAGACTCCACGAGCGTCTGCGCGAGCATCACCTTCCTCCATGACCAGCCGTGTGTCCACCTTGAGGTCGTTGAACCAGCCGGGTATCTCCACCCTGCAGCCGTACACTCCCCCGTCGCTCCTCTGAGCCCCCAGGATGGTCAGGGACGCCTCCCCATCCGTCAGCCGGCCCAGCAGCTGGTACCTGGGGGACTCTCTGAAAGGCACCCCCCCGTCCTGGGACTGGAGCACCGCCCGGGAGCATCCGAAGGTGGGCACCGCCTCGCGTCCCCAGCAGACGTTCAGGACGCCGAGGGTCTGGGCGTCGTAGTCGCAGGGCAACGTGACATTGTCCCCGACGAAACCCACGACGGTTCGGACAGTGCCTGAAGACACTGCGAAGGAGTACCGACGTCTTTGTTTCCCATGAAGATGCAGCGTACACTTCACATCTGTGAATCTGATTTGAAGCCCACAGCTGCACCCACACGCCTCCACGCGCAGCCCTCCACCAACAAGGGCTCTGCAAATAGCAGGGAAAACAGCATATATCGACTTACCTTGGACCAGGATCGAAAGGAAAAAATAAGAAAGACCACGCAGCATGTGTGTTGCCTCTTGTATAACCACGTCCAAAAGTGGGAATACAACGACCGTCTCCCCCCCCCACACACACACACTGAAGGGCACAAAGCATCATCCAGCAGTTGTTTACCTTCCCCTTTTCAAAAATCAGGAAGGAAATTAAGGCGCGTCTTGTAATGAGGATGTTTGAGGTTTCTTATGATGTTCTTCTACAGATCATAAACTCCTTTTCAGATGTGGATATAAAAGCAAAGCTTTAATCTGTGCATGAGAGTATTCTTCTCTATGAGACACAATCATCACATCCACTCCTTCACTGACCCTCTTTTTTGTGTCTTTTCGACTTGAAAAGTTGAACGAGCCAGAGGAAGATGACACACATTTAAACAGGAAGCGTGTTGACTGACTCAGTAGCTGTCACAAGCCGCTCTTCATAACCTGCCTTCCTCCAGGATTTATGGCTTGTTTGGACTCATAAAATTTAGCAAAGTGGTTTCATGAAGTTTTGCTGTTCAGACGAAAAATACTTCATTGTTCGCTCGTAGATCCTTCTCTTTGGCCAGCGGAGGAAAATAACGACACGTTTCAGTTCTGGAGTCCTCACAGTTTAGGAGCACAATAAACAGCAGAAACTTGTTGAGCAGATTGCAGGTTAAAGATGATTTAAGAGATCATTTGATACGTCGCAGCAGTATAAATAACTGAAGTCGCTGCGTCGACAGTGGAAGCACAGTTTGGACTGTTGTTGTGATCCGAGTGGGATGAAATTTCCCCCCGAGTGGCTCAGCAAGTGACATCTTTTAAAGTCCTCAGTTTGAACTTTGGAGGACTTTCAAAAATAAGCTTCTGTATGATTGATTTTATTTCCTCGGTGCATCAACAGTAACGTCACCAAAACATTGGTCTTGTTCCTTGAAGTCTTTCTACACACATTCATCATACTTTTAAACATCATAGCTTCTCTCCGTGTTTGGAATGACTGTGCAACGCAACTCCAGTAAGGCTGGAAATGAAACTCAGAAGACTGATGAATTTCAATCGTCCACTTTGATTAATTGATTAATTTCAATCGTCCACTTTTTTGGGGCGCTTTTTTTTTTTTTTTACATTTTTTTGCCAACCTGTCAAACCTTTTTTTTTTTAATCAAACTGGAGATAAAGATAACAAACGAGTCCAAAACAGATGACGTAAAGTGACGATACAAGTCACAAAACTCAATTTTACATTGAAAAAAATCACAGAAAAAGCCCCTTTTTTCTCAGCTCCCTTATTGATTTCCAGCAGCAAAAAAATCCTTCAGCTCTTTTCCCAAATTCTTGTGTGAGTACTATCGAGTACTCTTTTGGATTGATAAAAACTCACAAAAGGTATTGTGGAAGCATTCTCAGATTGATCTTACCCACAAATATAAAAGTGTACCTCTGTGAGAGCCTGCAGGTCACCAGCGAAGGTCGCCCGACCTGCCAGGAGTACGACTCGTGGTGATGATGAGTCAGCTGGAAATGGGGAGGCAGAAGCCGCTGAATGAAGACAGTGTGCAGACGTGACTGGATACCACATTGTCATTATCTGACAGGTCTGAAACAGTCGCTGAACGATGCTGCAAAGTTTGTTGGGTTTTTTTTTTTTGCGTCTCGGAGGAGATGAACCACCTAATTTACAGTCACCATGTTTTCAATCAGATTAGAAGGTTTTTACACCTTTAAGTCGTCCCGTTTAGTGTCTGTGACTGTGTGAATGCCAGTGGAGGAGGCCCTCGGCCATACGAGTGTGTGTGTGCAAGTTAAAAGCTCATTGTTCTGCCACCATTACTCATAGGAAGGAAGTGTCATTGTGTGTAAATGATGACAGCAGACCAAGAAAAATATTTTGTCTGTGCCAGTCTTTATCTGCCCTCCGCTCACCTCTGACGGGGCCTGTCTGCACCTCCACTTGTCAGCACTGTCAGCCACAACTGAAATGCCCGAGTGCTCCATAAATCACTGTCCTCCCACCGCGGAGGCCGCTGTGTCGAGTCGTTTGGTGACTAACAAGAAGCATAATGAATCCAAACCTTTTTTCATTAACGCAAATGTCGGCCGACGATATAAAAGAGAGTCCACCTCCGAGACGGGAGGTTTCTTAGCAACCGCATCGCGCTTCATATCCTCAAAACACAACAACACGATGGGTCGACATTCACCGACTCCAAAAGTCACAGACGTGAGTCATTAAGAAGCTTCTCCAGGATGCACACATCTCCGCAGCCAAACACACGGTTTAAACAGAGAGAAACCCGTCCTGGTGGAGCAGATGAACATCATGTTAGTAACAACGATACAGATAAAACGGAAATTTTGCACTGTGTGTATTAATTAAGTTTCAGTAAAGGCTGAACAATTGAACCAAAGAGTACTGCAATAAACATTAAACCAAGTAGTAGCAAACATGCCTTAAATAAGACATAATCACCTGAAACAGAAGTATTTTCCTCATTTAGTCAGGGTGTATTTGCAACAAGTCTGATGAGTTGTCCCTTATTTCATTGGCAGGTTACCGACTATATTTTTGTTGCTTTTTTCAAGCCAAAAAAATCTAAAGAAGCTGTTTTTTTCCCTTGTGTTTTTGACTTGAAAGGGAAAAAAAATCTACCTAGTAAGATTGAGTTTATTGAGATAAAGTTATATAGCTTACGGAGATACAAACCAACCAACAGCTACAATAGAATACTCTACGTATAATCATTTTTTAAACAGAGTCCTCAGATTATTCTGGATCTTGTAATTTTGCACAAATAGCTTTATTATAGATTACATGCCTGAGATTCAGCCCCTGTGCGAAGTGACTCAAACACGATCACAGCAAAGTCATTTTAATTCATCTCAAAACACCAAGTTTTGTCATTATTTTAACTCCCATAATATTGTCAGTTTGAATATGAATGTTTTAAGGTGAAAACAGTCACGACTAGATTGAGTTTCCAACTCCTCGATTCAGGCGTTTGCTGAAGATACAGTTTAAACGGTAAAAGTTTCCTTTGTTTCCGCTCGCTGTGTGCTGCTCAGCTCACGCTGCGTGTGGTCAGCGTGTCACAACTCCAACACGGTGACTGTTCACACTGTGACCATGACGCTCAGCAGGAAGAATGAGAACCTGCGTCTTCGCGCAATCGTTGAAAACAGGAACACGTTCAAAAACATTCCAACGAACAAAAGTTTGTTGTCGACACTCTGAGACCTTCACGTTCAGGCATTTTTCTGAATTTATTTGCCTGAATGAGCGTAAGCTGCAGACCCCAGTGTGAAGGCGAGTACTTAGTATGCACTCACCTCTTTCACTGGTTCTCCTGCAGTTCTTACTGAAGCTTTGAAACAACTTATTAAATCAATTTACTCTGCATGACTTTTCAAGTATCAGCTTTTATTCCCAAAACACCCACACTAACGGGGGTGAAAACGCCGCTGCTCGCTCCCTCGGAAACGCCGCTGTGCCGTAGGAGGAATATGTGCCGTGGAGTCTCCTGTGCACTTTGATTTTATGTTTGCTATTGAAACTGGAGCCGCTGTCAGTCCGCAGTGCAGATAAAGGCTTAAGAATGACTCTCAGTACAGGGAAAAAAAGAAGACTGGACAAGGGCCAGAATGTCAGTATTAGCAAACATACGGCTGGCTGACTTTTGCTGATGTCTGATAACGAGGAGCAAACAGGAAAGCAGAAGTGAGACCACAGTGGTCAGAGTCTGTGACATTTTTAGAATCGGCGGCTGACGGCTGCGGCGGTTACTCCTGAAACTTTGAAGCACAGAGAGGCCGAACCGCACTCCGAGGGCCGACGGTGTGTACACAAACGCAACGCATAAATCATGTTCATCCTTTGTCAATTTGAGGTTTCCTGAGGCCATCCATCACAGAAAGAGGGCGAGAGAACGCATCGATTTGCGATATTGCTGACACCGCAGGATCAACTGTTTCCTCCCGAGCAAACGTGCTGACGTGCCAAACTGCTCCCGGGTCCTTCAGTCGACCTCAACTCACAAAAAATGGGAAAAGGAAACCGGAACTAATATGCGACGTGTCAGTGACACCTGTGCCGCAAAAAAAGTACTGACGTGGAAAATTGTTACTGCAAAGATCCTCCAAAAAATCGTGTAATCGTGGTTGAATGGAGGCATTTCTACCCCCAGGCTTCCTCTTTCTCCTTTAGGAGAGGAGATAAATGAGAATTTTTGTGACCAAAGTTGTGTCACTAAGACACAAGATGAAAAAGAAATGAAAAAAGGTTTAAAAAGGCGGAACTTCTAAATGTTTAAAAATCACTTTACAAGTGAAATTAACTCCAAAATCACACGACAGCCATCAGGAAATCCTTCATTTTGGTTGTTTGCAGTGAGAATCCAGCAGCTGCTCTCGTATTCAGTCCAGTTTGAGGGTTTTTCACGTTCACAAGTCAGATTACACATCTGTGACATTTATGGTTCTGTGTGACAACTTGTTTCATAATGTAACTCAGTTTTCATTAGTTTTGTTTTCACCTGCTGCTGTTTTACATCACTGAACCTCCAAGTATGAATCACCTTTATTCAGTTTTTCCAAGATTTCGGTACCCTGACGAAATCCTGACAGGAACAGATTGGAAGAAGAAATTAACCTTGTCAATCATTCTGAGCTCACTGCTGCCCTCTATTGACAGCTGGTGCTCAGCTCCACGAGTCGCAGTAATCGGTGAGATAAAGAAAACAGGGTCCCAAACGTTTGCTGATACGTAGCAGAGACCTTTCAGCCCCTTTGAAGTGGACCTACTGCACCGCCAAGCTCTGAAGTAACAAAGCGTCTGCAGGAATGTGCGAAGAGACAAAGAGAAGTCGGGTGACAAAGTCCCAACATCAGCGCAAAGTCGACAAGAGTCCAGAGTCGATAAATTCCTGGAGTCCGTATAAAAAGACCTCGATGAACTTCTGGTTTTAGACGACGCAGTGAAACTTGGACAGAATCTGTCAGCAGCACAAAAACCAACACATGGCTGCGATCAGCATCTGCTGCTGTTTATTCTGCTCGCTGTTCCTGCTGGTGCACACTGTTCGTCGTAAATATTTACATCAAAGTCGTTTTAGTTCTGGTGACACTGCAGCAAACTAGTTGCAGCTGCTGTCATTGTAAAACACTGATCCGTAAACAAACTGAAATCTTGTCTGTTCTTTCAGTTTCTTTGAGCTTTGAACTGAGAAATCAAACAGTATTTAAAAAAAGAAAATGCTGGTGTTGTTTTCTTCCATCACATATTTTCCTCCAACCTCCCTCTCTGTTGATTGTTTTTATATTTCCTCCACTCTAATCTCGTGCTTGTGTGTACGACTCATGCATGATGGATTTACGGCTGCCGCTGCCGGCAAACAAGGGGGTGGGGTGGGGTGGGGGGTGGGGGGGGGTGGCCCCTTCCCCACTTCTTACTTCCCACCCTCGCCCCTCCTGGGAGTGCGTCTCAATGTTCCACTCCTCTCTCCTATTAATATCCCACAAGGGAGAGCGGAGCTCATGGTGAGTTTGGGAGCGGAAACGCCTCCAGGCGCTCCTGGAAGACGCAGAGCTGGCCGAGGGAGAGGAGGAGGAGGAGGAGGAGGAGGAGGAGGAGGAGGAGGTGAGGGAGGGAGGGAGGGAGGGGAGATTAAGACAAACGAGGAGAGAATTTTCAGTGAGAGTGTGTGAAAGGGGATCAGGAGGGATGAGAACGGAGGGGAAACAAAAAAGGGCGGAGTGACAATGATCAGCGGAGAAAGGAGGCGGGTTGACGGAGGTCCGACAGGCGAGAGACCACCTGCACAGGTGCAGGAGAGCGCCGATGCCAAGCGGTGGTCTCACCGCTGCTTTTCCGCCGAGCGGCTCTCAACTTCCCACTGTCCGTCCTCCTCCCCCAGCCAGCGTGTTGGGCTGCTGCCACCAGTTCTGTCGCTCCGCCGCATCACCGAGGAAGATCCAGCGCCAGTCGCTCGTTCCCACAAACCCACGGTTCAATGACTCGACACTTGTTGATCTGCAAGGTGGCCTTTTACAGCAGCGTGTGACCTTAAACAGGGGGACGGGGCGGGGGGGGGGGCACTGAAAAAGGTAGCATGTCAGGACGAGGACGTCCGCACAGCGCGAGGGAGCGAGGCTGCGCTGGACGCGGCGATCCTTCACTCGGGGAATTCTCATGGGTTCACTCTCCTTCAGCACAATCGAGGGGGGAAAAATGTGCAAACATAAACATACTCTTAAAGGAGCGATGATTAGGGATGTACAGAGAAGAAGACGCTCCCCTGACCCGAGCCTGATCCACATCCAACTCTTCCTCTCCTCTGGGAAAAAAAAGCCCTCTTTTCATTTCTCACATGGCCTAGCCACCCCTGCTACTAACACAGGACCGAGCGATGCTGAGAAAACCATGCGAGGACATGAGCGGGGGACCAGTATGGGAAAGATTATCCTGAGCAGCCGTTCCTCTAATAGCTGTGATGTGAAACCAGGTCTTGTTTGTTAACTTTTCGGTCTGTGGGACGCTCTGCTTCGTTTCATTGCTTTTACGGAGTTATTTCTTTTTTAAAATTATAGATATCGCCGCTCATCTTCGTCCCATCGTCAATTCAAAATTCAAAATGTCATCGAGAGAAATAAACAAAGAAAAAAAAATAGAAAGGCGTGCAGGTCAGAAGTTGAAGTCGTCTTTCTGGCTGACTTCCTGCGGCTTCTATCTGTGTTTTTTCCTGTCAGTGCATCTGAGCACATCACTGACACAACGTCTGAGGCAGCACAATACTGTGAATCAACCCGGGGACACAGGCCCCAAACACAGCAGGGGTCAGAGGTCATGAGAAAATTTGCGGTGCACATATTCACACGCACACAGCAGCTTCGCCTTACACCAAAGCCACAGCGGCAGCCTGTTGAAGGCCATTAGCGCAGCCCACAGGGACATTTATTGTCACCTCCAGCGGGGGACAGTAAGTGTGACAGGAGCAAGGTGATGACATGTGAGGGATGACAGATTGCCGTCCCTTTAACGTTTCCCGTGTATTGTCCCTGCGGTTCCAGCGCGGTCCGTGTTTTGTTGTGGGATATATATATTTCCAGCTCTTTCCGGTTTAATGCTCACACACGTATGGCGACAAACATCCAGCCATTGTTCGGCACAGAGGCTGAAAACAACAGTCAATAGCTGCTTAACTGAGAAAAATAGCCCCGGCCGCTCGTGCCGCGCCGGCTCTCCGTCATTGGGAGCAGATGAACAGGAGTAACACCCATTCACTGGCCTCTGACGGAGTCATTGTTCAAGACGGAGGGTGGTCTGATTTAATACAACGCAGTGCAAATCAGACATGTGGATAGAAAGTCACTGCAAATACCCTGCTGGGGTATAAATCAGCAGCCTTAACTCACGAGCAGAGCCACAAATAACAATTTACGGCCGCAGCCTGTCAGAGGTTAAGTAAAGACTCAAGAGAAAAAGCCGCTTGAAGCTAAAGTGATATTTTTTTGTAGTTTCATTTTAGTGGATGAAGCGACGTCTCGCTGTAAATTGGAAAGGCCTGTTTAACGTTATGTCACTTCTCACATCACAGCTGGTGTTTCTTGCTGCTTTCGGGCTCGAGGTCACAGAAGGAATCTGTACTTGGACCATTTTACCTACTCGCGGCATTTCAGGAATTTTCGCACGCACGCACGCACGCACGCACGCACGCACACACACACACCCACGTGTCTCCGTGACTTCAGGAGACAAGACCAAGAGTTACAATCATTTCCTGGAGACCAGCGCTGACCCGACGTGCCCCTCGCCCTCACCTCATAAGACCAGTTCACCTTTAAACTCGGTGATTCATGTCTGACGGAGCCGCTTCTTGTCTCTTGAAGCAAAAATCATCCCCATAATGTCCCAATAAAAACAGACTCGGGTCCCCACAACTGTAGCAATACCTGGGGGCCCCCACCCCTCCACAAACAGAGACATTTTGTCTACCTCCAGCCATCCTGTCTGCAGAGTACATAATCCATCTTCGGCCAGTGATCGCTGTTTATTGGATTCATATGGGAAGTCTAAACAAAGGCGGGAAGGAAACACACTATCTGCATGAGCGAACACAATTGGGAGCTGCAGAGGGTGAACAGAGTCACGGGGAAAAAAACAGAAACGCTCACCTGAGAGGGCAGATGTGACATTCCACGAATCAAAACGAAAATAACTCTTTTTAAAGATGTTGCTCTAAAGCCACGAATGTTCATTCACAACTTTCGTGTCGTTTTCCAACCGTGCTCGACGTTCTTGTTTCCTTTAAATGACGTCTATATCGTTGATTCTTTCGAAGCGGGGTTGAGAAACGTGGGCAATCCCCTCATCAGACGGAGCGAAGGAAAACAAACGCGGTTGTATAAGCCGCTTGTTTGCACGTTTGAGCAGACGTGCACGTTGCCAGACTGTCTGGTGAAAACATTAATTGGGTGGTGGAGGTGAGCAAGTTGTAAAACGCGACGCGGCTTCACACTCGACGTTGATCCTTTTCAGCCTCAAACTTGGAGCTTTGAAATGGTCAACAACAGAATAAGCCTCTCTGGTGGCGATGCTGAGGGCTCACAGCACGTGATCCCCGTCAGCTGATGGGGTTTAGCCCACTGTCATGGAAACATACAATGTTGGAAACATGCCATGAAAAGTTTTGAGAATAAAATTAAAAAACCGAAGTCTGACGACGTGTTTCCTTCTCTAGGAATTACACTGTTTTGGTTTCTTTTTCGAGTTTGAGGACCTAAAACAAGGCTGAAAAGTGTGCGACAGATAAAACCTGCTTCCTGATCAAGCTGATTGCAAATTAATATCACCATCAAAGTCGATCCCCGAGAAGGAGTTTGTTAAACTGTTCAGAGAAGCGCTGCGGGACGTCGGATTTGCACTGCTTTTGTTGTTTTGTTGTTTCACTTTTGTTGTGCAAATGAAAACGCTGCTAATTATGTAATGTCTCTTTTACCGGCTCAGCCTCATTTCAAGGTCGCGTCTGAACTCAAATAAGTTTGACAGCTCAGCATTAAACAAGCATGTTTTCGTCTCTACAGAGGTGATGGTGCTGGTTCGTCCACTGTACAGTTTCCTGTAAATAAACACTGTTCTGCTCTGGCAGCACCGAAAACTTGACTTGGCAGCAGACTGGTTTTTTGCTTCTGCCTGCTTGTTTTAGCAAAAACCACAATTTGGAAAAATGATATCAATTCAAACAGTCGTAGAATAAATCTAACTGAACGCACTTTCAAAGTTATTTCGAGAAACGGTTCTTTTTCGAGCGCAAAACAAACCAAAGTTGCATTCAGTCATTAAAACTGTGTTCTATTTTGTCCCAAACAGTTGAGCAGCATCAGGTTGACAGTTCAGCCACAGCGTCTGGCGGGTGGTGTTGCTTGCAGTGAAGTGGAGGCTCTCCGACTCAGCCATGAATCACAAAATAAGGCCGTCATATATGACTAACAGTGAAAATCACTTTATATGGTAATGTTTTTTGTTTACAGCTAAAATAGCCAGAAACGGCTATTTTAAATTTCTGCAGACATCTCTATATCTCCGTGCAAATCTCAAAATAGTTGAGTGATACAGGATGATTTAAAACTTGCCTCCCAGCCAAGAGGAAAAGGATACTTTGATGAGAGTTACTAACAAACCATCTGTGGGCCTCCTTCACCGCCCCCCGGCCCCTCCCCCTCCCCCTCCCCCTCCTTTCGCCTTCTGCTCGGTGGGTTTCTAGTAAATTCGACCACTCCGGGCCTGGACGTGAATGACCAATCAGGGAAATTACTCGCAGGTTACGTAATTGACTTGTGGTCGCCGCTGCATTGTGCTGCACCCTGTAGGCAGGTTGGAATCATGGAGCCACTTCTTTGTAGCCCCTCCGCCATCTCCTTGGAGACGCTGTCGCTGCACCCGTGCAGCTCACTTGGCTCCGTCTCCGGTGGGACTGGCCGAGTTTCTCACAGATGCCTCTGGCATTTCAATTAGGCCATGAAAAATACTTCCACTTAGGACGCTCCAAGAAGTGAGTTTCTTGTTTGAGTCTGAAGTCTCAGAGGCTGTTTCCTTTTTTTTTTCTCCACCCCTTGAACTTGCATGAGTAAACACACACCTCCATGTTTTTTTTTATCCTTTTCACAATATATGATCTCAAGCGGGGAGGATTCGACTCCCCGGTACAATTCAGACGGTGCGTCTCTGTCACGAAACCACCAGATTTACTCCACTCGGTGCGTGTTTATAGCCTCGCGTATTAAAAAGTCATTATGAGAAAAGAAATTTGAACAAATTGCCGTTAGCTCCCTCAATAACGACTTCATTCAGCTCACAAGCATGAGATCCCCGGAGACGTTTCCTCACATCTGTCACAACGGCCATTTGTTGAATGTTCTCAGATCATCTTCCTGAAACGCGTCGCCAACGAGAGCAGCGAGGGAGCCGCCGTGCGTGAAGGAGGGCAGAAGTCCTGACCGGCCATTGTATCGCTGTTTATTGTGGCTGCGCTGCGCGGATTTCGAAAGAGCAGCGTCTGTACCAAGACGACGCAGTAATTCTTGTCTGTAACCTTTATCAGCAGAGACCATAAACACGGGTCCTACAGTTTTATGATGTGTTCCTGCTCGTTTGGGAGCCGAGTGGAGGCTCTCAGGAGGAAGTCAACAAGCGCTCGTGAGAGATTGTCCCAAAAAAAAAATAAAACAAGTTTCTCATCTCTGCCTTTTGCTGCTCAAGTGCTTATTATGAGCAGGACTGTTTGAAAATAAGTTAGCTAATTCATTGCAGTATAAACATGTGGAGCATGTTGTAGAAAAAAAGGTGAGTATCTTTTAAAAATTCTTGTTTTGAGTGAATGATTTATTAACTTTGACTGTCCGGGAGTATTTGTGTTGGCCGTGCAAAGTGTTCAAACAGCCTAACGTGAAGCCTCCTGAACTACGCACTGATTCAAGGGGTTAAAAGCGGTAAACACGTTTGTGTTCAGCCCAAAATTTTTGATTGAGGATAAAACGGCGAAACACTGACGGCAGTTTTCTGTGTTTTGCTGTTCGCTGGTGTCCCATGAAGCGACTCAATCACAGCTTTGGAAATCCTGGTGTGAAGCAAATGGAAACAGTCAAATTCAGCCAGTTTATGCGCAAAGACATTTAAAAAACTCCATCAAAATCCTCTGATCGCAACGTGAGATTTACAGAGCTGGAGGTCACATTACCCGGGGGGAGGCTGAAGGCAGCACGCAGCATTTGATGGCGTCTGTTTGACGAACTTAGTTTTATTCTTCAGAGATACTTCAGAGCCATTAAAAAAACGATATGGGATACGAAGCCGCAGACGTGTGGCGCAAAAAAGCTTTAGACATCAGGTAACAGATTTTAATTGTAAAAACTAACTGTAAAACAGTCAATCAATGTAAGATCCATCCTGCTATTTTGTAAACATCCTACTTAGAGCTGCCTTCCTCACATGCAAAAACACACCTAAAAGCACTTTATAGTCCCTATTTGACCTCATATGCACGTTTTTATTTGAGCTGAGGGAGGAAACCGGAGCCGCCAGTGAAAAAAACCCTCGCATGCAAAGGAAGAACCTGGGTCCTTCTCGCTGGGAGGCAAACAGACCAACCGCGACTCTGCCATGCGGCCCCCCTGTCCAGCAGGAGGAAATGTTACAATTGGAGTGTCGGCACCTCATAAACTCAGTAATACAGATTTCCATGCTGCCTCTTTATGACTGCATTCAGTTGTTTTGGGATATAATATTCGCACGTGGAAGAAAAGTCGAGCTGGTTCCCCTCATGAGCAGAGTTATAAAGGTTTTAACATCATATAGTGTCAAAGAAATAATGCTGGGCGCAGTTATTTTCATTGTGAAGTTGGAAATAAGATTTTCAGCGTAGTAGTACTGACATCTTGTGAGGTTTGAATCAGAAACATGAAACATAACTTTAAGCTTTTACACCTCTTGATTCTTCTTTTTTAAACAGTAAACTGTGGTCATAATTTTTCTCCCCGCTTTTCCTTCTGACAATTTTTCAAAATAAAAGTCAGAATTTCTTCATATGAAAACATCAGTTTGTTTATTTTCTTGTGTCAAAATGAAGCAAACTGCCCGTCCAACATGTTGAATTCCTCTCTCAGATGACCGTTTCTGACAGCTGTTTTGCACGCTGTCACTTTTTTATCCACTGTGGCCGCAGCAGCCTCTTGCCAAACTTCTGCTCGAGGTCCCAATGAGAAATGGACACAAGTTCATTTAACTGATGCAGTTACGACACCGAGTTCACTGACTGGCAAGAAGGAACTGGTATGTTTCCTGCATGGCATTTAATCTTTGGAAGTACACTCACACTTCAGTCTGAGAAATGACAAAACATTAAATTGTTTCAACATATTTTCTTTGCCGACAGGCTTTCATTTTTAAAGCAGATAGAGTCTGACGACGATAAGGTAATGCTACAAATCTGCGGCCCTCTCGCTGTCAGGACTATGCACAACAGAGCGCTGCATGACTGATGAATGCGTGAGGCGCCCGGGCCTGGGAACAGCTCCCCTGCACGCTGTGTGAGTCAGGGCGAAAGACGCAAAGTGTGAGAACACAACACAAAAGCTTGTCTGCACTATTTCCCGTAATGACAGTAATTAAAACAGAGAGAAGATAGCAGCTCCGCTCCCAAACGGCACACCAGCACATTTTAATGTCCACTGTGTCAGTGAGGGAGAGGAGTTAAGTAATGCACCGACTAAAGTAACAGCTCGCGGGTGTTAAGAGCTCCGGGATCCAGGAGGAGGACCGTCAGACGGACGGACGGATGGCAGCAGCGAAACACACAATAGTTTCTCGGTTAATATTTCACACGCGGCGCTCGTCCAAAAGTGGCCTTAGAAGAACGTGCGGCACTTCAGCGGCCACTAATGTTTCCTCCCAATCTGTTTGGTGAAGGACTTCCCTCTGCGGCGAGCCGCGCAGCGCCCAGCGAGCTTTGTCTCGGCGCTCCGACCGGTTTGTTTGAACACATAGATTAAACAATGAAAAATAAATGGGAATAATTCTGTCTATTGACTTGCTCGCTCGGCAGCGGGGCCACTCCAGTTATGAGAGGAGTGGTCGCTGCACAGCTCATTAAACAGCAGCAGCCCTCAGTGGAAATCTTATTTCTTGGCCGGCTCCTTCATCACGGCTGCACATCGATATTCTTCGAGAAGATGACAAACACATCTGTAAATTTGCACTGTAATAAAGTGTTTTCTCTTCGTCCAGATTGTTTTAAACGTCTCAACGGTGGGCAAATGAAGATATCAGTGTTTCACCAGGTTGCTATTTTTTACTGGAACAGCAGAGCTCCTGTTCTTCATGCCATTTTTTTTAATCAGCGCTACCCACCATTGTTCCAGATGACGCAGAAAACGCAGTGGACCCCCAGTTTCAGTCTCTGAACCCCCTCACACTGGAAATGACTGCGCTCACTTGTGTTTACAATACACAGCATCACATGTTCACCTTCACTTGCTGCGTTCAAGCAACGAGCCGGCAGGGATCTGAGCACTTTAAGACTTAATTTAATAGGCGTGTTGATTTTCGAAATTATTCAAATTCAGCAGTGTGGTTAATGCCTCCATCTCCGCAATGCCGACACAGTCGGCACACAGATATTTCAATGCTTTACAACAGCCTGAACTCCCCCAGTCTCCCTCCACCCACAGCGTCATTTTCAGCCACAGTAGGAAGCTCAAAGAACCCCGCTGTGCACTACCTGCGCAGCATCAAGCAGCGTGCGCACACACACACACACACACACACACACACACACACACACACACACACACACACACACACACACACACAC
>JASSRZ010000049.1:6008460-6026089 GCA_032164315.1 Malacoctenus gilli | reverse complement strand
CTCTCTCTCTCTCTCTCTCTCTCTCTCTCTCTCTCTCTCTCTCTCTCTCGCTCTCTCTCTCTCTCTCTCTCTCTCACACACACACACACTCACACACACACACACACACACACACGCAGACACACACATGCACACACTCACACAGTGTTTATCACCTTCTGGAGACGTGTCTTCAAATAAAAATGAAAGTTTTTTGCCTAATGAGGGCTTGCTTTTTGTCCCCATAATGTGAGTGTGCATGCTGTTTTGGATCTCTACAACAGTCATAAATACTCGTTCACACACACACCACACGGACATGATCCACTGCAGCTCAGCGATGCAGCCGTCGCATGTGGGGGGGCGAGGCCAGCAGAGTGCCGTTGCTTTATTTCACAGCAGACATTTGGCTCTCTGTCGCTACTAAAGAACAGGTGCAACAGTCGCTGTGTTTAAACAGCACTGCTGTGACTGTGCTCGTCGCCAGGCCACTGGAAAATAGGCAGCGGAATGGAGGACCGCCATCATTAGAATGGATTTCAACTTGGACCTCGGACCTGAGTCAGCGCAGAAATCTCACGTCTGTCCCCTCAGTGCGACTCTACAGGTCTATGTTTGTCTGGAGGTTCGGGCTGAGACAGTCCCGAACCGTCTGGCCAATAAATACTTTCCAAGCTTTCTTCGGAGTGGGGGGGGGTTGATGAGTCATTTTCTCCCAAAAGTTCATCACTAATGTGCTATCAATACATATACACTTTCAATTATTCAAGTTCATGCTGCCAACTCTCCAAAAACCAATGTTGCTTGAAATTAGCTCTCTCTCTCATTGCTCTCATGCAGGGCATTGATCCATCACCAGGGTTCATTCTGAATGGCACCTTTTCACTCTAATTAGAGGAATAGCTTCATGAACACACATATGCCAAAAAGAGCAAACAAAAGAGAACGTATGAGTGAAAACAGCAGAGTGAAGCAAGAGAAAAAAGAAGAAGTATGGGAGTAAACAGAAGGTGCTCATCATTCGGTCAAGTTTTCCTGCATCAGTGGAAACGGAGGACATGCTGTCCGTCAGCAGTCTGTCATTAAACCATGAAAACTGTGCCAAAATTAAACAACAAAAAAAGCAAAAATGATTAAAAGTAGCTCCTGGGAAGCAAACCAAACTGCATTCATGCTTATTCATTCAGGACATAGTTTGACATTTTGAAAAGTACACTTGTTCCGGCTCTTGCCAAGATGAAAATATCAATACTACTCTTAACACTTTGCAGCAAACATGAAGCGAAAGCCAGCGAACAATTATCTGATCATTGCCTCAGGAGTGGAAGCAGAGGAACGGCCCGCCTGGCTCTGTCCAAAGGTAACAATATCTGTCTTCTGACACTTATGCTGGACCTCACTTATGCACTCCTTGTGTCTGGATCCTTTAATGCACACGAAAACTAAAATATGAGAAATGACGCTTCAGAGTTGCGGGCTCTGGACTATTTCTTGGCCTCAGTAACTTCCTGGAGTCTCAATGTCCAGTCATACAAACACACACACACACACACACTCGGTACGTGTCTACACATCACACATGCGTATACAAAAACACACGTCATTGCGTATGTCTAATATCTCTCTCGGTGCAACCGCTTGTTCCCAACATGGAAGAATCTTCTCTTTTCCTAAATATTTATATGCCGAAAGCAGCTGCACTCAGACACCCGCATGACAACCAAAAATCTGGCCAAGATTTGTTTTTATGGGGTTACACTCCTCATAACGGTCTCAGAGGGAAAATGTATTGATTGGAATAAAGGGTGAATATCGACACAGCTACTGAAGATTTGGGGGTTTAAAAAATAAAGTTAAAAGGGGGGCCGCAAGTACTTTTCTTCTGACCACGCTCCTGGGAGGAAAACTGAATTACGGAGGTGATGAACGACGCTGAACAGAAGCACTTCTCATATCTCCGTTTGGTCGCTGGTGAGTGAAGACACCTGACATTCGTCTCCAGTGGGATCTTTGCTCGGAAGCGTCGATGCACGTCTCTCAGTTTGGGTCCCAGCATCCGTCTCGCCGCCGGCGACGTTGAACGGGTGCAGGCCTCTTTTTCCGACCGGGCACAGAAAGTCCCTGGTTCTCCTGGCTGCCCGAGGATCTCATGGTCCACAACAATTCTCAGGATGAAAATATCTCCCTCCTTACAGAGGTTTGGCCATGGTCAATGTCAAGAGAGCCGTTAGGCCTTATTTTGGGACTTATTTACAAACTTCCATGAAAAGTTTATTTAGACGCATGTGCTTTTTCCGTTTTGGAAGGTCTTCCTCAAGGATTTTTCACAATGCCTCAAAAAAAGCCCCTCTTTGTTCACATTGTGTGGTTCTGTTCATCATTCCATAAACTGCAAAAACCTGGAAAACGGCCGTGATGTATTCCAGGTCGTGGTTCAGGCTCGTCATCGCTCACGGCAGCAAATCCAGATTATTGACTCTGCGGCGAGGATGCGTCTAATGTCCTCGCACCCTGAGATTTATCGGAGCCGAGGAAACATATGACCCTATAAATACACCTCCACCTTTGGGAATGATAATTCTGCCCAGTACGGGGGGAAAAAAGCATCTCTCCTCTCAAACTTGAAGTGATGAAGTCTTCCAGCTGGCAGATGGAGAACAGCGAAACCTCGCTGCAGTTCTCCCAGACACAAATAAAGCATCCAGGAGGTGAAGCGATGTGGATCCTCCGGTAATACTTCATAATTCTCTATAGAGCCTATATAAGGAGGTTCAGTAGGGAGCCAGCGAGACGGATAAATGCATCCAATTGATCAGTCACATCTGCAGAGCCTGAAGTTTGACAGAGCTTTGGTTTCTGTTTCGATAATCTTCAGGTTCACCATCCAGCACGTACTCATTTATTTGCTCTATTTAGTTTACAGTGAGTTGAATAGATAAGCAAGAAATCTCTGTCGATGTGTGCCTGTGTGATCGTTTCTCGCCGTTTGGCCACCTGTCCATGTTGTCGTCTGTCATGACAGCGTTTTATGTTTTTAACAGTCAAGAACGGATCAAACATTCAACAAGTGCATGTTTTCTTCAGTGGCCTCCGTGGCCGCCATAGGTTCTCCTACACACTTGGAAAGGCAGAGTGATAAAAGCAGCATTCTTTTAGGTGCAATCTGCATTTTTGTTTAAGGCGCCAATAAATCCCACGCAGGAGTCCATCGTGAAGAATAAACTAGAAAGAACAACACATCATTATTCTCTCTCATGAATGTTCGACTCGATCTTCAAGCGTTCAACAGCTTTCTGTCGGGATGAACTTGCACGATTGAACTCTGGGACGAGATGGAAACTTGCAACAGGAGTGTTGACCTTCAGCTCGAGCGCATACCAACCCAACCGCAGCTGTGTTGTACATTTTTTGTTAAATACAATAAAGCCAGCGGGGGAACGGAGGAGCTTCTATGTTTTCACAAGAAAATCCGGTTTTATACACTGACAGCTTTTCTTTCTCTACAGGGGGCCTGGTGCGACCTCAGCGAGCTTGAGGCCCCCAGTCGTCTCATCTGAAACCTCTTGCTGCTTTCAAAAGACCTTTTTTAATCTCACATGTCGAGGCAACCCAAACAGATCAGGAAGGAGCGTCCCTTCCCAGGCCAAAAAATATGGCGTGTTTTTATTTACAGGAAGACATTCTAGAGATTCCAGAGTGTCTTGTTTTGTCTTTTTTCCTTTTAATTATTAAGTGTGTATCCATTTCATTTAAACATCTCCTGAGGCAAGGAAACCGTTGATGGGATTTAGTGCAGGGGGAAAAAACCCTCATAAGAAGAGGACGAATAAGTGGAGTGAGCTGGATGCACCTGGACCTGAAGCAGGACAGCGTGTCCCTTTCCTTCAGTGGAGACAATTGATTTTACCAAGCAGCTCCAGCAGCTCCTTTCCGTAGTAACCTTTCGCCTGTGCCCGGATGAGTAGTTGTTTATGGATGTTTAGCTGCGTATTACACCACACCGCAGGCAAAGAATGCATCCACTCGGCCCTCTCAGGATATTCTCAGAAAGTGGGGACATTGATGCTGGCAGACGGACCACCACTTCACACAGACCCTTTACCACCTCCCAGGCGAGGCGGCGCGCACTATCTTGTGCTCCGTGTTCCTCTATTAATGAGCTAAATTGGATCCGTTGTCTTTGCTTGGCTAAACAAACAAGGCCACAGCGCCTCGTGCCTGATGTGGACAGGTTATCGACGCTGCACTGCAGTACACCTAATTCACATTTTATGTGCGTAAAAAGTTCTCAAGGGCAGAGCTTTGAGAGGGATACCAAGGAAATATCCGTCCTTTACGAATCAACTCATTAAAAGGGGTCAATTTGCAGAATATTTTGAAACTGTCCACATCAATTTTGCTCCTCTTTGCTCCATTAAGAGGCTAATTGAAGTTTAATAAACCCCATGAAGACTTATTATCGGTTAACTGAATCAGAAAAGGAGATTAGGAGAGGAGTTAATTTCAAAACATGAAAGGGAAATGAAAACAATATCAGTTTTTTTCTGTTCAACTAAATCCAAAAGAGCCATTAGCCAAATTCTAACAAGATTTATGGCACATGTTAGAGAACTGATGGTTTTGGCTCAGTTTGTTGTACATCTAGTACAAATCCAAACCAAATCAAACACTCAAAAAAACAAATAAGCAAAACTACATCAAGACGAGAATACTGTGGCATCCTGAAAACACTCATTTTAAGAACACAGTTCTGAAACTTTCCTCCTTCAGAAATCAGACAAAGATTCGAGTGTTACAAAACACTGGGGGTGTTCCAGCTCCGTCCCTGCCGGCGCACCAATTACAGACGTCAGTGAGCAGACATCAAACCGTGACGAGCGTCCTGTTGCGTTGCCAAGCTCAACTTTTGCCATCTTCTCCATGTTTGGTGATTTGTTTGTGGTGTTGTGCTTTATCTCTGAGAGTAGCCGTAGGACTTCTCAGGGGCGCCAGCACCACCCCAACCGCAAGTGCGGACCCCCCTGTGGCCAGAGTGGTCACCACTTTGCCACTTTCAGTGAATTCTCTCTTTGTACAAATTCTTTGTACAAATTCTATGTAGAAATTCTCAAAAATGAGCTCCTCTAATTTCTCTCATACTACTCAAGTTGAACGGAGCACAATAAACATTTTCTTGCTTCAGTGCGAGTGCATAATTCAAATGAATGCTTTCGACTGACAGCAATTCATTTAGCTCCGCTGGCTGAGCGCCAGGTTTATATTTAGTTTGCAGCACAACATTGATTAACATATGAGCTTATCATACGCCCACCGATCCAAAAAAGATCTCCATTCCCAGCCTCGCTCTTTTAATTTCCTTGATGGGCAGAGACACAGGCTGATATAAGCACTGGAAGTCGCTGGAACTGCGCTTGTCACAGTGGAAATCTGTATTTGTCATAACTTTCGATTCCAGTTGCATCAGCCAGAGGGTTGATGTCAAAGGGACACGAACAAAGAGAGCTGAAACACTATAATTTATCTGATTGGTTCTTATTCTCATGTCAATATTAGTTTGTCAGCTCCGTTTGTTCCACAGTGTGTACCCACTCTCACACTCGCACATTCGCAGGCTGAGATGTGACACACTCTTCAATCACAACCTGTGACAACAATCTATCTTAGATTATATCGAGACAAAGATGTGCACACACTCTTTTGAATTTGAACATCCCGTCTCCCCAACCACAAATTGATAGGTGCTACCAGGTGGAAAATAAGATGTCGTTCCAGCAAATTGCTGGAAATCAGATGAAAACATGACGTGTGGCTGAAAGGCTCTTTTGTCGAGTAAGTTACTCCGACAGTCAGATTTTTTGAGATGATGGAGAGCCCAAAGTTTCCAGTTACGTGCCATTTGATAGCGCTCGTCATCGCGTCCTAATGAGCTGTCAGGGGAGGTGAAGCGGCGTGCTGCCAGACAGAAACCACTTTATATGGCTGCAGGCTAATCGGCATGCCATAAAACAAACAATCACCTCAAGGCCTCCCCCGGCGGTGGTTCATTGATATTTCGTTCACAGGTCAGATGGTTTGCACGACTCGGTCCCATGAATCTCCAAGGCTGCTGTGGTGAATCAGAGAAGTGCTCGTCGTGCTCCGGCGGGGGGAAACTTTGAAGCCGTAACAAGTCTCCCAGTCCTTACAAAACCTCAGAGGCAATCATCTAATGGTTTGGGCTCACCACACCGCCAAATTGTCTACTCAGCAGCACTCTCTGTATGTACAGTCTGGGAGGCTGCCAGACCATTTGCAGCCTCGAGCATCATCTGCCAAGAATCCCCTCCGATGAACGCACCCACCGAGGACCCCACTACGGCACGGTCCATCAGCCTGGGACGCACACCCCTTTAGCCCCGCTCCTGTTTTTGTCTTTGTCAAACAACCTGCAGCAACACACCGACTTTGCAGCCAGCAGCATTTCTGGCGGGGTCAGCCAGGAACCACAGCAGAGCTTCATCAAATCTAAGTGATTTGTTCCGAGCTTCATCGGTTCGGACTGCACTTTTTTTCTCCTATAAATCATGTGGAGGAAGATGCTGGACTTGCAATTTTTCCACTCGGGGAAGAAATCACCTCTGGACTCGCTGTTCATCTCCTGCTGGGCAGGACCCGTATCCGCGTGTAGCCATGAATGATCTGCTTCACGCTGTATATAACAGCATGGACAGACACGGCGTGTGCGCATGATGACTTACACATTGACCAGTTAAGTCAAGCCAGGGAGAGAGTGGGAGACGAGAGCCGTAAACAAACTCGACGTCAGAGAGGAGCCCAGTTGAAAGATAATGTTTCAAGGTATCACGTACCAGATAAGCTCAATCATGTCTCGGACCCTTTACAAGCAGGAAAAAAAGGCTATTCATCTGCTCTTTTGTGCAGCCAAAACAGTTTGTTCTCCTCTGGCACACTGATGGCTGAGCAGCATTGATGGGATCCATTTTCTCCGCTTTTCATTCGGCTTTGGTGATGGATGGCTGCAAGTGAGGCGTCTCGAAACCACCACGCAACTCCAGAGCTTGTTTTTCCCAAAATTATTCAAAAAAACCAATGAAGGTCAAGCAGCGCTACAAAAAATAGCCCAAAAAAATTCTGAATTGGACAAAAAATGATTCAATCAGAGGGATGAACTTTGATGACGCAACAAGAGGATTGGGGTGAAGTTTGGAGAGGGAACAGGGGGCTTCAAATGCAGCGTAATCATAGAAAATCAATTAAGAGAATACTGAAAAGACGGACTGGATACCATGTAAACAGATTGTGTTTTGTGGTTGAAAAACTAAGAATAAAAAGGTGCGAGTGGCCAGACACGCCAACAGAAGCAGACCTGTTCGAACGGAGATTTTACATGTGTTTTAACATCTAACAGTACACTTATTGGATGAATTTTATATGTCGGGGCCTTACAGTGATAAAATGTGTAATTGGCAAAAAAATAAAAGACAGAAAACACTACATTAACTATGATCCGTCACAAAGTCGATGCGATGGATGAAAAAACAGAAGACATTGAGCAAAGTGCAGAAATCTGTGTGGAGGAACCAAAGGACAAAGTAGTTTGATACAAAATTTTCAAAGATCAAACTCAGGAAGGTCAAGCAAAGGAAAAGTCTCAGAGCACAATAACGGGAGCATCTCCAGTAAAGGCTGAGCCAGTTGGCACCTTCTTCTCGAACATGGTATCACAAACATATGGTGGATATGCCTAATCATCCATATTCATGAAAATCGGCACGGTAAATGAGAGGTGCCCAACACCCCAGAGCGCCCATTAGAAGTCTGTTTACACTCAGACCATTAAACACGTCGGCCAAGCCTGAAAATATTATACCCGAGGTTCCAAAGAGATACTGCAATACTGCAACAGATGTATGAACACACAACAGCAAAGCACAGGAGCAGCAACTAGTGTTTAAAACCTAAAAAGATGAGGACACGTGAAACTGGGGCAGCTAATTCCTGCCTCCGTGGTTCAGAGTAGTTAATGTTAAAAACATTAGTGTCTAATGTACAGATTTTATTACCAGTGTCCTCAACACAGCTGTTGCTGATGAGCAAATAATCTGCATACATTCTTGTCCTCGCTGTAATCCACTGTGATGCAGCTGAGGCAACCCAGAAACTGGATAAACAGTGTGTAATGGAATAAAACTGTCCGGTTGCTATTCCACAAATTCCAATATGACGCAGATAACGGCATGGGGAGGGAACGCATGCATTTCACGCATTGTAAAGTATATTAAATTATGCTGTAGCCTGTCACGACTCTATACATAATGTCCACCGTCCCCGCAGGTATTTGCCTTTGCAGCAGAAAACGTCTGCAGAGCAGAACGAGCAGAGCTGCAACCATTAAACACGAGCAAACCACTAAAATCAGCAGTTTGAGTGATTAGCGAAGGTGAGATATGGTTTCTATTCATCTCTTCGACTTAAGGATTCTTCCACAGGAGTTGAGCTGTGCAATAATCTTTGTGCCAGATAAGGATAAGCATCAGTAAATATTGTCCTTTTTTTATAGATTAAGCCAAATAAGAAAATAAAGCAGATTTCCTAACCTTTCTTTTTCGGTCCTGATTAATTTTCCGAGCTTCATTTCTCACTGCCTGTCACAATCATTCCCAGCAGAGTCCCGAAGGACAGTTCAACATCGTTCTTCTTTTTAAGTGACAGTTGTCTGAGACTTGGACAGACTTGCAGGATTTGTGTCCAAAATATTTGATGTTATCTCAAATAAGAAACATTCAAGCTTGATGTCTGATGCCAAGGAAACAAAAAAAAAAAAAAAAGTGCAGCATTCGCTGGCCGGGGCCTGCACGGCCGTGGTGGCGGCAGTGGCGGTAGCGGCGTGGTTCCTGGGAAATGTGCAACCAGCTGGTTCGTCACATCTGTGAGCCAAGGTGTGAATCCTCTGCTCACATGAAGGAAACCAGATGGGACTCCCTCTTCATTTTTTTCCACCTCCAAAAGACGGTAAGTTGTTAAAGAAGAATTATATCACTCAGTCAAAGAAGTGACACATGGAAAGTTTGGTGCAGTGAATGGAAAGTGTCAGCTGCGGGGTGAGCAATGAGTTGAAAGACGTCCCTGTTGAATCATCCCTGTCACAAACCACTTTTCACATTTCATTTCGTCATTTCACAGCATATTCAAGAGCTGTCGGTCCAACGAACCGACTGCTGCGGACTTTTATCAGTCTCTCAGATATCCAGCATGAACCTGGATTGCACCTGAAGCCAGAATGTAAAATGAATTGCAACAATAAGTGGGTGTGGTTATTATGAGGACAGCATCGCAGAGGCGTGGCAGACAACATTAAATGAAGAAGTTGGACTCAATCAAATGGTGAGAAACAAGCGTGCCTCCATCCACAAGAAGAGACCTCGTCACACCGAAAACTACATAAAGTTTTTGGAGAGCAACTGCCATCATTTTTTATTTTAGTGTAAAATTGAATGTTGCATTTAGTTAAAAAAAAATCTCCAGTTTGTGAAAAACATGATCAAATAAGTAACTGAATTTGAAGGATTTGAATTGTCTAACATCATAAACATGGAATAAGACATACAACATATGATTTTTACACTGCTGTTCACTACACCTTACAAGTGTTGTCACTCAGACGTCACCTGTTACATGCTAACTGAGGAAAAATGCATAGCAAGCTAAATCAGTAACTCTGTTGTAGTCCCACTAAGTAACCGATAATCACCGGGCGCACTGTTGGTGAATGAGCTGCGGTGGAGGGAGATTCACAGAGCTGGACCCTTTTCGGCAGCCTCAGCGCTATTTGAAATCACTTTCCTCGCTGTTCAAAGCTAATGATACTAAACTATGTAAAGTGGTCGCTGAAGAAACAGGTGTAGTGATAAATCCTCCGTTCTGCAATCGACTGGTATACAATCAGTTGGGTGTGTTCAATAATTGTGTGGCCATTCGAGAGTTAAATTGGGTAGTTTGTGGTGCTCCTGACATTAAGGGGAACTCATTTCATGAAAGATGGAGAGCTTTTTGTTAAATATTGTAGGTTTTTGGTGTCTGTTTCAGACAAAAATCCTAAAAATATTCAAAAACAATAACTTGAGGGTGATGTGACAAGAATTAGGTGCATTAGCTCTTTTATAGATTAAACAAGCTGCTTTAGTCAAAGTTTCCGAATTAGCTTTAATGGTCTCTGCAGGAGCTGGTTTTATCCTTAACAGCATCTTGTTGATTACAGCCCGACTCCTGGTTTTCCATTTAAACTCACGCTGGCAGTCATAATTCACGAACACACCCCTTCCCTGGGTAATAGCAGTGTGTGTCAGGGCAGATGAAAGTCCTCCCTGAATCAGAGCCATCCAGGTGGATGACGGTCTCTCCAGCCACCAGCCCAGCTTGATGGATCACTCCTGCTCCGGTCAGTTAGGGAGACAGACATCCGTGCAAAGTTTATTGAGTAAGTGTGCTAATGGCTATCTTTATGTCCATTTTTCTTTCTGTTTTTTCACTCCTTTTTTTTCTCTCATCTTCCTCCATTGTGCTCTCTCTACTCTGTTCTTGCAACATTATGTAATTTAAACCTGTCAGGTCTTGGGGATACAACCCCCGACCGTGAGAAACGACAAAAAGCTTGTGAGAGGTAACGCACGTCTATTGGAAGACTCCTTGAGCAAGCTCAGATTTGTTTATAAGTCACAGACGGAGAAAACTTTGATCGATGAACGAGGCGGGGAAGAGGGTGTTGCAAAATAATGCGAATTATCAATGCGGTACATTTGCCTTTGTAGATCGCTTATCTAATGCAGGCCGATTATACCTCTGCTCAGAGATTGATTTACCACACACAACATGATTTATTACATCTGAGATCATTTGTGCCATCCAATTTTCAGCTCATGTTTATCACATTTAACAAGGGGACTGAAACTGGCTCAGCCTTTACTGGAGACGCTGCTGTTGTGCTCGGAGACAGTTCTTCAGCTGAACCTCCACCAGTTTGATTTTGCAGGGATTTTGTTTTCGCAGTAGTTTTTTATTCGTACATCTCATAAAGCCTTTTTTCTTTTGTTGATTTTTCTGCTGACTTTATGACAGATTGTCTTCTGTGTTTATTTTTCCCTAAACGCACTCACTTGTCCTCCACTTATACTATCTCCATGTTGCCACATTTCTGCCTGTGCTTTTGCACTCAGCACTCCACGCAGTCCCTCCTTGGTGACACAAGACAAATCACACACAGCACCTCATTTAATGTATGTTTTTGTGTGTTTCTACTCTTACTCTTCGCTGATCACCCACAAAATGTTTGCACAAGGAAAGTGTGATGTCTTTGCCTGTGCATGCAACTTGGCAAACACTTTCTTATGATGCTAGAAAATGTGTCGCCATGTGTTTAAAATTTAACTTCAGTCTTTATGATTTGAAACAAAACCCCTTGAAGATGGACGATGTGAGAAAAGAATGGCAGGACTCATCAGTGCCCGCTGAGTGTATTCACACCAACAATCCACAGAGGAGTTACACAACAAGGTATTTTCTAGATCTCTGCATATTACACAACATCAGCCAAATATAGTGTGTGTGAAACTACACTACCAAACAACAGAAGCCCACTCATCCAGGTAGGCTGCTATAGATTAGGTCGGTGTGGGCTTCACTACCACCCGGCCTCTAGCGGACTATTGATGGGATGAAAAACATCCCAAACAAACACAGAGACGAGTTGTGCTTTCCAAAGGTAAACTTTTTGTTGCATAAAAGCAGACTGTGATCTTGGCGCTTAGTCATCTTTTCACGGGTCACGCTGCAGAGCTCCTAAATTAGTTCTGTGCATTCAGTGTGATGATGCAAGAACGTGCTCCTCACACTAATACTTAACATACTGTGTCAGCGGACACAGCTCTGCTTTCACCACACGAGTCTGAGGTCAGGGCTGTAAAAGCAGCAGCGGGAGGTCAAAGAGGGACCGCGGCCGCTCACGGCTTTACTCTTCGCAAGAGGGAAATAACTCATCCAAGATGGCAGGGCCCAAGCAGCCTCATATGGAAGGTCTCCACTTTGCCCAAAGGTCAAATCAACAGGATTTTTTTGTTGCCGTAACAGATTTAAACTAAACGTACCTTTGTCATGAGTTTAACAGTCAATCTGTCAAATATAATTTTCTGAACGAAAACCATAAAAAGAAATGAATCATTCAAAACGAAGCAGACTGAATCGCTGTGTAACAAAATGCTTTTATCTCCAGTCTAATAAAGGCATCATTGTCTATGAGCCATCAGATGAATGTTGAGCAGATTAAAATAAAGACAAATGAGTCCTCGGGATGAGCCGCAGCTTTAAAAAGAAGCTAAAAAGCCCCACGTCTTATGCAATTCAAGACTTATGTTGTTTTTTCCTGCCAAGAGGAGAACTGATCCGCTTGAACTTCAGGCTGATCCCGTCTCAGAAGCACACCGAGAAGATGGAGGATGCTGTTGCTGCTGGAAGAGAATTTCCAGCTAAACATCAGAAGCTTTCCTCTCACCCGGAGTTCGCCATGCAGCCAAGCGCTGCGGGTTCTTTCTCTCGAGCAGCTCGGTGTATTCAATCAAGTGAAATGGGCAGTGAAATTCTCTCCTTCCCAGGACTGCAAGTCCTGTCGTGGGATATGACATAACATAAATCCAGGTTATTCATCATTAGGAAAGATGCTCATAATAAAGACTCCTGCGGGCTGTTGAAGGATCAAGAGGCTGCAAGGTCATCTCATTTCTAAGCCTATTCAAAGGAACTCTGCTCCTGCGCAATAAATTGGGAATTTCCAGCATGAGCTGGATGAGTTAATGACTTGAATATTTTAGGTTTCATCTTAAATTAATTTAATGATCTCCTTGGGGGGATACTTTTGCAGTATTTGTCCCACCCTAGTCATTGATAACCCAAACTACAAACTGCGAGAAGCAGAGTTGCAGAAGCATGGTAAAAAGGCAGCAATCCAAGGTTTAGGGGCCTTACTGAAGGTGATGGCTGCCCCTTTTGTCTCTTTCCAGCAACCTACAAAATAAGGATGGCACCACACCTCCACTTCACCGACCATTAAACAAAACGATGCAACATCGGTCCAGTGAAAAGCCCACGAATGCAGCGAGAAATATCTCCAAACTAGACACTCCCTCGCTTTTCATTCCTTGATTCATGACAACATGCAAGGTAGCCCTCTTGAATTGGTTCGGCTGTTTTTCTTCTTCACAGCAGAACGAATAAATGTCACTGATTTTTTTTTTTTTTTAAACTACCTTGGCCACTGACATTGTTATAATCCAAACCCATTAACAGCCTTCACTTCATGCAGGGGGAGAAGGAAGCTGCTTTTTTACAGTCGAGCTGTGAAAAAGCTGTTTTTGCTCATGTGTATGATAATGAGTCCTTAACAGCACCTTAAAACACCAGAAATGTCTCATTTTCACATAACTCCCAGTGATTTGTTTTTCCACTGTTTTACACCATAAAGGTAAAGAAGGAGTAAAACTAATTTCACAGGTAAGTTATCATCACTACACAAACAGCGTCCATGTATTCCCGACAGTAAACAAACTGAGCTTACTGATCGAACATAAACGAGCCTGAAGCATCGCAGACCTTTAGGGAACCCAACGTAAACACTCTTTGAGGAAAAATAAGGAAATGAAAGCAGATTAAATGTGTGCAATTTTCTCTGATAAGACACGCAAAAAGTCCCGGGGCGCCGCATTAAAAGATGCTTTAAGAGGTATTTGGACACCGAGTTTTAAAGGTTGTAACTCAGATCTCTGACAGGTTTCCAGAGGACACATTTTGCATCATTAAAAAGCTCTTAAACGGGAGGAACCTCGATTGGAGGAATGTGTCTGAACTCAACCCACAAAATCAGTCATTGCTGGCTAACTGAGCGCACATCCAAAATGAGATTACTCCCAAGAACTCCTGCATTTGACCAAAATAGGACAGTTATTCAAGATAAATACCTGTTGCAGGGGAGACTGGGGACATGTGAGGTAGCGAAGGACCGCAATATTTTGAGGGCCACAGTGAGGGAAACTGAGGTCGAGGATTTGCATCCTACAAAAGGTAAACCTGAACTATCCAAACTCTCGTTTATCATTATTTGCTGGCAAATAAGGGAAAAATAATTCAGTTGACGTTGCTTCTCCAATTATTCGTATTTGTCCAAACACGCACATCCCTCGTTGATTAAAAAGAAAGAACAGAGAACAACTTGTCGTTCCTTCATAAGTTGCGTTAAACAAGGCAAAAGCTCTGGATGCGTGTTTGTGTGTGACCGCGGCTCCTCGCGCTGCGAGTCATGCGCACTTCACAGGCTCGTATTTAGGTGCGTTTGGTCAGTGTGTGGCATAACTGTGAGTGGAGGAGAGGAGGCAGGAGATGACTGCTCCCCCCTCTCACTTCTCCACGGAGCCCCCAGGAGTGTGGAGGGTGGAGGGACTCTGAGGTTGGGACTGCGCGGCTGCACCATGAGCGCGTTTCTCGGCGCCGCTTCGGAGACGCTCGCTCGGTTCCACCATGCGGACACAGGCCAAGTTGGCGGCTTGTTTGCGTTCAGTTGAGCTCCTTTTTGAGTTGCGCTCACAAGTGATCTGAAACCTGCTATGGAGGACTTCGCGAGTCAAAATGAGTCTGAGCACTGACAATGTCACCAACTTGTGGAGAAATTTTTCCGCCGAGCTGGACGGGGCGTTTTCCCCGCACAACTTCACCAACAGCTCCGGGGGGAACCGCACGGAGTCCGCAGAGTTGGACCTCACCCGCGCCATCCCGCTCGGCTTGGTGCTGGGGGCTTTCATCGTGTTTGCCATCGCGGGCAACATCCTCGTCATTCTCTCCGTGGTGTGCAACAGGCACCTGCGGACCCCGACGAATTACTTCATCATCAACCTGGCCATCGCCGACCTGCTGCTGGGCACCACGGTGCTGCCGGTGTCCGCCACCCTGGAGATCCTAAACTACTGGGTGTTCGGCAAGATCTTCTGTGACATTTGGGCGGCGGTGGACGTGCTGTGCTGCACCGCGTCCATCATGAGCCTGTGCGTAATATCCATCGACCGCTACATCGGAGTGAGCCACCCGCTGCAGTATCCGGGCATCGTGACGGAGAAGCGGGCGCTGCTGGCCATGCTCGGCGTGTGGGTGCTGTCGGTGGTCATCTCCATCGGACCCCTGTTCGGGTGGAAGCAGCCGACGCCGCCGGACGAGAGAGTGTGCCCCATCACGGAGGAGCCGTTTTACGCGCTCTTCTCCTCCCTCGGCTCCTTCTACATCCCGCTCGTCGTTATCCTGGCCATGTACTGCCGCGTGTACATCGTCGCCAAAAGGACCACTAAGAACCTGGAGGCAGGTGTGATGCGTGAGAGGATGAACTCCAGCGAGCTGACCCTGCGGATCCACAAAGGGTCGCAGGTGAACGAGGACTCCGGGAGTTCAGGCGCGGCCAAGGGCCGCGCGCACCAGGCGCGAAGTTCCCTCACGGTGAAACTTCTCAAGTTTTCGCGGGAGAAGAAAGCAGCTAAAACTCTGGGAGTCGTGGTCGGCATGTTTACCTTGTGCTGGCTGCCCTTCTTCCTCGCCTTGCCCATAGGTAGGTCCAGCGGCCCCTTGCTTGCTGCACTTTGTCGCACTGCCACAAAATACAAAAGTCACCCCCCACCCAGTGTGATTTAAACCCCCCAACATCATTCACCTATTTATTAAGACCTGCAGAGACCATATTGAGCTGTGGGTATTTGAGCATGTGCAGGAAGTTAATCTGAGGCTGGTAAAGGCTGCTGCAGGTCCTGTAAATCATATGTGGAGCTGGCACAGGGGGAGTCTCCTGGGTTACATTTACGGCTCTCAGCTGTCACCAAACCCACAAGTGGGCTTTGATATACTGCAGTGGTATTTAGACACTGATGAAATTAAAGAAACGACATCAACCGCGAATTACGATAACATATGATGCAGCAGGAGTGGATTGATGTCAATTATCTCACCACAGCAGACGTGTTCCTTTGACTATTTCCACCACATTACCTTATTTAAACTTGATCTGTGAACAAAGTGTGAGACGCTGTAGCATTGCTTCACATCCTCGACAAAGTCAAAGCATCACTGACTCTGGTATCTGAAGTTGCAGTCCATAACAAGCGCTAAATCATTTTTAGGACCCGAAGGAGGACTTTTTTCCCCCCAAAGCTTATCCAAACATTCATCGTGTTATCTTTGCTCTATTCCTCGATTCTCAGTTGATTTGCTGCTGCAACAAACAAGCCATACTTCTTGTGCGTGCCAAGTTGAGAGTAGGTGGCCCTCCCTCTGCTCCGGTCAGTTATTCCAGAGGCCAGCGGATCTTGCAGAGGCTCACTGATGTCACTGACACTGGCACTCGTTCAACGCCCCGCTGTCCTGGCTGTTTCAAACAACTGCAGTGGAAATTAAACAATATACTGCGGTAAAAGGCTGCTGCCATGGGCACTGCTGGGGCGAGTTCGTTATAAAAGACACTGTGTCTGCATCGAGGGGCCCGAGTCCGGACAAATAGGGTTTTACTGAGCTGTGAGCGCGAGGGGCATTAAAGATGCTGATTTTCTGACAGCCGTTGCATTCGTTCTCCGGGGCACGATGGCCTCTGACTGTCTGTGTATGTGTGTCGGCACGTGTGTTTTTATTAATTTATTGTGGTCATAAGGGAGTTTGTTTACGCCCCTGGCATCGAGCTCCGGCTCATCACATCCTCACAGAGGCACACACAGGCGCACACGCAACTTGGTACCTGAGGCGAAATCACGATGCAGGGTCACCAAGCAGGGTTCACTCAGCCCCAAGGCTTTTTCAGTGAAACACCAACAAGTATGGAACCAAATGCAATTGACCAAAGTTCTTGATTCGCATGCCTGAGAGCCATCAAAAAAAGCAGATCGGTTTGGGGACTTCAGGAGGGGCCTCTTTATGTAATGCTACAGTGCAAAGTGCCAGGACTCCCCCCTCCCCCCTCCCCTTCCTCCTTCCCTCCCTCCCCCCAGACTATGCTGCACTTTACAGTCTGTGGTGCAGCATACTGATACGCTGTGACAAAGCACTGTGCAACTTTATTTGTGCAAATCTCAATTAGCCAGAGAGATGCACGGAGGGAAACTTCCCAACTCTCTTCTGAGGGTGAATTCTGGATAATACAACAACAAAAACTATCTACAATTTGAAGCCGGACACGGGAAAAAAAATCACTTTCTCACAATTCTTGAGCCGCCTCTCTGCTTTCGATAGTTTGGTGGGAGGGTTTTTTTTTCAGGCCGTGTTCCTGTTCCCTGGTGTGTCTAAACCTAAATACAGCAGCCTGATAGGCGATCGGTCCTCTCCTTGTCCTGCTCCCTGAGTATTCATTAGCCTCCACCCACAGAGTGGGATTTCCTGTTTCACACTTGTTATTACCCTGCTCCTTCCTCTGCATACTGTCACTGATATGTCATGGAGGTGGGGGTTCTGGTTGGCAGCATGCTTGCGCTGTGGAGAGCATGTGGGCTCTGTGTGTGTGTGTGGGTGTGGGTGTGTGGGTGTGTGTGTGTGTGTGTGTGTGTGTGTGTGTGTGTGTGTGTGTGTGTGTGTGTGTGTGTGTGTGTGT
>JASSRZ010000049.1:5968066-5991409 GCA_032164315.1 Malacoctenus gilli | reverse complement strand
ACCAAACCTAACTGCAACTTTGCCGTCTGTCCAAACAACTTGGTGTGGACTCTTCAAAGAAAACAAAACAACAACTTGCCAGCTCCTGAATATTATTGAAACATTTAGCTTCCAACTTATCTAAGAGAAGTGATTTTTAAAGTACTTTCCTGGGAGTGAACACAAAAGCGTGCCGTCACGTCCTCCTCAGAAGAACCACAGTTCTCACAAACTCAGCTCACTTGTGTTTATTGTTTCATGGCACTTTATGATGGCAGATTTTCCTCGCATCACTCGGTGCCACATAAACCAAGACTACAGATTGTTACAAAAAGGTTATAAAAATATAAATTGGAAGTTCGTGGTGTCATCACATTACTAGAACATTAGTGTTTGGTGAGAGTGGCGACTGCATCTTTCGCAGGAGGGAGAAATGCAGGGGTAAACTCTAGCTAAAAGACAAACGCATTCAGTAACATCTATCACTCAAAGCATGAGGCTGCAATATGCAACATATTCATTGTGTTCAGAGCCCACCGCCCTCTACAGGAGATCGCGCTACAGCAAGTCAAATCACACAATTATCCAAAATAAGTTACAAAAGATGAACCAGTGGTACACATGAGACAGTGATGGCTGTGGTCAGTTTAAACAGAAAAAACAACATATTGCACCTTTGACACCTTGATGAAGAGTTGCTCCTAAACTGTGGAAAAGAGCAAACTGAACTAAAAAAAGGAAACTAATTCACTTCAACAGCATTCATTGAAAAAAAAAATCACAAGAAAATGTAACTATAATATATTGAAAGCAAACGGAATGTAGAAAATATGAGAAAACTTTACACAGTCTAAGAAAGAAAAAAGGCATAGCATCATAGTTCATATTTCTGAAAAGCCTTTACCAGTGATGGGAAAACAAACAGGTTTCGAGCTGAGAAGGTTTTGGTGGTTATAATAGTGTGGGTGTTATAATATCAGATGGCTTCATGTCGTGATAACACAGTTGTGTGTGAGAAATGAATCAGGTAAATAGATAAAGACTGTGGCTGCTGAAGACGAGGCACAAACACGACGAGTGTCCACAGCAAACGGCTGAAATGTCTGGTCGGACCTTTGAACAGGAGGCGGAAGAAATCGCAACCAGTAAAACAGAAGTTTGAAAAATTTCTTCCGGAAAAAGCTCTCGGATCTCCACAAAACTGAGAAACTGTTAATTTGCGCTTGTCAAAATTTGGCTTTTCAGCAAAAAAAAAAAAAAAGGCCAGTTGATTCCTCATTTCTGGCTGGATTCCCTTTTAGATGAATTACAGTAAATTGAGTCTGTTCACCAGAACTGGTAGAGGGAAAAACAAGCCGTTTGTTTACATCAGCTTGAGCTCTCATTAATTTATTAATGCTGTATTTTGCAGCTGCCAGAAATGTCACAGCAAACTGAGATAACAACCACCAGATGAATCATTAACTGTAGCCCAAATTCAATCAAAACATTGTTAAAATACACCCACCATCTAAAAGACCGGGCTCTACACATTGCACGTATTGCCATGGTAACAAGATGGCAACCCTTCCAACCAGCAGTGGGAATCTGGATGTGTTTATACTTTTCCAGGAAGTGGGAGATTGGGGATTGCAGCTTTAGAAAATCTGGAAAGCAATTACTGAGGACTGGCTGCAGATGTCTGAGTGAAGCGACCGACCACAAGAGCAAACACACCGTTTCATATGTTCAATTCCTAAACTGTACACAGCGTTTGGTCCAGTGATGAATCAGGGAGACAGAAGCCCCCCACAGATGCTAGAACAGCATTCACTTTAAAGCATAATATACAGGAAAATGAGGGGAAAGCTGCTTGCTTCAGCCTTAGAACCTGAGCCTGAATACACAGTTTATATGAACAGATACAAAAAAAAAATCTATAATCAATGGTGGGTCTCTAAGTTGGTATAAAAAGCTACACTATATCAAACAAAAAACCTTTATGAGAAAAACAAGAGAAGAACAAGTCATAAATAAAAGCTATGGCATGTTTCAATGGCATCATATTCAAGTAATATTGTTAAAGTCCCTGATACTTAGTGGTTCATGTAAACATTGGAGTCATTAACACAGACACAGAACCAACAGTTCACAAGAAGGCAGCAGCAATTCATATGTACACATACACAACCAACGTCCATGTCTTTTTCATCATGCTGGTCCAGTCACATCAGTCTGTGTTAAATTCTTTGAGAAGCGCTGGAGAAATTAAAACTTTAGTATAACAAAGCCTGCAGCTAGAACACACAAACAGCTGAATGTGGGAGTGCTCAGCCATTAGGCTCGACTTTGGAGATGAGAGAGGTTAAAAAAAAATTAAAAATGAGCAGAGTGGGGGAAAAAAATCTGAAAAGAAGAAAAGGAGGAAAGGGTTTGGGCCTGTTGGAGCAGCCGACTAAATTTGCTGTGCTCAAAACAATGGATTGTTGCTCCCCTCTGAGGTCTGATGTTGGGAGAAACTCCCAGAGGAGCCCTGCAGCGTGTTGGATCAATGACCACTGACATTCAGGACACAAGAACATTTTCACGGACATGTAAAGCCTCTTTGTGTCCTGTCACGTCACCGACGGGACTTCCACCTCTCTCAATGGTGGCTCTTAAAAGAAAACAAAAAAAACAATACCAGCCAAATTTTTTGGGTCCAAAAATTATGAAAGAAACATGTCGAGCAGCAAGATATGCCTATCACAGGGACTTTGTGTTCTGTGCACTTCTAAAATTGGCTCAGTTTCCATACAACTGAGAATAGGCACTGAATGAGGTGGGTGTTCGACGGCACTGCTGCTTTCATCTCATTCACAGTGATGACAGTCTCATTATAACACAGATTCATCAATCCAGTTCAGAAAATGGCAGTAACATCTTTCTGCAGTGCCTCGGTGTTTCCTGTGAGGCAGTGGAGCATTTGTCACGTCAGTGTTATGACTTCCACAGGGTCGCTCTTGCCTTTGGACCTCTGCTTGCGTTTGAGGCGTCTCTGTGACAGGGACGGAGGAGCGGGGCAGGCTGACGGTGCTGCGGTAGCGACGGAGAGAGAGAGGAGGTCTGTGAGGGGGTGTGGGGACGGAAGCACGGCAGCGGGCTCCCGTCGGGGTTTGTGTTCTCTCTCCGTCTCCTGGCGTCACCTGTCAAAGCAGCCGGCTGTGAATGTGTGATGAGCTCCGAGGTAGCCCCCGCTGTAGGCCATGCTCAGACAGTGCCGCGGCTCTCCAGCGAGGGCCATCTGCACAGAGATGGGACCCTGCAGGGGAAGCCCCCGAGCCGCTGGTTGGAGACCTGAGGTTAGGCTCGGGTAGGACGGGAAGGCCGCGCTCGGGTTGATGGATGGAGCCCCGGTGAGCAGACCCATCCTGTGGCTTTGAAGGAAGTCCTGAGACATGTTCACCACAGGGCCCAACGCCTGGGAGTCAGCCAGTGCATGCAGCTGGGAGAGGGAAGGGGAGTGCTGGGAGAGATGCGGGAAGCCGTCGGGCTGAAAGAGCAGCTGTGGTGTGGAGGAAGCTGATGAGGACGAGGAGGCCGGTCTCTGGATGGCCGACACTGGGGAGAGGTGAGACGTCTGAGGCTGCGACTGCAGAGAGGCCGGCCGGTGGGGAGGAGTGGATTTGGTTTTGTTGGCCTCTTTCACGTCGTTGTCATGAGCGCTGAGAGAAGAACGAGAACATCATCCAGTCAGTATTGGAGGGATTGGATGCAAACTGATGGATTTTAATTAGGGAGGAAAAAACTAAAATGAAATGGTCGCACAGTCTCGAAATGTTTCGAAAAGTTCGCATGACTAATTTGTGCTTGAATATGACAGCACTGTACTATTCTTACACATTCAAAATAATATTCAGCAAACGTAGTAAACAAAAAGGTGCACATGCTAAAAGGAAACAATTGTCTGTCATCAAAATTAACAAAAGAGAATAATAACTAATAAGACATTTTACGGGGACTCAAATTTGAGACTTATTCTTACATCCAACCACAATCGTTCATTTCCCTGTTTTTGGCAAAAATAACCGATATCCATTGCTCATTAGTAACAACCTTTCTTTGTGCAATGATTGAGCAAAGGCTGAATGCTTGAGTTAACAAAAACTGTGTAAACAGTGTGCAGAGTAAACAGTTGCTCCGTTTGATCCATTAGGAGGAGCAGAGATCAGCCTGTTCTGACCTTTTTAACTTCCACACAATTAGTGTGAACATGTGCAAATAATTACACTTCCACAGATGCAGACAATAAATACACACCGAATCCCACTGACCAAGAAAATTGTAACTTAATTATAGTTCTTTACTTGCACAGCAAAGAGTGTCACATCAGTGGTGATTAGCACATGGGCAGACATTGCCAGGATTGAAGTCTCAACTGGTTAAAGACACAGGCTCATCGATATAACGAAACCATGGCAACCAGATATCTAAAGACATGAAGGCTTCTACGTCGTCAGCCTTGAGTGGTCAGCAATGCTTTCCTGAGTGTGTTTGTTGGTGTTTCTCTTACAGCAACATGAGTTCAATGCACTGCGTGAGGTGATCCCAAGTGTAGCCTGTGAGGAGATGCAGGGCCGTCGTCCAGCTGGGGGAAATTTGAAGGCAAATACGAGATGCTGCCACGCATGCAGCAGCAACCTGGGAAGGCCTGAAACTCAGGAAGGCGTGATCTAAAAGAAAGAAACAACCCAATTGATCATACGTGAATATGTAAGTCACACATATTTGCTTGAAGTCCAACTTTTGCATTCACCAGCCTCCTAAACTCACCCTGCAATGACACTTCGAGGAAGTAGTGAGTGTATTTATCCATGAATGCCTTGGTCTTGGACAGAGAGGACAGGGGCCAGCCGTTGTAGAGGTCGCCTTCCTGCACCGAAGCGTGGAGGTAGTAGTCGATAAAATGAGCCGGGGTGGGCATGCACAAGTTCCAGCCGAAAGTCTCCAGCAGCAGAAGCTCCATTTTGATCAGATCCCTCTTATTGAGGACGAGGTTGAGGCTGCACATGAATCCCAGAGAGTTCAGCTGCTCCAGTTTAGGAACCCGGTCCTCCTTCTCTTCAAATTTACCTAAAAGTAGACAGACAGAATGAAGTTGATTTTTATTCCTTGGTTACGGTTGTGAAGCAAAACCGTGTTTTTTTTAAATGTGGTCTTTGATAGCATCAAAGAGTTTCTTTGAATTTATTGTTGTGTGTAATGTTTGCAAAGGATTTCTTAAACGAAATTACAGTAACCTTGGGATCAAAAATTAGAAGCAAGGAATTAAAACCTGTGCAAGTCAGATTGAAAAAAATAGTGACGATCATTGGATTTGCTCCCTTTTTTTGTTATGCTGTTCATCATCATGTGCAGCAGGTTCGCAGTTGCCTCGAAAGCAGCTTTAACAAAACCCAACAAGTGCCTCGTAAGCATTAGCAATTAAGTCGACTACTTCTGAACATCTGGCCATAAAGCTGAGCTATTACACTAATAAGCCTGGAGATACATCAGTGTGGGCTTACCGAGTGTGCGACACTTAGAGTGGATTACAAAAGCCCAACACTTTCAATGGAAATCCTTGCTGGCTCGATCCCCAATATATCTGTCCCTGTGACTCACATCCCAGATCCTCACACACATCAGAGCCATATCAGCATAGTTGAAGCACCCCCCAACCCCTCCAAACCCCCACCACTCCTCCCTATCCTACTACGCCCTCCTTTCCATAGCAACAGCCCTGAGGCCTCAGGGGTCCATGTGGCCAATGAAGAGGGGTGTTTCTGCCTTTAATCCGAGGGTCCAAAAGGCCTCTTCTCAAACATTAAGAATGAGGGTGAAGGGGTGTCAGGTTACTCTGATACAGACTTCTCTGTGAAGCCTCTGCCTTCGACTACACACAGCGTTTTGTGAAGACTTGGAATGAAACCGAGTGGCTCAAAAGTCCTCCTGCCTCAAACTATACTAGGTTTTTGTGGCTGATATCAAGGATTGAGACAATATTTGCAGAACTTGCATAAAATCCTCTCTTATTTAAGGGAAACAATTTTAATCTCACTTTTGAGAATAAGTCAAATATCACGTTTTGTGCACATACAATGCACAAAATTGGTTTGCATTTTATACATTCTTTTACAGTCAAAAAAAACCCCAACTTATCAGAGTTGTTTCATGGATTAAGCATGAGCAAATTTTATTATTGAAAGCAAACAACCTAACCCAGATGAATAAAATACAGTAGGAAGGGTGAAAATACAGCCTGCTAAGGCTGAATTCCTCAAACACCACACAGAATTTTTAATTAGGGAAATGGGGCCTTCGCAAGTCATAAAAACAATCCCACACATGCACACTGCTGCCTGCTGATAGAGATTACAGTACACCCCCCTGCCAGGATTAAAAAGTTATGCATCCACTGAGCAGAAATATGCACCAAGCTGGGAACAACAACAATCCTCAGTCAGGGTAAATCTTCTAATCTGAAGCCATGGCAACGAGACAGTCACAGAGGGGGTTTTGCCCACTTTTTCGAGCAACAGACAGGAGTGACCACTCGAGCAACAATTGTCCGACATGCTGCGGTTGTTGTCGTCGCCTTTGTTGAACCTCATTTACCTCTTTATGCCTCCGTCTCGTTGAGCAGGGTGTCTTTGTACAAAGTGCAAGTTTTATCACTGATCTTGTGACCTACCATTAAGCGAGGCAGGGGGAGAGGAAGAGAGGGGGGACCTGCAGCCCAACATGCCAGGGGGGGCGGGAGTGGAAGGGGGGCGTAATTAAGGGAGGCAGTAACGGCGTCTCTCCAGCAGAACAGGAAGCACAATGAAATGGGGCAGTTTACAGCCATGGCGGCTCATTCCACTGCCCAGTCCACACTTGTCCCAGTCTCCCACCCTCATATCCTCTGGATCAGTGCCGTCTACAGCGAGTGGCGTCCTTTATTTAGCTAGACTGCTATGTCCACACAGACGCAGCCATAAAATGCCATCAATGCTCCCAATCTCCACACAACCTCAGCTTCTTTGATCTAGAGGCAGACAGCAGTCAATCACCTTATTGTACTATGTGATTACTCCTCTGGTTTACAACACAAGGGTGAACAGGCACATGAGGAACTTAGGATACCCAAAACATTAAAAGAGACGACAACATCAGAGAGACCAAGAGGAGCACGAGTCTGAGCCGCAAATCGCTTTGAATTACTGTAAGAAGAGCTGACTCCAGTATGCATCACAGCTGGTGGGACAAAAGATTCCCCTTATTTACTTTAATGAGTGGACACAGCAGGGTGCAGCCATGCAGCAAAAGACACAGGATGGTAAACATGTGAGCTGGCTTCTGGAGCACAATGACACGTCCCCAAGGGTCACATGCGATTCAATATTAAAGATTTGTAATTTAAAAAGACCTCCAAACTTAAAAGATTTTGAATTTATCTCTTTATTTAATGGTTACTAATTTAATTTTGAAAGAAGAGATAGGTTAAAAATATATGTAAGGAATAAACACCGGCCACGCTTCAACAGAGGCAGAAATAATTTCCTCAACATTGTTGAAAATCAGAAGACAGAAGACAAACGGATGTTCTATATCGCCTTATATGACTCTATTCTGGTTGATGTGTGCAGCTGAACTGGGCAAGAGACAAGCGACATCACAGGCAAGTTATCAGGCCAACACCAGGCAAACATGAACCCTTTCAGACAGAAGTTTTTGCAGTACAGCAATGTAATACGTTCCTGTTTTCAGTTGACCAGCAAAACAAAGCACTTTACTGTTGACTATTGACTAACAAGCCGGCATTTCAGACCGATCCCCCCCCCCCCCCACAACCACCACCACCACCACCACCAGCATGCCAGCCACAGCTTCACTGATGTTTGAGTGCAACCTGAGAAAAGGTGCATTCCTCTCCTGTGAGTTCAGCCTACCTGGAATGCAGGCAGCTCGATGATCCTCTCTGAGGTTGGCAAGCCAAGAAACAGTTCGCAAGCAATGGAGGAGACATCATTTTCATTTACACTAGCTCGCACACAACTGTCCCGTCTCAAGTGATGGTTGTGATGAGAAAAAGGTCAAGTAAACAAGCAAAGGTAAGAGGTCAGGGGTGAGAGAAAGGTGAGGTCCGGATGCGGGGTGTCCCCCCAGGTGTGTTGTTTGAGAAGGAGGCGGTGGTGGGGACGGACATCGGTTTTACTGATAGGGGTCGTTAGGAAACCTGAGCGCTGCACTATCACATTGAAAGAAAGGCCTATTTTTCTGTTGTTCACTTTGCAGACACTAACAGGATCCAGTTTATTTTGATGAGGCCTCAAAACATCCCAATTAACTCTTTTTGCTATTTGTCTTCACACAGTTTTCACTGTTTGCTGAAACATTTCAATATTTATTGAAAGAACTGATTTATGGTTTTATTGAACTACTTCTCCAGATGGCCAAATGGAAACTATCAGACATTAAATCAACAAAAGAAACAGAATCATCTCTGACCTGGAGTTGGTTTCCAGATGTTACAAATAAGGAATCAAACAAAGTCCTATTGTTTATTTCATGTGTCATGTCAACAGATAAAAACATGTGGAAATACTGAAAGACAGCTGAGTTTTGGGAACTGTGACGTGAAATGATTCAATATTCAAGCTACCGAGACATGATTTGATTTGTGTGACAAAGCATCTCTGAAATTTAACCTAAATTAAGTGAATACACAATAAATGCCAAGCCTTGAAGGCTACTCTAAGTAATTGATGTAAATAAAAAGAAACAGTTTCTCTGATTTGTAAATGTAAAGAACTATATCTTGACAAAGCTGAAATGAGCCAGTTCAAAAAAATAGAAGAACAGCTGGATTTGTTTTTAAACTGACAATCTAGGTTTTCCATGTTTGAACTATATTGATTCATCGACACGATTTCCTTTATGGGAACAATTTCACGAAACAGGCGTCGCTGTTTGAAGCTGACGAATTGTGGAAAAATACTACTTTTCAGCTAATCTTCACTCTCGCTCTGCTTTCACTCTTTGATTTGACAGCCATGAAGGAATTTCCTCTGCTCCTTTATTCGCTGGTTCCTCTTTCGTTGGAAGCGGGAAATTGGTCACAGCTCCATCACAGAATCTGTGTGCTGCCACCCCTGATCCGAGCACCTCTCACAATGTCAGTCTGGGCTGACCCTTGACCCCTGACGCTGAATGCTTGGGTGACCAGGGAGAATCCTGGAAACCCCGGCTCTGTGTACATATATGTGTGAGAAAGCGTATTGGGGGTGGAAGGGGTATTCATTGATTACTGGTGTAAAGCGCCTTGCCTCATGAGTGGTGACCCAGGGAGTGTGTGTGCAAGTAGCTTCAGGCACTACACACGAAAACATGAAACTTGACTGACTGCTTGTGTTTGTTCTGCAGTTTTGTGGATTAGAATTGCAAAGCAGGCCACAAACAAAAGGGTAAGCCGGTGCTTTGGTAGACTGTGATGAATACAAGCAGTATTAACTCAACCAAAGCCATCTGTACATTTTTACATAATTTGTTTAATTGCATGAGCCCCACGTGACCACTGCTCCATCAGAATTACGGTCAAACCTCCAAAACCGCGATGAAGGGTAGAGTGGGTTCCCTTTTAATCTACATTTCGGGGCACCCCACCGAGGGGTTCAGTTCTAACATGTCCCATTTTGCAGGCCACCACCTCTCCCTCCCTTTCTAGCCCATTTAACATCAGTAGTCAACCTGCCTTTGAAGTACCACTCCATTCATTTCCCAACCCCCCAGGGAGGTGGGCCTGCTTTTACTGGCGGCCCTGTCCCAGGACTGGATCGCTCTGCCTGACCCTGACAAGGTGAGAGAACAAGGAGGAAACAGAGCCAGCAGCAAAAGGTAAACGGACACCACCGGAACCCAGACGTTGTGCGGTGGTGGTCGTGACCTTTGAAAAATAACTTTCTAATAGATTGGTCTTCAGTTCTAATTAGATGAAGGCAGGAAAGGAATCCATAGGTTTGACAAGAGGTTGCCACAGCAACCACGTTCTCTTATAGCAACGTTAGCTCGCAGCGAATCCACCATCCACACACATAAATGCACGCCTGCACACACAACAACCTCCACCCCTCAAGAGTGGGCTCCCCTCCCCCTCTCTGTGAAGGGTCTGGCTGGCTGGCTGGCTGGCAGACTGGCTGGCTGTCCTGCCTGCATTGACTGGCTTTTGTTTGAGGCCTGACTCGGAGAGCATATGGCAGGTGCCCCTCAGCACACAGTCGTTCCCCACCCCCGGGCTGCGGGGCCTACGCGAGTGCACTGTGTCGTCAAAATGACTGAGCCGCCTGTGCTAAGTCGATTCACAGAATGCTCTTTATGAGCCTCTTGGCTGGGTCATGTTCAGTGAACTAAATACTGTACACAAAACAACAACATCCCACCTAATGACACAGACCAACAAAAGACTTTGGCTGCCAACATCAGGATAGCAAAATTGACCAAACATGAACATATCGAGAGCAACGGAGAAGAACTTTTATCACCGAGGTTGGTTGTAGAGACGTGTCCATGATGTCAACTATGATAACAAATCACTGCAGTATGCTGAGCTTTGACTTTGAGGACCAAAGCCTGCCATGAAGATTGATGTGATCACAGCAGGACTCCATGGAATCCAACACAATTTAAAAAAAACCCTAAACTTAAGGATAAGAAACATTTTTCTCCTGAAATACAAGGTACATTTCCAAGCATTTGTATTTCCTTGATTAATTGGGCTCTCTAAAGTGGAGTGAGGTCACTAAGTAAGTGCTCCACAGTCAATAACACTTAGTCCCCAAAGGTTTGAAAAACTGACCGTAATCTTACTCCTGCAAATGAACAGGGGCTCATCCCTGAGCAAAGACATGTGCACACAAGCACCCACAAAAACACACATACAATAGAGTAACAGGATTAAGCAGTGACTGCTGAGCGGCACAAAAGAAGTGCCGATTAATTAACCAAGCGAGGAAGCCAGGAAAGTTTAAAGAAAGACAATATACTGTATGTGCCTGTCAAAGGCAAGCCGTGAGACCTGGGGAGGTTGTTCAATAACTAGGCCAGATTCCAAAGCACCTCAGGACGGATGAAAACCCAAGACAACTTTGAATCAAACAGCCTTTCAAGCCTTCATCAATCATGACAGACACTCCCTCGAGTCCTGGAGGAGTGAGAAGCAGAAGAAAAGAGAGCGGAGAGCATCTCTCTAACTGGAAGCTGCAATCAAAGGATTCGATAAAAATCTGATTAATCTATCAGGCATTAAAAGAATAACCTTTGTCCAGGTTGGCTCAGCTAATACTTATATCACTAAATGAGACAACTCTCAAAGCTATTCTTAGATCCTCACGAGATTGCTTTTTAAAATTAAAAAAACTCTTTCAAGTCTCATATTCAAATTCATCCCACTGCAGAGACGTCTCTGATTGCAAAGAGGGCCCGTATGCAACTACACACACTCGCACACAGATGCACAGCGCAGCACACGAGTCCTCCCAAGTGAGCAGGCCCTTTTCCAGACTCCTACTTTGACAGCATCATTAGTCTAATTACCCTTGATGGCAAAGGCTGCATTAATGTAAAGAAAACCTCACAGACTGTTAATCACCAGACAGACATGCAGACACTAATAACTACCACAAAACGTGCACCATGCATCACCAGGAGGAAAGCCATTAGCACACCTGCTTCACACAAAATACTAAGAAACTTTTAAATTTCAGACCAAAGAAGCTTAATTGGTTACTCATCAAATGACACCAATTTGCAACAAACACCATGGTGGTGTATGAGACAGATACAATTACATCCCCTCTAAAAAACACCTGCAGTTGTCCACATTTGGGTGTTTCTGACAGGTTTTCTTCTTTAAAAAAGCATTAATAACTTCTGCATGAGGTTAGAATCTGTGGCAAACGTGAAGATTCTTTTCTGGGGGGTTTTCAGCATAAGGAAATACAAAAGCATCCAGATTTAAAGCATGAAACTACTCAAATGCAGAACTTCTATAAGAGGATTTACTGCTAAAAAGGAAGATATGGATTTATGTGGGTTCAGCGAGTGTACCTTTTTCTGTTCTGAACGAAGTACTTTTCACAAAAAAAAGAGAATAAAATGCCACAAAAATGTAAACGACAAACAAAAACACACATCCCAGTACATTCATCTCCAGAAATTTGGGTTATTCAGTGAGTGTGAGTGCCAGTGTAACCATGGAAGTCACCCTTAAATGTAGACTGACTAAAACAGAAGAATCAGCCCCTCGGATCAAATTACAGCCCCGATCTCAGACACAGATAAAGATCTGCAAACGACACCCAACAGTTTGTCCCTCAACAACAGCACAGCTGTCTTTCAGCTATGAAACCTTGTTTTGAAACAAATATTTTCAGTTCACTGCAAACTGTCAATACAGAGCAGATCAGATTTAAATGTGAAGCTGAAGGGGAGAAAAAAAAACATCACCATGGTCTCCTGAGTGGAACTCAAATTAGCCCGGCTGCAGGAAGTGTTTTACCTTGTGCCATCTGTGCATAAACCGCAGCTTCACTTTTAGCTCAGCAAACATACACTGGTGCCCTTGTGTGCGGCTAACGTAAAAATGCTGTATATTAAAGCCTAAAACACAAACTCTAAACAAACTTATACATACTTTCATATTCATATATATAGATACATTTACATATCTCTCTCTCTATATATATAACAAAAGCAAACAAAAAACAAAGTGTTGATGTGAACTGAAACCAGCAAAGATGTGTTTTGGTCGATGTTTTTGTAGAATACTTCCTTCAACAAGAAATCATGCAAGCAGAATTGACAAAACCCATTTGGAAAGCTGTTTCTGGACTTACTGGCTAGCAGCAGACAGGAGAGGGCAATGACGTAGAGCTGCTTGACGGCTACATCGTAGTGGTCCATGAACAAGTCCAGCAAGTAGACGGCCAAGTGGCGTGCTGTCGGGCATAACTGGTAGCGGTTACTCAGGATGGCCAATAGGTCCGCAAAGTACCGCCGCATGCCAATCTGAGGAGAGTGGGCCCGGTAGACGGGCAACTTCAGCTCCTGGAGAGGGAGAGGAGAGCAGAGATGAGGGGGGTATTAATGATGAGGGGTGAGAGGCGCAGGGTGGGCAGGAAGCGGTGATAAAGGAGTGTGGGGGTTGTAATGAATGTGCATAATAATAATGAACCATGCATGTTTCCTGCTGGCTGGCTTTAACTGCGATGGATTTTAAATAGTTATACCGTAAAGACAAAGCAGGCTAAAAACTGAGGAGGAAATGTGAGAATCGTGATATTTTTCTGATTCTCCAATGCTGCAGAGAAGTGAGGCTAATTTGGGTCATTGCAGGGGTCTCTGAACAATGGGGTGTGTGCACGTGTCATGTGGTTTGCTAAGGGGAGGGCCTCCAGTGGAGGTTGAGTAGTATATAGGATTAGGTTTCACCTCTAGCACATCTTCCATTCATGTTCAATTAGCTGCCTGTGTTTCAAAGTGGAAGGAGGAGAGCAAGGACATTAGCAATGAATCACTCATGGGCGGTTTCCCAATCAGGCAAAGTAAAGAGAAGAGCATTTTGTTTGTGAAAGCGACAGTAACAAACACAGAGCATTTAAACTGGGGAGAAGGGGGTTAAGAGGAAAACATCCACAAGATGGTCAGACTGTTTAATATATCCCAGGCCTGAAAATGGGCTGGACAATCCCAATCAAGCTCTGGCATAATTGGAAAATCATGATATTCATAAAAAAAAAATCAGTGCAATGATTTGATCATTCTCTAACATTTCCAACACTACATTTATAAAATTTTTAACGCTTGCCATTAGAAATTTAAAGTCTGGGCTCTGCTGCTTAAGCTGGAGACTAATTAAGAAAATAATTGGCAGATTAATCATAATGAAAACAACTGTCAGCTGCATCCTCGGGGCATTTCAAAATAAACCCGAGAAAATACATGCTACAGGCTTGCAGTCCTGCTCCGATCTTTACCAAAACAACTCGCTGTCAGGGTAAGACGACCAACACTGTGAGGGCTGCACAAACTGGCAAGTATTTATTTTGAGAGCAACTAAAACAGAGATGCTCAGACTGACACTTCCTTGGCACTTCCAAAAATAAACAACACCCCCCCTCCCTCCTTCCTCCTCCTTCACCAGCATATTGCAGCACCACCCCCGGAGCTTCCACCAACCGTATCACCCAATCCTCCCCAAACTCTCCTCTCCTCCCACTGCCTGCCTCTGGTCCATCTGTCTGTCTCTGGGTACAAGGGCAGGAGGAGAATGGTGGGTGGATGTGAAGGGGGGAGGCTGCTGGAGTCGGGAGAGAGGTGGGAGGGGTGGGGTCTATGTAGGGTGGAGAGGTGCCTTTGTGGGGGATCCGCACCATAATTAAGGATTCCACAGCTGCCTACTGATTTGCATGTCTGATAATTTGCCACATGCTACACAGCACTGCTATCTCCCACATCAGGGCATTATCTCTGCAGCAAACGTCATTAAGGCTGGTTGAGACTGTGGGGGGGCCGGCGCCATGCAGGAAAATCTGAGCACTGTGTGACGGCCTTTTCACACATGGCTCTGATACTGATTTCATCACTGCTCTCGCTCACAAATTTGTGCCACTTTAAGATAAAATGCTTCTGGAAGCAACCAACCACCTCCACTCATCAAGATAATGAACAGCAGCGACAATCGCTTCCCTGACGACTGATAGCTGCTTTGTTATAAATTAATCCGCCTGTTTTTGTTCATGAGCTGCTTACTTCTTCGAAACACCACAAAGAACTCATCATCGGGCGTTTTTTTTCCTGACTAACTGAGCAAAACACCAAGATAATACAATGTGTGTGTTTAAAGCAACAAAGAGAAAAAGGACATGGAAAAACTGAAAATAACTAATCATTTCACCATCTAAATGTTAGTTTGCTCTCAAAACACAGTCAAGAAAACGAATCTTCGGTTATTAATATTTGTTTAACTTATTGTGAGTTTATAAATCTGATATAGCTCTTCAAAGCCTGCTATTTTAATGGTCTTACATTTTTATAGTGTGTAATCATGCATTATAATTCATATAACCTTCACATCTTTTTTATTTGGTGCGCATTTATTACTGATTTAGTACATGTTCAATAAAATACAAAGAAATTGATTGCTTTCATTCACTCAGTGAGGGTCGCACAAACAAGAGTTACTTGAACAGTTTTCAAAAGGTGAAATAAAACCTCTCAACACTACAACACTTTATATTCAGGTTTATGAGCAGTGTCGTATGTCAGGCCACCAACAAGCTTGACTGCATCTTAAGAATAAAATCAATTTTAGTTCAAAGCGATGAAAAATATCACATGAAAAACTCTTCTTGGAAATTCACCGTCACTCATTCACCATTTCCATGCATCATGTGTTGCACCATCAAAAGGTATGAAGGAAGTGGAGGGGGGGGGGGAATCCTGGTTTACAACAGTCTGGCTTACTGACAAGATCAAAACAGAAACACATTTACTGTCAGCAGTGAGTAAAACGTGCAGGATGTTGTTTCAACTCAAACGAAGAGTAGCTTACATCGATCCCACGTTGCTTTACTGTAAACCTGCACCACTGTGTGACAGACACTGAAGTGACCGAGCTGCTTGCTCTTGCTGATATCAGCCAATCAAAACCTGATCCTCAACCTGCGGTGTGTCTCTTATTATAGTATATGAGAAAAGAGTGGGTGTGTTCAGCTTCCAGTTCTGCGTACAGATTTTCACTCTAATTGACAGCTGAGTCAGACCCTGTCCGGCATGAGTATAACGAATTAAACAGTGTGTAAGCCAGTGACTCATTACAGAGCTCACAAACCTCTGATTCACGAGCTGATACACTACAGTCCTTATTCTACACATGCGTGCAAGCGGAGAAAACATACAATTTGTGACACCCGGTTACCGAGACCTAATATGTGTTCATCCCACACTGTGCGCCGAGACGGCAGGACCAGTCTTGGCTTGAAAATGCCTGTCAAGTGACAGATGTCTCCATTAAAGTGACGTGAGGGAAGAAATATGATCACGCTTTGAGGTTAATTAAGACATTCTCAATTAATGAGCCTTAACTACGGCATGTAATCTAATTTGGATCATGTTTAAATAGAAAACCGGAAAGGCTAATTATATTTACCATGTGTTGTATGTGTGCTCGGACGGCCCTTATTTTCATTTTCATAAATCTGTAAGGTACCATTTTAAATCTTTCAAGTAACTGAAAAAATAGAACAAACCAAAATTCTATTAAGTATTTGCTTTTCTTAAGGCAGATGAAAATGTCAATGCCTGCGTCAGTCCCATTGAAAAGCCAGTTGTGTTTAATTCAGCCTAAGATGAAAAAGGAAAACAGTCATTTGAAAAGATGCCTTCACTCTTAAATAATGTATTCAAGCAGCCATAATCCTGTTTTCAGAGCTCTATTTATCATTCTGGAGGGTTGAGAATATCCAGAGCAACATGCTGCTGTGCTTACACTGATGACAGACCAGCTTAACACAAACATAACAGGGTTTTCTTTTGAAGCGCACACAGTCACCAAAATAAGAGCTTAGTCCTGAAGCACTACAGTAAACTCACCTTGATGCGGAGGGACTGATGGATATCTGCAGCCAGCTGTCCTTTCCACCACTGCACCTCCCTCTCCATCTTTCCCATTCAGAGGAGGCTTCAACAGTCAAGTTTTACCTGCTGAGACAGATGCGCCCGAATCAACTCTAAATTCAGACATGAGAGGAGTCAGGCTGACTTCAACAAAACCACCTGATTAGGGCGAAAAAGGGGGGAGTTTTTCCCAACAATTTTTTTCCAGGGTAAAAAAAAAATTGTTTATTTTTTTTTTAAAACAGATTTTTATTTGAAGAAATCAAAATGTTGGTGTTCGAGCAGAAGTAATAACTGTAGGAATTACAGAGGTTTCGATAAAGTTTTCTTTAACATCTTGTGATCACAGCAGAGGTGCCTCTGCCCGCATAGGCCATTTTCCTTGCTGGGGAAATTAAATGGCTCAGTTAAATGTCCACTCGACCACGCCGTAGGTCACATTATTCGCAGCCGCCTTCGCAAAGCTCACTTTGGACACTATTCGGTTTTTTATCGCAGCGGCGCATCCCTGACCAGCCCACCCGGCTCACTTTAGTTAGGAGTGAAAAACGCTGCTGGACCACGAGACAGCGGCCAAACAGTGAGGCTGCACAAGTTAACTGGCCACCGGGCTCAGACACGCTGGCCTCACGGTAAAAACACAAACAGCCACAAAGCTGAGCAGCCCGTCTGAAGCCCGCGTACACCCTCCCGCAGCCCCGGCGAACTTTTTATCCTGGTGGGTTTAACATGTGCCACTCACCGCTCCGACGGGAATGCCCCCCAGACCCCTTTGTCTCAGTCCGACATCCTGAATGAGAGAACTCCTCTTCGGCTCAACTTTGGGGAAAAAACACCTCTTTATGTTGGCCAAAGCACAAAGTTCAATTCCGGCGGCAGGATCACGCAACAGCTGCCACCGCCGAATCCCGCCGACGGGCCTCCGGTTGCGCCGTTTTCTCCAAACTGTAGAGACTTTTCGGAGAAAAATGCGCTCCGCCGTTTTCTCTCCGGTGGCTCCGCTGTAACAAAGTAGCCTGTTCGGCTGCACCAGCTGCTGCTGTGGAGCTGCGAGGCTCGTGCGCTCGACGTGAGTCCTCTTCCTGCCTGGGAGTTGTAGTTCTTTAGAGAAGCGCCCGAGAACTACAAACAGCTCGAGAACGACTCCCGACAACTTTACAGGCAAATTAATCATTTTGGACAATTTATTTTATCCTATCCTATCCTATCCTATTTTAGTTTATTTTAGTTTATTTTAATACAATGTCTTTGTTGATTTCAGATGGATTAACGATGTTGTGAGATATAGGTTCTCAATGAAAACCTACCCCATAATATTTCACGTGAAAATATTGGTTATTGTAACTCCGTGTCATCAATACAAATTCATTTTCAGACTACAAGCAAATCAATAATTAATGTCACGGAGCCAGGCCAGCTGAAAGAAGTAGGTGTTAAAAAGGCATACAGTGATACTTGGTGCAAACGTGCGTGCACCTATACACAATGTTCATATTTTTTTAGGAAAAATTGAATGTAGGATGACATTCAATTTTCTCATTCTCAAACGCACGAAAACTTAAATAACCCCCCAGAAGACAATGCATAAAATAGCAGCAATACTATTTCACGTCTTTATTGTAGTTATAATAGTTGTTTTCAGAATATTGCTGAAGCGTTAAAACCTGCATCATGAATAACTTTGGCCCAGTTTCTTTCTATTTGCTCCCCCTGGTGGTGAAGAGTGGTAATGTCCCCCAGCAGTCCGGTTAAATGGGTCATTGATATCCGGAGTGTAAACAGTAGATGTCCAGTGATGGAGTAATTAACTGTCAGTCTGACTATTTGCTTTTTTCTCCTCTTTCAAAAGAAACTCCTCATCAGCGTAAATAAGAAAGCCAGTGAAGGTGCTGTCTGTCCAGAAAGGGTCGAAGAAGAGTCCGTTCTGCTCCGAGTAGAAGATCTGCAGCCACACCTGGTCTGACTGCTGCAGGCGGAGGACTGTGGAACCAGATGCCACGTCGTGATTCCCTGTGTTGGCATCAAATGTCTTTATTTTATACTGTCCATTGTGCACCAGCCCAATGGCAAGGTGCTTGTTGGCCAGTGTGATGTCGTAGGTGAAGTAATACACTCCAGGGACAGAACAGACAAACTTCCCGCTGGTGGCATTGTAGTGGTCGCCCTCATTCAGCAGGATGCGGCTGAAGCGGATGGGCATCCGCTCTTTCGGGTAGCTCTTTGTCACTGCCACAGAGAAGGCAGATCGAGCTGCAGTGCCACAGTTACAGCCGCCAGCCGCTCCTGGCTGCCCATTGTCGCCCGGCTCTCCCTTTTCCCCCTGTTTTCCTGCCTGTCCTGGAGCTCCTCGTAGACCCTTCAGTCCCCGAGGTCCCGCTTTGCCAATCAGACCCTCACGACCTTTCACACCTGGCTTACCCGGGTTCCCTGTTCGCCCTGGGTCACCTGAAACACAACACCAAATCATGAGTTGATCCCATTGAAATAGCAGGCTTTTAATTTCTAGAATTGTGCATCAACCTGAACTTGAATTAGCTGGTAGAAAAGCTGTCCATGTTTTAGAACAGGGGCTGTCCAAGGCCCAAGCCACACAGTGCAAAGTAGTTAAATATGGGTAAGATATATTGTCAGCCGTCGAGAAGAAAGCAGAACTCCGATCGTGTAATTACATCTTGAAGGTAAAAATCTCCCACAATATTGATAATTGATTGATAATCTGTCCAACAAAGCTCACTACTGCCCTCCAAGAAGGGAATAAACTGAAGTGTTCAAGCACTTATCATAAATGCTGATATTGGCCAAAAACTAGACTCGAACTATAATGTAACTAAAAAGAAAGACATTGAAGACAGAAACAGATACTGATGCTATAATTTTATATGTGTTTAGCTGCACTGTTACAAAAAAGCATCCACACAAAGACAAGCAGACAGGCGCAGAAACTATGACACACAAACACACAGACACACACAGTTTCTTTTTTTCCCTAAGTATAAGTCAAATTGAAAAATATATTAGCGTTCTCATCAGATAACATTACTGGTAAAGTTGGCAGAGTTTTCCATGCCAAAATCTAGAAGCTGCTTTCAGTTGGATTTATTGGCACACTGCAGGTTTGTCAGCTGACAGCAACTGCAGAGGCTGATAAACCGTCTGGCTCTTCAAACCTTGTGGTGACACTCAGCAACCACTGGCTCCTCGGAGCATCTGAGTGGAGACGTGAGACTGGAGGTAATTGATGTCTACAAAGGAGAGAAGGCTATTAAAAGACTTTAAAGCTCTGCCAGCATGCAAATTTCCACTGTGTGAAATGTCATTAAGAAATGGCAGAGGGGAGGAACTGCTGGCGTCAAGGCAAGACCCGAAGGGCAAAAACATCTCTGTTTAGAAGAACGAAGCTGCAATAGATGACCTGAATAATGATTCAGACGACCAGAGGAATCTAGAACAAGCTGCATGATATCGATTTCATTCATTGTCTCTGCACAAAAGCAGCAGAACGCCGTTAAAAGTGGCCCCTCGTCCCAAGAAACAACCATCATTGAAATTTTGTATGGGGACTTTAAACTTTGTTGAATCCGTTGAACCATACCTGTTTCACCCTTCTCCCCCTTTTCCCCGTCTCCTCCGTCAGGGCCGTCCTTCCCTGGTGGCCCCATGGGGCCCGGCGTCCCCGCAGTTCCTGGACCCCCCGGGGCCCCTGCAGGCCCGGCGGGGCCCGGCAGGCTGCAGACCAGCTGGGAGGAGTGTATGGTTAAGTTACGACCTTTCTTGGTGGAGGAATTCGTCGACTGGGAGACGACAACTGCCAGCGAACAGATCATCACACACATCTGGAACATGGTGGCAGCTGCACAGGCACAGGAGGAGAATCACACGGAACATTAATCATATGCTTGGTTTTTAAAGTTGGTCACAAGATGATTCAAACATTTGCACTCAAAAGGAGTTGAATTGGTTCAAAGTACAAAATAGTCCCCGAGGTTCATGCATACAATGCTTCTGATGAAATTCCATCAACATAGCATGAAAAAACAACATGGTCTGACTGGTAAAGCACACTGCACTCATCCAGCGATTGCTGGGATTTATCATGCATGGTTTTTTTTCTGGAGGAAGAAAAACAGAGAGAACGTTGCTTACAGCGAGACGAACAAAAGGGAGTGTGTGTCAACTCTTTGACTCACAGAGAAACAACTCACCAGTGATGAAATGATGACACAATGGCCTTTTTTCCTCCTCTGTGTGAGCCAGTTTTTCGGCATGAGAGCAAACAATCCTCCCTACATGATACTCCAGTAAACAGGAGAGAAAGTTTTCATTCTTCGGGAGAAACACGGCGGAGAAATGTGCAGCCCAGAGAAACACAGCCCGTAACATCCGCCCTGTTTATGCATGTGCAGTGCCAGAAAAATATTTTCACCATGATGTCATGAAGCTCAAGTCACTGCAACAGTATCGTTGCAGCTGAAGTTCCACTGGGAGAAATGCAACATTACATAACAGGAGCGGTGGGGAGTATAAAGAAAAGTCATTGATTCAGTTTCTGAATTTCAAATGATACAAACACATACATTGGATTGACAAGAGCAAGCAGAACAACATGGTCTGTTGCTGCACTGAACTTCTTGAATATTATCAAGTGAATATGTGGGTGTGAGCTTGGAGACCTCGAGAAATGCTTGTTGCTCAGTCCTGACAGCCAGTTCAATCCATCATGAACATTATTGAAAAGGAAGACAACAAGCCTCAGCAATGATGACGAGTTCCATGTAAAAATTAAGAATTTAGCTTTAAACTTTCTCTTTAGTCATTTCAGTTTGTGAGTCAGAAAGTTCCGTCTTGTGTCATTGTTACATTTAATGTGTCAGAAAACACACCCAATAAAACTTCTAAGACTAACATTTGTGTTGTGTGATGAACTTTCTCACAAAGAAATCAAACGGACTATTTGATTTACAAAACGTTTTAATCTGAATAAAAACCTCTTGTTTTTGTAGGTTTAGTTCTTACCTAAAATGTGTTGGAAATTGACATCAATTCACATGTATATTGAACACGACAGAAAAAACACATTTCATATTTGTCCTAAAGTTTAATTAACCTGCACATCTCAAAACAAAAGCACAAATGAAATTCTTAAAAAAAATACTGTACAGAATTTTTACAGTTTCCTGCAACTGCCGTAAGTTTTACAACTTCAGAGTGTGACACATTTTGAAACCGAGCAGCTGCTCTGGTAAAGTCCTTTGGGTTTTTTTTCCAGGAGGTTACTGTCCCAGGAAGGAAGCCATGGGATCATCGGGTCGGGAGCGTTTCATGCGGAAGGCCTCCATCTCCTCCTCGGTGGGCGCCTTCACTTCCTGCAGACTGCTGTAAGGCCTCTTCCGCTCGTCCAGCTGCATGATCGCCTCCACGTGCTTCACCCGCTTGTCCTCTGCTTCAAGCGCCTTGAAAGAAACAGATCGCCTGGACATCAGCAAACCAAAGAAGAAGAATGGGGTATTTTTCAAGACACAAAAACCGTTTTACCTTCTTCAGCTTCTCCCTCTTTTTCTCCTCATCTTCCGAGTCGCTGCTGTCGGAGCTGCGCTTCTTGTTCTTTTTATTCTTCTTTTTCTTCTTCTTCTCTTTCATTTTGTCCCGATGCATCTAGTGATTGAGATTTTGACAGAATGAATAAGACCCACATCCAGCCTGGTATTAATCCAACCTCTTGATGCTGATTGTTCAGATGCATGTCCCTTACTTCCAGCAGAGACTTGGGCTCCTCTTCCTCCTCTTGCTGAGGCAGTCCCTCTTCAAACGGAACGCAGTCCGAGTTGTTCTGCGAGTTAGTCAAAATAATGTAAGAGAAGCTCAATAGCAAATATCCCATCACAAAATTCCGACTTTCTTGCGGCAATGTACAGACACTCACAATTTGGACTCCAGTCTCTCCTGTGCAGTAACTCTGTTTCACCATCGAGTGGCAACACTTGTAGCCCCAGAAGCCGTCCTTCCAGTACGAGCCCCAGATACACTGAAAGTGACACAGTTTTAGAAAACACGGCTAATATACCATAAACAAGACACCAACAAGTGACTCAACACATGAGGGACTATTCTGCAGTCCTTACTGTGTGGTTGTTGATCAACACGTCCTCCTCATACTTGGACCGAGCGACAGCCTTCTCAAGTCCTTTGAGTACGGCGCCATGACGAGAGTACTCCACATAGTCCTCCGTCTGGGCCAACAGCAGCTCTCGAGGTGGCGCATCCAAATGCTCCTGGCCTCCATACTGATAATTGAGCAGAAGTATTAATACTTTGGACGTTTTAATCTGACAGTTTTTGTCATCCGAGTAGGAACTTAAGAGAAAACAGAGAAACTTGATCAATTTTCTTAAATACAATGGCAGAAACATTTTAATTACACCAAGAAAGAAAACAGTTGAAAACTGAAATGAGTCCGCTAACACTGTCAAACCCTCTTCAGGAAGAAACAACACATTCATGTCAGGGTTAAACTGTCTACCTTCTCCAGGATGCTGTCCCTCTGCTCCTCTTTGAAGTCCTCCTTCTTGACCTTGAAGGAGCGATGGAGCAGCTCCAGCTTGGTGGGGTCGGCCTGAAGATGCACCTCGGACCCCCTCTCATACGCCTCCCAGGCAAACACTGTGACAGGATGGTTATAAATTTAATTCAGGAAACAACACGAACATGTCACAG
>JASSRZ010000049.1:5955978-5966174 GCA_032164315.1 Malacoctenus gilli | reverse complement strand
AGGGTCGATGTACCACGGCACCGATGAGATATACTGTGGGATGTGAGGGTTGATGTCCCTGGATGAAAGAAATGCAGTGATTATCAGAGGTTTAAAACAATCAACAAAAACAAAGACTCTATATCTGACTCGTGTCAACATTGTCTTATAGTCTTTCGTCCTGCTCTTGGAATAGTCCTTGAATAGAGGTAATATAAACTGAGATTGTCAAACGCTCATTTTTGGGTGCATCAGTAACATTCAAGCAAATTTGGACAAGAATTTGTCCCGTTCAGTCACCATATGATATAATTTGCCGAATTGACTAAAATGTTCATTTCGTATTACTTAGGCAAGGTAAACGTGTCGACTTCAATGGTGGCGCCTTTTTTTGCTGCCTGGGAGGAGACGCACTCACTTTCCCTCCTCGTCCACCTCGGCTGGAGCGTTTCCCAGCTTCCTCTGCTCCTCCAGCTCCTTCTTCTTCCTCCAGTCCTCTCGGGTCATCTTCTTGGGCTCGTCCAGGCCCACGATGCCCTCCGAGCTGGCGCTGGCGCTGGCGCTGGCGTTGGGCTGCTCGGTCATGGTTCGACCTGTCAACACGAGCACACACCTCGTCTGAACGCCGGTACCACCAAAACAGCCAGTAAAAGCCGAACAGACACAAACAAGAGCAAAACAAATTCATTTTGCCGCGTTAAAACCTGCGAGTACTTTTTGTTTGCAGGTATCAAAGTTGAGAGGAGCCGCCGTTGTTCCAACGTGAGCTGACCACACTTACGTTCAGACATTCACTCGTGATACAAACTTAGAAAAGCAACAATTTAACTACCTTGGTGAATTTCAGTGAGCACGGGATCCGATTTTCCTCTTAAAACCAGTACTTCCTGTCGAATGCTGGTCTTTCGGCGCTCTTCAGTCGTGTTTTGACTAAATTTCGTTTATCGCCATTTTACCACCACGCTGACGTCACGAGACTTCTTTTTCGTTGGTGTCGAACTCGTCTTCAATCCGGAAGAGCGACACCTATCGATCAAACGGCCACGTTTGGCGTCATTATTAGACCGTAAACTGTGTTTATTTTTGTAAAACGCCTCTTCAACATCGATCTTCACTCTGCTTAATGCGAGAACACTTGAATTTTATATGTGGAGCAGTTTGAGTTTGATGAGTTGTAAAAACTGAATAGTCATAATGTTGCTGACAATGTGCTCCCTACAGCAAATTTTACTTACAGTTTCTGTGAATAAAAAAAAATAGGAGTCCGATTTTGATTCTGTAGCTCAGAAAGTACTTTTGACTTCAATTTTACTGTGCTGTATAAATGTTACTTTGATGATTAACCTACTGCTTTAAAGTTGCAGCCACAACGCACAATAGAAACAATCTGTTCTGATTCTTGTGTCTGTTGGGGGAAAAAAAAAAAAAAAATCAGGTTCATAAGAAAAACAACATTTCATCATGAGAATTGTCATCCACAGCTTTGATGACTCCGCATGGTTTATTTTTTTGCTTTTATCACATGTACCATGTCGGTACTGTTGTGCCCAATGGAAACACAGACCAGTGGGAACGCTAGTTTGAGAACTCCTGTAAGTAGAAAGACAAAAAGGTAAAATGGTAACAACATAAGATGCCACAATGATGACAGTTTGGTCAGGCAGAACTTTTCACCTTCTTCCTCATAATCCAAATGTTTTATTTTTTTTCTTAAAAAAAGGCCAAAATGTGTAAACAATGTTAAGAAAAACAAGAGAACATAACAGCACCAGACACGATAGACATATCGACAGAAGTATAAAGAGACTGAGGGAATCAGCCGTTGAGCTGTAGCACCAGCACACATCCCCACTGTCAACCCGGCAGTCTGGAGATGAGAAGGCAAGTTTGTACCACAGCGAAGGCAGTGTTGCATTCAAGTAGGTGCCAAGATTATAAGCACTTTCAGTCCCCTCAATATCTGTTGACAATTGTTTTTTTTCAGTCTTTGGGAGGAGAAGGACGACTCACTTGTCGTCATCCTCCACTCTCCCCCAGTCATCACAGTCCTCTCCCTCCACTTCTCCATCATCATCACCACCCTCATCATCATCCTCATCCTCCTCATCATCTTCATCCACGTATTCCCCCCAAGTGTCATACACGCGCCCTCCTTCGTTCTCCTCCTCTTCTTCCTCCTCCTCCTCCTCGTCTTCCTCCAGCATGGTGCCTCTATAAAGTGTGTCGTTATCCTCGTCTTCAACTATCTCCATCTCCTCCATCTCATTGTCTTCCTCCTCCTCTTCTTGTTCTTCTTCATCTTCATCCTCGTCGTCATCTTCCACCTCTTCTATCTCGAGGCCACACACTTCCCCGTCCTCCACCTCTCCGTCTTCTCTCTCCTCTTTGGAGGGAGCAGACATGGAGAAAGCTTCCCCTTCAGTCCTGTCTGTGTGATAAGTCCTGCTGGACGGGACGAAGCTTGAGGTAGCAGTCTTTGTGTTGATGTAGAGACGAGGAGGAGGCGGCTCTGGTCTGGACGCGACAGCCTGGCCAGCAGGAGAAGAGATGGGAGCAGCAGAAGACGACGATGACGACGACGGCGGTGGCGGCACTCTCCTGGTGTCGGGGACCATCGAGTTAGTGTAGGGCACAGGAATAGTCCCCGGCCTCATGGAGGTCATGTTGGGCATGTATTCGCGGATCTCCCCGGGCTCCAGCGGGTCGGGCCCACAGGGGTCGTGTTCGCTGCAGGACAACTTGCCGTCCAGCTTGGAGATGAAGAGCATGCCTTCTCGATGCACCTTGCAGTAAGAGCTGGGACACATCTCACAGTAGGAAGCGGCTTCTTTACCACACACGTCACACTGGTGCCATGGACACTCCCAACGACCTGGAGGACAACATTGGCATGATTTGTCTATTACACTCTGAACGGGAAGAAATGCAGGATACATTTTAATTTGTAGGTAATTGCTGAAGAATCGTAATCTCTGCTTTGTTTCAAAAATATAGTCACCCCCCCCTGACTTGCCTGCAGGCCTCTTGGCCAGGTTGAGGCAGTCTGCGTGATAGACCTTCGGACAGCCGGGCCTCTTACAGGACACGATTTGACCTCCGTCACCACAGCTGAAGCACTCGTCTTCCCGTTCTTTCCTCACTTCTTGCTTGGACTTCTTCTTCATGGGAACCCGCCTCCTCCCTTCCTTGAGTTTCATTTTGTCGCCTGCTGGCTGGTTCTAGGAGAAGCAAAAGAAAGGAACGTTATCCAGGCAGCAAGCAGGACTGTCGGGCCGCTGTTACAGAGACGAAAGATGAAGCATCACCTTTGGCCGAACACCAAGGAAACTGCTGCAGTTGGGCGCGCCACATTTGCAGGCAGTCTTTCCATTTCCACGACACTCAAGGTTGTAGTTGAAAGTCAGCTCCACACCTGAGCATTAATGATAAGAAATAAGTCAATGTGTAAATTGGAAATAAAAATGTGCAACTTTGACTGTGCACTGGCGAGAATGAGGTGCAGTATGCTGCCCGAACCTTGTGGGATGTCCTGTAGAGCGAACAGGCCCACCCTGGTGTCCCCGTTCACCGTCCACTTCTGAGTTTCACAGTTTGGCTGACAACTGTGGTTCATGAAGCGAGCCTGGTTCCCTTTGGGTCCGGCGTCAATGACCCGGTCCTGCCGGAGACGAGAGACAGTTTTAAGTAAGTCCCATTTTGACTGGAGGGGAGTTGTCGAGCTGTGTCCACTCTCTGCGAGTTTGTTTCGGAAGCAGACTCACCTTGTCCAGTGTAAGCATGTAGAAGTTACTGATGTCATTCTCCTGAGCGTGTCGGATCCTGGCTCGACATTCTTCCTCATCTATCATCTCTCCCACATATTCACTCACAAAAGCCCCCTGGGGAGCAACGGGAGAGAACAAAAAGAGATCATTAAACATGGATATTTTTTTTTAAAAAGGGTGTTAAACTCCAAAATCTTTAGTTTAGTTTATTCCAAACAAACCTTCCTGATGTCCGACACTCCGCGTAAACCCCAGCCACAGGACAACGTTCGGAAAATCTCCACATTTGTGTACTCGCGCTTAGTGAAAGCCTGGTTCTGACAGCGCTCCCCTGCCGCGCACACCTGAGGGTGGCACTCGTACATCAGCATGCGATTAATGCACTCCGAGTCGGTGCCGCATGGGTTCTCGTCAGACGCCTTGCAGTTACAGCGAGGGATCTCCGACAAGTCAGCAGTAAAGATCTGCACCTTTCCGATTGGCCGGTTCACCTTAGGAAGAGAGGGAAGGGTATTTAACATTATTGCGGCTCTACATCGTGCTACAGAAGCAGGAGTGTATATTTGGGGTGACAGTGTACCTTTATGTGCTTGTAAGGAGGAGGTTTTTTGTCATTCTTTCTGTCCTCCTGAAGCTGCTTCATTTCTTTCTCTGCCTGAATCTCTCTGAACCTCTCAGCCGCCTCAGTCAGGGCTGCAATGACAGATACACGCGTTCGTGAGACAACAGCGAAACGATCGAAAAAAAGACGCACGAGTACTGGTACACTTGTAAATACCTTTTTTGTACACTGTGTCTGCACCCTTGCCCATTTTCTCGATGTTGTGAGTGTCGCCCTCCATGTAGGGGAAAACTCTGGCCTGGTATGTCCACACAAAATCTTTGGAGCCAAAGAATTGCACCGGAAACTCTCCCACCTCGTGCTTCATCCTCAAGATGTTATTTGGCACATCTTTGGCCAGACACACTTCAGCAGGCCACCACCTAAAAAGTGAAATCAGGCATCAAGAAAATCAATAAGACAGTGTGAGCACTTTATGCGAATCTCAGAAATCAAAGAATGAAATTAATGTAACGAGTGGATATTGGCTCAGAAGCACAAATTCTCCCGTTACAGAAAGCATTCAAGGCAGATCAGTCATAACGTACCTATAGCGCCCCCATTTGACCCAGAGTATGTCTTTGATGCGAGGCTTTTTCCCAGCTTTGCAGTCGTTGCAGAACCAGCTGCCCTGCGGCATCTCAATATTCAGACACTCCCGATGGAAAGCAGCTGGACAGGACTCACAGCATAACAAACTGCCCCCTGCACACACACACAGTCACATGCACACAGGAAAGACTAGTTAGGCCACTTGCACTGTTTCCTTTTTGGTTAATTAAACAAATACAATAACAGTTAGTCAACACAACTCCTCCACGTTGATATCTTGAACTAACTGCAGTACAGATGCGATCGGACGTCTCCATCCAGCAACAGCAGACTCACCTTCAGAGCAGACGAAGCACCAGCTGACGTTGATGTGCTCATGGTTCTTGCAGCCCTTGCGGGGAGTGAAGTGGTTCGGACAGAGGAAGCCGTTGTTGGCCAGCACCAAGCTGCCTGCGGCCATGCAGTTGTCATTGGCGTGATAGGCCACAGGGCAGCGGACGCATCGAGCAAGCCGACCTGAGACACAGACACGAGAGAGTCAAGCCTCCAAGGCAGTGAGAGTCATTCATAAAAACAGTGCATGCACAGTCTGTGGCTCAGGCAAGCAAGAGACACAAAAAACATTAAGAAATCTTCAGATTGCGTCTCCGGTTTCGGGCTCACCTTTAGTGCTGCAGGTGTTGAATGGGTTGGAGATGTGGCAGGACAGACACACGTGCAGAGGGCAGCGGAAGCCTTTGTTATGCAGTTGGGTGGCCGAGAAGGCCGTTATACAATCAGAGTGGTAAAATTTGCCACACAGTGGTATCATACAGCGCTTCACCCCACTGCCAGACTTCTTACACACAAAGCACGTGTGGGCACCTGTGAGGAAGAGGGTAACAGGAGGTCCATGTCAGAAGTGTCTCTGAAACCCCCATCGGTCAAACATTAAGTCCATAATTATAGACGGATGAGAGAAAACCCACCGGTGGTACATTCTTGACAGAAGAATTTTCCCTTGCGTGTTGCGGACACGCCGATGCACTGCGGGTGGAAGGCGCCGTAACAGTGGCCGTCGCACAACAACAGGTCTCCGGTCCTTTCACACACCTGCACATACACACAACGAAAGAGACAGGGCGATGGGTCCCCGGTCACAAAAAACAAAATGTGAAACTAAGAGACAGAGAAGTAAAATATAGAAAATACAAAATGATTTTCGCACCTGACAAACGTTCTCCTTTAAGGACGCAGCGCCTATTTTTCCTTTCACATCGACTTGGGAAGAGAGGGCATCATTCAAAGCAGCGGACAGGACCTGCAGAGATAATTTCATCTGTTGTTATCCCAGTACAGTGCTTGTGGACCCCTGGATACTGAAGAACGGACTCCCACCCCCCCTGAGTTAGGATGAACAACCACAACATGCACACACACCTCCTGTTTTGGAGTTGGTGTTCCAGTGTGTACAGTTTGCTCTTTCTCAGTGCTGCAGACCTCCGTCTCTGCCTCCTTCTTGGGGGTCTTCGGTCCTTCGGGGCTGGGGGGCCTTTCTTCTGAGTGCTTGGATGCAGCAGCAGTGGTCGACAATGTACTGGATACAGGCTTCACCTTCATCAGAGATGAAATCTGTCGAGGAGGGCGAGCAAAATATCAGCAAGATGCCGTTTGTTGGGCCACAAACGTGTTTGAGCTCTGTCGTACCTGAGTCTTCTTGACCAACACCTTCACCTCTGATGTGATTCCACTGTATCGCTTTAGTTCCTGGAGAGCAAATTGCAAGCATAGGTTCGACATTTTTTAAATGGGGAAAAAACATGAATAACTTCTGTGCTTTAAAGACAAAAAGGATGCAAGTCAAAAGAAATCAAACCCATTCGCCGTCTTAATCCAAAGAATACCTTTGTAGGAGAAACAGACACTTCTTCTATGGTACATTCCAGCACCTTGTGTGACAGCTTTCTCGGCCTCTTTCTTTCCGGGAGCAATATGTCTTGATCTACAATAAGAAAAAAAAAGAAGAACCACTCATCATTTGGCCTAAAAGTTAAAATAAGCAGCGCTTCTCGAACCTTTTTTGATCACTTAATATTTGGTATAAACCAACTCTTATCCCTGCATACCAGACATGGGAGGTAGATCAGTTTCTTCTCTGGTCCCTGAATCCAGGCAGGGCTGCGTGGGCTCTGGAGATGCTGAGGTCGCGGCAGGAGAAAGCTGGTTCTGAAGTGGACTCTGTCCGAGTTCTGCTGGCACCTCGGTGGGCTCCACAGGCGGCGGGGTTGAGGTATCAATGTCTGTGGTGCTGAGATCATGAAGTGCTGCCATCCCTGAAGTTTGCTGCACATGGACAGATCAACACAACTGCCTTTGAGGACAACATATAATGTGATTTAAACTGAACAAGAATCCAAATTGATTGGATTTAAACCAATCAAAAAATTCTGAAGGACCATGGACATGTTAGATATATACAGAAAGTCTTACTTAATATTTATTGTACTAAAATGCAAGTACAGGCAGGCAGTTTTTCAGTTGAGCAAATCAGTGTCTGAATATACCAAAGGGGAAAAAAACTGAAGTTTTTACCAATTTGGAAGACTCGGAGGTGTGTTTTTTGGACCTCCTTTTCGGTGCAAATATTTGTTCATACTCCTCGGTTGATTCCAGGAGCCTCTTTGTTGGTTTCCGTAAACGCTTGTTCTCCGAGTGTCCTGAGCGAAAGCAAACAGCACACAGTCAGAGTCTGTCAAAAGTCTCACCATCACACACACACACACACAAAAAAACGGATCAGCATCTGTTTTAATCTTACCGGCTGAGCTGCTTGCGTCTGAAAAATGTGAGTCACTCTCCGAGTGCTTCTCCACTGCCAGATCCAGATCCAGTGATGCACTCAGAGTACAAGACCCCTTCAACTCACTCATGACATCATCCTTGGTCTTGGCGGCCTCCTCGACCACCTGCCAGCGCTTCTTTGGAGCCACTGTGAAGCCTGTGCTCTTATCGAGGTAGCTGGCAGAAGGACTGGCTGCAACCAGAGAATCGGATCCAGCATCAGCCAAGTCAGCGTGGCCACTGACGAACTCCCTGCCGTAAGCCATGTCAGCCAAGTCGGAAGAAAGGCCCGGTATGTTGGGTTTCAGTTTGGCAGGCAGTCTTTGTTTCCTCCGCTGCTTGTCTGCGCTCCCCATCTCAGGACAACCCGAGAAGGCCTCATATTTGTAGGTGCCAGCTGCCATGAGAGCTTTGGGCCTGCTCTTGTTTTTTGCTGATGCGTTCTGAGACATTCTGGATCTCCCCGATTGACCATTTTCCAGCTTGATTTCGCGAGGGAGACCCACACACGAGCCTTTGAGTGGATTCGCTCCGGCAGAAGTGGGGATGACGAGTGGTTCCTCCTTGATCAGGACAGGCGTCGGTGGGAGCATCAGTGGTTTGCCGTCCTTCTCTCTGGTATCGTGCATGTCTTTGAGGAGCATGAGGAAAGTACTGAACTTATAGTTGGAGTCAGGCTGAAAGGAGGTCGACTCAGAGTCACTGCTCTCCTCCTTCACCAAAGATTTAAACGTTATTTCCTTAACGTCCTGGAAAGCATCCATTGGAGAAAGAGATGAGGATGGAGGAGAACTCAAAGGATCTGGAACAATGTTTTCCGTCTTGATCTTAACCGGCAGCACGTCCAGTTCACTTGAGCCCGCACACTCGGAGTTAAACAACGAGCCGTTGCGAATAAGTTTCTTATCGAGCTTCCTCGCACGTCTCTTAGGAGAGCTGTGATTCAGGGAGGATGAGCCGCTGCTGGGTGACTCCCAAGCCGGAGACATTTCACTTTTGATTGGAGTATTTGTAGGAGTCGTTGAAGAAGCAGAGCAGTCATCAGTGGGTGTCTCTGTTGAAAGCTGGCTCGTGGTCAGTGCATCTCTGAGCTCAGTCTCTTCTTCTGCCTTTAGAGCCCTCGTCATCAGCCGACTGCTGGCCGGAAGATCCTGAGAGTGCTTTTCGCTTGAACTGTACGACAGTTCAGCACAGCTGCCCAAACTCCGTTCAGGATTGGTTTTGTTAGTTGTCAATTTATTTCTCGAGACACTGGCAGATTTGCTTGAATCTGTACACCGGGTCGCTTTTTCAGTGCTCTTTTTAGCTTTTGTCGAACCCTTTTCCCCCCTGGCCAGTGGGTCTTTGTCCTGGACGGGGGACACCACAGTCCGTTTGGGGCGATGCAGCATTGGAACCGATTCCAGATCTGCATACGGTGAGTCCTTTGACTCTACCTTCAGTGCACATGTTGTTGTTGTTGTTTGAGGTTGGCTGCCAATGTCTGAGACGGCAGACAGACTCTTTGATCCACCAACTATATGACCAAAAATGTCCGACAAACATTTCTTTTTCTTCTTGCAAATTCTGCCCACATTCGTTTGAGTCGTTGGACTCCTGATGAGATGTTGCTCCTTTCTGGTCGGGGAAAATCGGGGCGATGGAGATTGAGTCGCATCCACAGGAACAGACGGGGGGGCCGGGGACGTTTCAGGGTGGAATGGGCTGGATAAATGTTCCTCTCCGTTGATGGATGTTGAAAGCCGACTGTCACTTTTCCTCTGGCGACCAGGGAGCAGATACTCAGCTTCTGCCACGCTGATTTTCCAGGCAGTCAGCAAACTTTTGGGAATCTGTCAACAACAGAATCTTCAATGAAAACAATGTTCCCAGTAAGCTGACATGTAGATGTACGGCATCTGTTTCCCAGGTTTTACCGTGTACTTGTAGTTTTTCTCTTTCTGCTTTCCTCTGCGTCGCAGCAGAGGAAGGTCATTGAACTGATGGCCTCCTTCAAACGGGACGACGGCATTCCCGGGCACCCAGGCCTGCTCAATTATTTCACCAATTGTCTCCAGGTAATATACCCGGCAAGGACGAGCACTTGGATCTATATCGAAATCACAACGACAAAAAAGAATGAGAGACTTCTCCCAAAAACCCCCTCACATCATTTTCTTTTTGACAATGAATTTTTCAGGCAAGCGTTTGAAACGGCTTGATTATGAACGTCAACATGAATCATCAAACGTCACCTTTCATTTTCGTGTGAAGCCCCTGGTCTGGATCGCAGATGATCTTGCTGGGCCACCACGGACGCCTGTTGAATTTGGCCCAAACTAAGTCACCCTCCAAGTACTTCACAGCAGGAATGGGCCTTTTCTTTGGGCTGTTGGACTGAAGCAGCACAACGAAAATTCTTAAATGACAAATGCAGCAACAACATATCAGAGAAGATCATTTTTTGCACAATCAGTGAAGCTGATATGAACCTGCAGAGT
>JASSRZ010000049.1:5916759-5955878 GCA_032164315.1 Malacoctenus gilli | reverse complement strand
ATGACAAATGCAGCAACAACATATCAGAGAAGATCATTTTTTGCACAATCAGTGAAGCTGATATGAACCTGCAGAGTTGATTTGGTTGGTCATAAGTTCGAATCACACTCTGATATTTACGTTGACATTTTTACACTCCAACAACAGTGTCATTTTTAACTGTTAATACTCATTTAAACATAAAACATGAAACATAATCCAAAACAAAAACTTATCATGGTCGCACAGAAGTTGCATTCAAAACATACGAGGTGTTTCCGACTCACGTTAGAGTTGGTGCCCGCAGGTGAAAGCAGTCCAGGGTCGATAGGCGAGACAAGTTCACAATCGCTGTCGGACTCCTCGCCCAAGCTCCACTCGTCTCTCATGGTGATTTCAGGCAGAGCGCTGGGACTTAGTGTTGGGTTGAGCTCAGAAATAGTTTTGGACATCAGATTGAAGACAGTAGGTTTGTACGTCCGTACGTCCTTCTTCTCCACGCTCTTTAACTCAGTAGCAGTTCGGTTCAGGGGGAGACTTTGGGAGTGGTGAAAAGGTACACCGTCTTCCCTGTCAGCAGGCCCCCCCTCATCGTCATTGTCCTCCTCATCGTCCTCCTCCTTAATGTCGCTGCTGTCAAACAGGGTGGACTCGAAATGGAGGTAACCGTTCGGGATGGGGGAGCAGTGCTCGAAACTGTCCGAACTGTGGCAGGAGAAGCCATTCCTGCTCACGTCCTGCAGACTGTCGAAAGGCTCCATGTCCTCGTTGCCCGGGGAAGGCGGCAACTGGACGCTCGGCGCCTCGAACCCATCATCGTCGCTGATGGGGCTTGCGCAGTGCAAGTTGCTCCGGGGACGAGCGTCCCGGTCCGTATCAAGCTTGTTGATGGCATCGCTGGGGTCCAGGGGCCTCCTCTGCAGGTAGCAGTGGGGTCTGTCGGGCTGACTGAAGCCCAGGAAAGCGGGCTGCCTGAGGCTGGAGGTTGGCGGCTGCACGGAGGACGCCTGGCCGGATCCCCGCTTTGCACCGCCGTATTGGTTTCCAATGGAAGTGCTCACTAGGCCATTGCGGGACCTCAGCTCCGGTTGGCTTGAGTCGAACACTGAGCCTACCCTAGGACCCGGTCTGTAAGACTGATTCATGTTGTCATGCCTATATCCTGTCAAATGAATCAGAGGGGAAGGTTAAACGAGGGAAATGGGACACTCAAGTTTACACTGAACACACTCGTGTTGTAAACAAAACAACACACAAAAGCATGCTGACTGAAACTCGGGCGCAATTCGTAAATAACACCACGGCGATCTCATCCACTCCTGTTAAAAACCTACCTACATACACGAACTAGCCGTGGACTGCGCGCACACACACACACACATACACACGCACACACACTCACTCGCACTAATAAGCCGACATTGCATGGCCTCCATTCTAGAGGCCAGTCGGACAAGCAGGAGACAAAACACATAGCCGGCGCGGCGCTGCGCTCGCACGTTTCATTCACGAACTATTAAAAATTACCGCCGCTTTGTCTGACGACCATGGGGTCGCCGACGAGTCTGAACGGCGGTGCGCTGGAGCCGTGGTGGAGGTGCTGACACTGAGCCATCACACAAACAGGCTACAGCGGCGCACCGACAGAGGAAGCTACTATTAACTCACAAAAAAAGCATTGATCGGCTCTAAGTTCACTGCACTATCAACACGTGGAGAAAGGCGAAAAACTCACCATGAGGGGCTCCGTCACCGTGAAACCGACAGCAGATCTCGGATCATGTGGCGCGGAGCGAGTGTTTTTCTCGGTTTGTGAGAGCCGAGCTGCACAATCCCAGCTGCAGCAGCACTAGTAGTAGGCCAAGGCACGGCTCTCATTCTCGGCACTTCATCGCCTCATCAACGGCGGCCCTCTGGAAAAAAAAAACACTGTCACCTTAAATACAAAATAAGGAAATCTCCGCTCCGCTGCAACATCTTAGATTCAGCGTGCCTTAGCCGGTCCCCTAACAGCCACAGCGGCTTATTTACTACATGGTTTTTGCCTGCTGTCGAAGTGCCCCTGGTTATGTTAAAACAAGCCCAGACCGACTGTGTTGGTGAGCTGCAACCAATCGGCACTGCTACCCAACCCCCCTTCTGCAGAGGGCCGTGACACTCACCCTAACACACACACACATATACACACACGTACACACACTCAGAAGCGCGCACGCACGCAGACAAGCATATATACAGGCGCATGTATAGTCAGGTGAAGTTTTTCCACGTCGCTGAATAGGAATGATAATAAAAAGCAATTATTTCACAGATAATTTCATTGTATGGGCTAATGAATGTACGTCTGGAGCCCATTGTTTAACTTTACCACCGGGGCCTGTGTATGTCGGAGTTACAGGAGAGGATCGACGGAACACAACGACTGCGTTTCGCAGATAACCACACGGCCTCTCCGGTCAAACCAAACTCCGTGCGCCATGTTGCCTCTCCACAGAGCGCGCTGACATGAGGAAACAGGCCGCCAGGCGCTCAGGAAAACGACATGAAGACGGGCTGAGTCGGTGCGGCCGCGCGCGTCCTTACAGCCGAGCCGTGCCGCGATCAGAACCCCGCCAGCGGATCGTCCTTCCACCGTGTCCTCAAATAGCACTGATGTTTTGTCCCGTGCGCTCGTCCGAAATGACGCAGCGAGGCGGCCACACACGCGCAAAACTTAAAGGAAGCACAATAGACTGACTGCAGCGGGCCAGTCCTGAAAGATCAGACAAAGACCAGGCACCTCCACGCCGACATGACGGCAGAGGAACTTAATTACATGAGCCGTTTCGTTTTCTCTGATCACCCCGTGGCGGTTTTGTTTAGCTTTCTTGATGGTACATTTTTTTCAGTCGCGGTGAATAATTTGAATAGGAAACCTCAAATCGAGAGGAGTCTACTCGATCAATGCTTTAATATCTTAATTTCTCTTTGAAAACACCTTAATTTTGACACCATTTACTACACGACACCACCTCAAAACCCAAGTCTTATAAGTTCGCATATAAAAGTGTAATAAATGGATAAAGACATTGTGATTTCACTCCTGTGCGGGGACACAAGCCCTCTTGAGTCTTCAGGGAGAACTACAAGCCGCTGACAGGATGTGAAAAAGAGTCTTTTATTTTGGTTTCACATACAGCACTTGAGCATTTTATTACATAATCCACCAAGCTTTTTTTTTAATCTGTTTTATGAAGTTATCAGTGTACCAACATACATATAAATCTGTAAGTGCTCATTAGGTGATGTGGATGACAACAGGCTGTTACAATACTTCATGAAAAGGATATTTACAAAGTGCAGCAATAGGTAAATACTGTGTTATTGGAAAAAAAAGATATCACAGATTTGTTTTAAATGACGCTAATGAAGTCTTCTGCAGTGAGCTCATTCTGGACTACATCACAAAAGAAAACGCAAACTGGACGACACACAGACAAAGACAAAAGGGACGACTACACACTGACATTTTCCATTAAGAAAAAAGTTGCTTTGACAGCTTTTTGTACCAAAATGTTTAGGAATGTAGAAAATATAACAAGAAGTCATAGAAATGTCCCACAAGTCTTTGAAACGAAACACTTTGAGTAAATAAAAAGAACTTTCTTTTAAGGTTTGAACCACAAACTGATAAATACACTTTTTTTGCTTATACTGATTAGTTTATAAGCATGCACATCTCAGCCAGACATACTCTGTATTCAGTCGTTAAATATGATTGGATTATGAGAAAGTCAAACACAGTACAGCAAGAGTCAGACTGAGCCAAAACAAATGAATAAACAGTTCCTTCCGCCGTTGTCTGAGAAATGTTTCAGTGGGCATCCGCTCGCTCATGCTACTAAATGCTTCTCGAGTGCAGTGGACACAGCTGCTGAACTGCTGGCTTCATCCACCTTGCCACTGGGCTCACAGAGGTCTCTTTTCTCCATCATGTCGTATGGATACGGCGGGACATCACAGCTGGTGAAGTCTAGTTTCTTAGGGACACTGCAGTTGGCAAAGTCAAATTTCTTGGGGGGCTCACAACCGAACTCGAGCCTCTTGAGCCGGGCGAGACTCTTGATGCTGCCGGGCGGCCTGCCGGGGCTGACTTTATATCCGGCAGCTTTGGTGGTACCGAGGGGCCTCCCTGGACTGGTTTTGAACCCGGCCGCTCTGGTCGTCCCGAGTGGGCGCCCGGTGCTCGTACGGTAGCCGGCCGACTTTGTGGTCCCCGATGGCCTCCCGCGCCGGCCCGATTTCACGATGCCCTTCTTCTTCTTGGAGCCCTCGGGTCCCTGGGCCTCGCTGCCCCTCATTCTCGCTGCCTGAGGAGAGAAGTCACTCTGGGTGTCTAGCAGTTGGCACGCCGCAGCTTTGTGCATTCCCTGTGGCAGAGGGGCAAGGCCGGCGAGGGACAGCTGCAGGCCGGGGTTCGTCGGAGAGGAGTAGAATTTGCTGGATTGTGTGCTACATAAATCAAAGTGGCTGGCTGGGTGACAGTCCTCTGCCAGGCCACCCATGCAAAAGTCACTGCTGCTGGTGGTCACTTGGTGCATCATTTTCTGTAGGTGTGCAGAGGAGAAGAGAAACAGCTGTCAAGCACGCAGCAGAGGTGTACGTGAGCCACGAATGGCATCTGTGGTGGCACACTTTCACTGGGAGCGAAAAAAGGCCTGTTAGCGTTGCAACATCAAACATTTACAATGACAACACCAAAGTACGTCCAAATACACGCTAAGCTTGCAAACAGCGCGGTATGCATAAAAATAAGCGTACACGGTTCCTTCCGGGCGAGGTAAAAGTAACAGGAGAGCATTAAATGAACAGTTAGTACCTCATTTGTTGTTGGACGTTGGACCGGAAAGGGTTAATGTCGAACCGCATACATTTCCCTCTTCTGACAGCCACAACATGTTTGGGAAGGCGCCGCACAAGCCGCTCTTTGCCCTCACACACTATTGTCTTGGAGCGCGACAGTGACTTCTGCCGCCGATTTCATGCTCGGCTAATCCCTAACGCAGAGCTTTGGATGAGAGTGGCAGCCATTTTCGGCCGGAGGAGGAAAAAAAATTAATAAAACAGTACGCGCTGACCGCGCATGCGCAAATCGAAGACCCACACAGGAAACGGATCGGAGTCGCGTCGCGAGCATCTGCTAAATAAAGATCCCATCCAGGGTGGCTTTTAGTAGTGAAAGATGGGCCTTGTGTCCGTCGAAACAAGGTTTTCATGATGAAATGGTGAAGCTTCGACAGACAGGCTGCAGTTCCGATAACATCCTTCAGAGAAGAATATATTTGCTGTTGATAACGAGCAGTGTGTCAGACTGGTCATTATATTTTATAATTAGTGCATGGAGGCTAATAATCATACGTAAAACAATCAGTTATGTATAGTAAGTTCACAGCCAGTTTGGTGGTTTTTGTGTGGTTTAAATGTTCTTCCAGTGAGGAGTCAGTTCAAACAGTTCAAAAACATGCATATAACCTCAATTGTTCATAGGTGTGATCATATATAACAGTTAGTCTGCGTTTGCCCTGAGATGGGCTGGCTACCAGTCCAGACTGCCACAATCAGCTCTGACGGTTTTTGAATGAGAAAATGAAACAGAAGATGAAGGAAAACAACCCTCTCCACTTTTTGTAGTTTTTATTAACATCTATATGAACTTGAGCACAGACACTGGATTTTTGGAGCAACCACAGTGCTAGAGCAGGGAGCAATGTACATTTATTGACGTATCCTCAGGTGGTCGCGTTTGCAAAATTAAGTCCACGGGACTTAAGTTTCCCTGATGAGCTTGGTCAGCTTCTGGATCTTTGTTTTGGTGGACATGTCCACGTACTTGTCACCAACGCTGACAATCATGCCTCCCAGGATTGAGGGATCAGCCTGTGGAAGAAGCAGGAAGAAAAAAAACAAACACATGAACCACAAAAAAAAAAGAAAAAGATTATGCATCCTCGAGGTAAAGTAAGACTGCAAAATGCTCATCAGTAAGTTTCTTTAGTCCCAATCCATGTATATGTACCTTTGTTTCCAGCTTGATGGTTTCACCCTTCTGAAGAAAGCCCTTAAGAGCCACTTTCAGTTCAGCTAGACTTGCTTCATCCAAAGGCTGACATTGAAATATGGGGAGAAAAAAAGAAAAAAAAAATTGATAAGGAGTCAAAAGGAACATGAACTTAAATGATACTTTCTTTAATATTGCCCAAAGTATAGATGGGAACAGTAATATAATGCAAGAAAAAAAAGCAGGTTTACTAATTTGTTTACCTGAGCAGTGGTGACTGAGCAGAGGACCTCGCCGCGGTGGGCGCTCATCATCTTTCCAAAAGCACTGATGACATCCCCGGTTAGAGTCAGACGACCATTGTCAGACAAAACGTCTGAGAATAAATACGTAACAAAATGCGTTAGAAGAAAACGTGACCATTTTTCATTTAATTTAGAGCAAAGGAAAATACATACATAATTTTACAACAGGTTCTTTTTTATCCAATATGTTATGTCCAAATTAGGATGGCTGGACAATATTAAAAATTGTTTTGTGAACTAATCCTGATCATACTCTATTCAGGGAGCAGGAGCAGTAAGGTGCATGGCCCCATCACCTCAAAATAAGAAGATCTAGGTGATTGTAGGATGGAAGGAAAATTAAACTGACTGAAAACGGGTACAGAAGCCACTTGAGTGAATATCATAACTGCTAGTGTAAATAAATCCAATTTCACACCAGGTGTCAATCTGCAGTGAGACATCTGATCTCAATTTATTATCAGGCACATAATTAAAATTTGCATCAAGTTACACCGGCAAAAGAATAGTAAAAAAGTATTTTTTCCCCACAAAGATCAAATTTTTTGTTGGTATATTTATAGTAGTACCTTCATGAGGTAATTTTCTGTGACTTGAGAATGAATCTTTTTGTTTTTAATGATAAAAACAAAAATCTCAAACTTTATTAAAACCACATGACACAAATTAGACCTTCACTATGTTCTGCTTGAGGTATTACACACAGGACAGTGAAGTGAACGAGCCGTGGTCAGTTGTCACTCACTGATGAGGTTGACTGTGATGGGGGAGACTTTAGCCTTTGCGAGGGCGTCGGAGAAGGCCTTCTGCTTGATGCTGCGCTTCACGTGAGGATTCATCAGGATGCCGCCCATCTTGGGGTCCTTGATCATAGACTGAAACACACGGCGACACACAGCAGATGGGAACTCCGGTTGACACAGCAGAGTCGGGGTGTTAAAATCATTTCAGGGCCCACATACAGAAAAAGCAAAACGGAATTGGGGCCAACCTGTAACATTAGGTCCTCATAACCTTTAACTAATGAGCAAACGGTACAATTACATTCTCAAATTTTGTAACCTTAACAGTGGTTTGTAGTCTCTCTAGCCACTAGTTTTCTCTTGTACAACCATAAAGCCTTCCTCTGTGGGTGACACTATTGAGTTATATGCGTTACTTGTGCTGAGACTGTGTCAATGTCAATGAAAAAATGAGGGACTAAGTAAATTTTCTTAGTATTTTTAATTATATTGTCAACTTGTTAATTTTGCACTTGACAAGGTCAATCAGATCACCTCTCCAACTGTTCACATAAACAGGACAAACTGTACAACGAGAAATTAGAAAGGATGTACCTAATAAGCTCCCTCAAGCATTGTGTTGAGATATTTCAGAAAATTCACTTTTACACTTTGTTTTCAGTGTTTTAAACTTACGTTGACTTTTCCCAGCTCCTGCTCCACCTGGTCCAGTTTGTTCTGCTTGCTGGCAGCAGAGAACAGAGCAGTGGCATAGCGGCCCTCCACTCCGTACACCTGGATGGGAGGCTGAGAGAATAAACACACACACATAGATATTACAAACATGCCCTGAACTCCAACTCATCCACTGCACGACTGTGAAGCGGCCCTTTGCTCCGCTCGGATCGGCAGAATTCACCTTAACCAGCTTCGATGCAGGTCTGATCACAGACGTGCTGAACTGGCGGACCTGGAAGAGACAAAAACAACGCGTTATAAACACGGAGAAGTCGAACGTTGAACCGATGAGCTCGTGGTACTTTCTGTACCGTTTACGTTAGAGATGGTTAGCTCGTAGGCTAACTCGTTAGCAGTCATTCAAGAGCAATGAGTCGTGCACATTTGATAGACATTCACTCTGGGTTTCTACCCATCAGGAACGATGCAATAAATGCTGCATAAGTCGTGCAGTAAATAAATCAGTTTGTGTTCGCTTGAAATCATTATAACGATCAAAATTGTCTAAATGTCTTACCTGCTGCCCTAGCATGTGTGCTGCCATTTTCTCCTACAGCTGTCTAGAGTAGAACGACCGACTGCGCATGTGTATTTGAGCGGGAGAAAGGGACTTGTGGGTAGTGTAGTTGTTGGTGTGACAGGTGGGTGACAGACGGCGAGGGGCTAAAGCCGACCTAATATGGCCGGTGTCCAAATATCAAAATAACACATGTTAACCTGATTGACAGCAAAAGAAGTGTAAACACATTTTGCTGCTAGTTTGTTATGTATAACACGTGTATTATCGTGCTATAAATACATTTTCCATCAGCCTCCCACAGTGCGCTCAAAATGTTCGGATTATCAGCTCATAGTGAGATGGGATCCATTAGGACCCCACAAGTTTTAGGTACAAAAACAGAAGCCATCCTGCCATTCTTCCGTGGAGGAAGAATGGCTGGATGGAAGAATGGAGGCAAATATTTACGGTTGTTATCATCAACATAATGTGCAATAATTTCACTCCCTCAAGATCAAGTGGAGCTCCACGTGGCCCCTGAACCAAAGTGAGTTTGACTCATTTGATAAAGGCTGTCAGTGCCTTGAATATATAAAACATAAACAAGGCAAAATAAGTAAAAAATAAAATTAAATTAAAAATAGAAAAAAAATGTCTTCATTGAGCCACCTCGGGAAATGATATCTGGTGGTAAAATCGTGTTTATTTGTGCGGTGACGTCGTGTTAAACATGATTTGTTGACGGTCCTGCTTCGGCCCGCAGCCTGCACGCTGGTTCCGTCCTCACGGTCCGCTGATACCGTGTCTGACTGTGACCTTGGCTGCATCACAAGGAGAGGCGCATCATTTGTGTCTCATGTGGACTCAACTCTTTTTGACGTCTCTTTGAACTGCGGGGAGCAGTTGGCGCATTCATTTTCACGGGGGCGCACGTAAGCACGCGCTCACACAAACACACACACACACACAAACGCACACGCACGTCGATGCGAATGAGCTGGGAGATCTGCTGTAACGACGTAGCGCAGCCGGGACACCGAGGCTTTTCGTGAGGATTCTTCTCCGGCTGGTCGGCTCGCTGGCTGACGGCAAAGCAGGCATGGACGACAAGTCATTCACCAAGGAGCTGGACGGATGGATCGAGCAACTGAACGAGTGCAAACAGCTGACAGAGAATCAGGTCAAAGTCCTCTGCGAGAAGGTAAGCGAGGCTTGCGCAGAGAGGCAGGCGCGTGTATGAGTAAGCGCCCTGAACAAGCCCGCCACCCTGCTGGCGGACCCCTCCGCCAGCAGGTCCACCCTGCTTTATTGAAAACGTCGCCCGTGGTGGTGGTTAGTGCATGTGGCCTTGTTTTTCTCATCTCGGCGCGCGCCGTTCGACTGCAGCCGCATGCAGTACATTTGTGATCGAGAGCTCTCGCCAAAAAGATGGAGGGGGGGATGCCTGCGAATATGTTTTCCCGAGCTACGCCCACGGTCGGTGCCTCCTCGCCGCTGGAGCGCACTGCCAGCAGCACAGCGCGCTCCACGCAGATCCGCTGCACGTTTGACAGCCCGACCATGTCTCAATGTTTACCTGTAATCACACTTGTTTACAGCACATGCCCACTGTGCGCTCCCACACAGCGCCCCGGTACCTGTTAACCACCCTCCTCCTCCTCCTCTTCCTCCTCCTCCTATCATTTGGTTTTCCCTCACAGGCCAAGGAGATCCTGACAAAGGAGTCCAATGTGCAGGAGGTGAGATGTCCAGTGACGGTCTGCGGAGACGTTCATGGACAGTTTCATGACCTCATGGAGCTGTTTAAGATTGGGGGGAGGTCTCCTGACACAAACTACCTCTTCATGGGAGACTACGTGGACAGAGGCTACTACTCCGTAGAGACAGTCACACTCCTGGTGTCCCTAAAGGTGAAAACAAACATCATGCCACTGATCTGTCGTTCTTCGGAAGAAGGGGTCGGCGGACCCTCTTCCCTTCTCTGCCATTTCTGTGTTTCTTTGGCAAAACACCTCAACAAATGAGATAGAGCTGAACTGGTATTGCTGAAAGCCTGGTTGCGTTATGAAGGGTTTTGTTGTCCATAGGTCAGGTTTCGTGAACGGATCACAATCCTGAGAGGGAACCACGAGAGCAGACAGATCACGCAGGTGTACGGATTTTACGACGAGTGCTTGAGGAAATACGGCAACGCAAATGTTTGGAAGTACTTCACAGACCTGTTTGATTATCTGCCGCTCACTGCGCTGGTAGATAACCAGGTAAGGCGGTGGATTTACGCCAGACACCTGCCATGAAGCACAGCAACACATTCTTTTCCTGCTTTTTTTATTCTAGATTTTCTGCCTCCATGGAGGACTGTCGCCTTCAATAGACACATTGGAACACATCAGAGCGCTGGATCGCTTGCAAGAGGTTCCTCATGAGGTATCTCATCATCGTGTTTTCTACTGTAACTTCACAAACTTCCTCGTCTCCACTTTTATTGTTGTAACATATCAGGATATCAAGTTCGTATGTTTCAACCAAGTACACGTCCTGTTATATTGTCCAACATGGACTTTTGAATGAAAAAAATAACAAGTGTTTGCCGTCTCCAGGGTCCGATGTGTGACTTGTTATGGTCAGACCCGGATGACCGCGGGGGCTGGGGTATCTCCCCCCGCGGTGCTGGCTACACGTTCGGCCAGGATATTTCGGAAACTTTCAACCACGCCAACGGCCTCACTTTGGTTTCAAGAGCCCACCAGCTGGTGATGGAGGTACTCAGACTCCCCTTTTTTTTTGTTCAGATGAAAAAAGTTCAGCCCTTTTTTTTCAGCAGCTCCACATATGTTGCTCTCACAGTGCAAGCAATGTGACGGTAAATAACTCGGGACTGATCTGTTGATTCAGGGCTATAACTGGTGCCACGACCGCAATGTGGTGACAATTTTCAGCGCCCCAAACTATTGTTATCGATGTGGAAACCAGGCAGCAATCATGGAACTTGACGACACTTTGAAATACTCCTTGTAAGTAATGTTTGAATATATCACTGCTGTAGTGCATTTGCATGTCACTTGATTATTGGAATAACTATTTTAAGATGATCACATCGGTAATAAAAGGATGTGATTTTTGTTGTCCAAGTAAAATCGCTTGAATCTGTTGTTGAGCAGCTTTTCCCACTTGTTTGCTTCAGCCTACAGTTTGACCCCGCACCGCGCAGAGGCGAGCCGCACGTGACGCGGCGCACACCGGACTATTTCCTGTGAGGCTCGTCAGTCGGAGCGGTAACAGGCTGCAGGGGGGGGCGGGGGCTTGAGAAAAGAAGCGTTCAGAAAGAAAAACCTCAAAGATTGTGTGCCATAATCACAACAAAACAGAAACTGTCCTATCTAACTACACACCACCGTATTTTCAACTTTTTCCTCTCTGTGCATGACGTTTTAATCGCTAGAAATGGTTGCAAACCATGAACTTTACTGTCATAATACCTGCTGGTTTGTCAGGACAAACGAACTAATGCTGAGAGTAACGACTAAATGTTTGTAATCTTTGTGTTAGGGTGTTAACAATGACCAGAGTGTGTTGCCATATACAGTATATAGCTGCATCTTTCACTCGGCATGGCCTCTGATCAAAGGTTGCAGTACATATAATGTGAACTATTTTCTTTTTTGTAACTGAAGCGCAGCTGTTTAATTTGTGAAGTGAGACTATCGGGACAAACAATACATGTTCTCTTTGCACTTTTGTATTTGGTTTCTAATCACATGGCACTGACAGACTCTGTTCTTTTTTTACACAGTGGTTTGGTGCAAGTAGCTCTCTTTCTGCTTTCTCTTTCGGGGAGTTATCGCACTTCATTTAGTTTGGCAATATCGATACAAACGGCACCAAATGCAAGGAGAACAAATGGTGACAAGTCAGTGTTTTGCAGCCACAGCTCTTCAAAAATAAAGACAGAGGACGCTCGGTCATTTGTTACCATTGGACGCGGTTTGTGGCGGCGTTATTTCCCACAGCTCTCATCAGTCTCCACTAGGTGGAAACAGACACCTGAAATCTGTGTTGATGATCGACTCTGACGAGATAATCAACCGAAGGACATTCAGCCTTTCATTGTGAATGTGTGCAGGATCCTTTTCAGTTTGACTCCTGGATATATATTTTATTTATCTTACAAGTTATTCAGTATTTCATGTTTTTTAAAGAATGCCAAATGAATACTGTTAATTTGTAGCATGCCATTTCAAGCCAGTTAATGACTCTTTTTAAATGGTACTTTTATTATTTATTCATTTTATATTCCTTCTCTTTTTGTGGATGTCTGTATTTATGTTTTAAATTCTTACATGAACCAAAAAAAATTAGCTTGGTTTATTTTACTTTTACTTTCATAAGACTTGAGTGTCCTCTATGAATGTCATACTGTTGCACATTGAGTTGTGAGTGCGTGCGTGTGTGCGTGCGTGTGTGTGGAAATCCTGCAAAGTTTTAACAAATATTAATGATTTACTGCCTGTAAGTCAAGTCAGCGAAAACGCATGGAGCATTGACGGATGCAGTGTCCGGATCGCTGCTGAAAATAAAAGCATGATTTAAAGGACTGCATCGGGAGTGGACCTTACTTTTGTCACCTCCAATATTTGCATCTTATTCTGTTTGTTTTAAAGGAGAGTAAAAAACATCAACGTGGATATTTGATGGCTTTCAGGGAGGATCATTAAACTGTTGTGGGGTTTTTTTTCCATCTCGATGGAGGGAAGCGGGGCTTTTACTTTCTCGGGGAGGTTCCTGACACTGGGGGATGTGCCTCTGTGCGCTCTCTGGCTGTGCTGACGCCGCTGCATGAAAAATTAGCTGGCCGCATCCTTTCAGGGACACCTCTCACGGACTGCCCGAGCCCCACAGTGCAGTAAGTAACCCGTGCACACGCATGTCACTTGGTTGTTTTGGGTTGTTGTTTTTTTTTAACCCCACCTCGCAGGTCCGCACGGAGGAGAGCCGACGTGTGATCTGCAGCTGTGGGGAGGAAACAGTGATCAGACTAGTTGGGCTCCTGGAGGAGCCTGCTGGATGTGTGGATGTGGCAGGCTGATACTAGTTGAATCTGGGGCGCGCAGCTGGACACTTATCGGGCCGGACAGATGCCGAGGATAATTAGCTATTGAGATGACACTTGGATTGTTATTATTATCTTTGTGTTCACTGTTCTGCTGAAGGTTTCGGTGTCCTCCCCCCCCCCTTCAAGCAGCCTACACATGCAAGAACACCTCCAGTCACAGTCCAGATTTGACTGGTCTAAGTCGGGTTAGACAATAAATGGTATCCGTTCACGGAGCGTGTTTACACCGCCCGCGCGGTCAGAAAACACCGTTTTTCCTGCTCCGATAGACGCAGGACTGTCTCGAAATACCTGTTCACAAACATCTGTCAGTGCAGGCGTGCGTGATGTCTTTGATGGTGAGGAGTTGTTGCAAATTGTAGGTTAATGTGTAGCCACGCAGGCTGTCGTTGATTGGACGAGAGTGAGGGCTGAAGCCTGGAGGGTTTATAGACCCGAGTCCAAAAGTTCAGAGCCCTGATATCAGCACCACGAGTGATTTACTGACATAGTGATGGTCCACACAGGAGGGGGAGGGGGAGGGGAGGGAGATGGGGGGGGGGGGTGAGGGGAGACATGCCCTCTGCACACACCGACCCGCACTGTTTGATTTGATCAGCCTCAAGAAAGAGGTATATTGTTGCCATCTCGTGAGAGCCCCAATGACTTTAATTCAATTTAAAGGGACAGCACGTCCCTGATTCAACCAGCAGCATCAAAAGACACTTTTTTTCCACCCCCCCCCCTCTCTTCCTCTCAATCAAGCAGCCACCTTTGGTGCAGCTTCAGGTGGAGTTTTTTCCTCCTGCACATCATTGCTCCTGCTCAGACCTGCTGGACTCCTGCTTTTCCCGCCCGCACAGCATCTCATCCCCCAGGAGAGAGAGAGAGAGAGAGAGAGAGCGCTAGAGAGAGGGAGGGAGGACAAATGGTTAATAAAACCAGATCAGACTGGGTTACAGGGACCCACACAGCAGCAGGCTGCACGCACAGCCACAAAGCTGATGTTTTTAATTGTGCAACGCTCAGTCAGTCCAACCCTGCCTAATCTGGATCCAGACTGTTAAATAAGATGTGATTTTCGGCAAGTAACCCCTGCTGGCGCCACAAACCACGTTTTATGCCTCTTGATTTGTGTTTCTCTTCTGTGAGGGGTCTCAAAGACTGTTACTCTGTCAATCTCGTCACAGTCAAGAGATGCAGATTTTTGGCACTATCCAAGAACTGGTTTTCACTCAGTTTTTTTTTTTTTTGGGGGGGGGGGGGGGGTTGGGGTGTGCCCATAAAAGGGGCTTTGCAATTTAGCGCTTCACACCCCTTGTGTCAGGTCAGCCATCACCATAGCAACGTTATGCTGAATTAGCGGCCCTGGCAGCGTTGGAGGGGAGCTTTGTGCCTCACGCGTCCTCCTTCGCTGACTTGTGTCTGCAGGAGACGCGGGGACTGAAGACTTGCGTGTCGCTGGGTGAGAGCCACGGCACCGCCGTTTGGACTCCTGGACCACAGTGACTGTGGTGGTCCCACAGTGCCGAAGCCACCGAATCCTTCAGCGTACACTGATGTCTGTGACGTCTTGTTTCCCCAGATAAATATGGCGGCAGAGCTCTCCACTTCCATAAACATCAAGGAGCCCCGGTGGGACCAGAGCACGTTTATGGGCCGGGCCAAACACTTCTTCACCGTCACAGACCCCCGAAACGTCCTCCTCACCAACGAACAACTAGAACAAGCACACAAGATCGTGACTGACTACAGGTACACCCGACTTGTGCGCCGCCTCGCTCCAGAGTGATTTCCCTAATGACCGTTTGTACATTTAGTCTAAAGAGGAAACCGTTGATCACACTTTATGTTTGGCGGCCCGCAGGCAAGGCGTGGTCACGCCGGGGCTGACAGAGGATGAGTTGTGGAGAGCCAAATACGTCTTTGACTCCGCCTTCCATCCTGACACGGGAGAGAAGATGATCCTGATTGGCCGCATGTCTGCACAGGTCCCGATGAACATGACGATCACCGGCTGCATGATGACATTTTACAGGCAAGGACACGTTTTGTTTTTCGTTGTAAACACGTGGACATCACACCCGAACCTACAACCTCAAGTTGCGGCCATTGATGCCCCACTGCTGTTGATACCGCTCCACAGCTGACCAGGCGATTCCAAGGTGTTTTAACTTCGTGGAGTCCAGTTCTAGTGCTTTCTACTCTGTGACTATCACTGACAAGCTCATGCAAAGTTCGCTCCAAAGGACGAAGGGAAACAACTCCAATGTTTCAGCTCTCAAGTCTTTATTTTTCAACTTTTTAATTCTTTTGAGATACTGGTCAATAATATTGGTTGTAAACCTTAAAAGACAGAACAAAAAATGTTTAGCAAACATTGTCAGAGGTTTAACAACAACTCACAAAAACAAAACATACATATCTTTTGAGAACATGTTATTCCAATTCATGTTTTTTTAACAAATAATGTTTGAATCAAATTCAATTCAAGTATTTAAGAAATTAAATATTTTACCCTTTTTTAACTTTTACTTTTAACTTATGATTTTAAACACAATAAAATCACAGTTCAAAGAAAAACAAAGAAAAATCAATGGATCAACGCACCTTTACTTGATTTTTTTTCTTTTAAATTAAAGGTGGTAGAATAATCAAACAAAATAGGCAGCATTTTTGAAGTAAGTGGCAATAAAGCGAAATAAACAATCCACGAACCATTGACGTCTTTGAAAGGAACCTCTGTGAAGATCTTGATCCTTCTCCTCCAAAGTTCTTCGGTGGAATGAAGGTCTGGGAGACAGTGTGCCTTCTCAAGCTGTGCTCTCCAGGTGCTCTCACTCAAGCGATCCGCGGACATTTTCACATTGCATTCTGGGCAATGTAGTTTGAAACTTGTGCCCTGCTGAATGCATGTAGGCCGAGTTTCACCTCAACAATCACACTATTATGGTATCAATGGAGTCAAGAGTGACTTTGTGGCATGGCCGTGCAGTGATGAACTGCTCTGCATCACCGTAAGAAGACCCCTGGTCAGTGCTGGTCTTGAGGCGGGACTCTCGGTCTGCATGCTCCTCCTTCGTGCGTTTTTCTTGGTGCACTTTGATTTCAACAGTGTGAGGACTTGTTGTCCATAGGTGTGTGTATATGATTAGCTCCGTGTCGCAGGTGACCTCCTCAGGTCACACTCGGTCTTTTCCTCACGATAAACTCCATGACAGTGACTTGGACAAAGCGGCATAGTGGAAGGACTGATGGAAGAGGCATTTGATTTGGGTCACTGAAAGTTCTCCTGTAAAATCTATAAAGTGTGAGTGACTTTACAAAGTCCTGTCATACCTGAGGTGTTTACTGTTAATCGAGTTCCAGAAGTTGAGTGTTACCTTGACTTCTTTTCATGAATGCGGAAAAAGAGACAAAACAGCATTCACTTTGTGTAACATGAACTGGGCTCGATATTCAACTCCATCATACCCACGAACTGACGCCTTGTGTTTGATGCCTTGTAGCTACATTCAGAGTGTGTGCGGGAATACCCGAACCTCGGTGTTGTGCTGCTGAACAGACAAAGGCTTTGTCTTCAGACGCCGGAATTTCCCCTTTTGACTTTTTCCTCGTCCACTTTGCAGGACGACTCCGGCAGTGTTGTTCTGGCAGTGGATCAATCAGTCTTTCAACGCAATAGTCAATTACACCAACAGGAGTGGCGACGCCCCAATCACAGTCAGGTAACGACGCCGGCTTTCCGGCATCGCCACGGAGACGCGTTAACCCTTGGATGGAGCCGACTAGTGGACATTTGCTGTGTGATATGACCGGTGACTCTTCTGTTTGCAGTCAGCTCGGCACAGCTTATGTGTCTGCCACCACAGGGGCAGTTGTCACCGCTCTAGGACTAAATGCACTAACAAAGGTATCAGTTCATGTAACCCCTTTCCACATCTCATTTCAATGTATTGATGTCACATGCATGGAGTGAAATTATGACGTGTACGGGACCTTGTTCTGTTTCCACAATGTTTCACCATCTCTGAGGTTGACTTTGAGCAGAAAATCCTCCAGTTTGTTTGAGAAACTTTCATGTCCCACGTCTCAAACACATCAGGCAGCAGCTGCAGATTTACACTGGCCTCAAAAGTCAGTTGATATGTACATTTCCAACAGAGAACACTGAGTAACACCCCCTATCGACATGTTTCCTCTCTCCTGCTGTAGCATATCTCACCTCTGATCGGACGCTTTGTCCCGTTTGCTGCTGTTGCAGCGGCTAACTGTATCAACATCCCGCTGATGAGACAAAGGTGAGGAAGACGTGCGGCAGCCAGACGAGTGCACGAGTGGTTCTTTGGTTCTCTGTTTGTTTTTTAAGCACGTGAACAGCTCTTGCCCCTGTTCTCTGTACAACTCCATTGAATTATTACCTTGTTTTCATCACTTTTGTTTATAACACATCTGCCTCCATCATTCGCTTGTGGTCAGAGAACTTCAGCACGGCATTCCTGTGACGGACGAAAACGACAACAGGTTAGGGGAGTCGACGAAAGCCGCTCAGCAGGCCATCTCTCAGGTCGTGGTGTCCAGGATCCTCATGGCTTCTCCAGGAATGGGTACGGACGAATTCGTGTCACCAGTTTGATCAGAAAGCTGCTGAGAGCTTCTGATCTTTAGTTTCTGTTGAGTTTTGTGCAGTTATACGTTGATGTCATATGTGTGTGGTCTTGTTTTTCCAGCTATCCCTCCGTTTTTAATGAACCATTTGGAAAAAAAGGCCTTCCTCAAGGTAAGCGTGACCCCCGAATTCGTAGCATCCCTTCAAGATACAGTCAATCACCTGTAAGTTGTGCAGGAACCTTCCCGACATTCAAACATTTCAGATACTGCGAATGTAAACAGTGAGAGCGGCTTCGGGCTCCTTTTGTCGTCGCACCGCAGACCCATGAAAAGCCCTGACGACATGAGGCCGCTCCAGCGCAGGAATTCACTGCTGCTTTTGTGCCCCTCATACAGTGTTTTTTTTTTCTCTCTGCCTGGTCCTTTCAGAGGTTCCCATGGATGAGTGCACCTATTCAAGTCAGCCTGGTGGGATTCTGGTGAGTTGTCAGTGACGGTCCCCCTGATTGGCCGTCGGGTGCGATCCTGTAAAAAAAAACAAACCTGGAAACTTTTTTTGGTTGAGATTGGATGTGAAAATATTTGCTTTTTTTTTTTTTAAGTGTTCCTTATTGGCACCTTCCCGTTTGCCTCCATGTTGAATCCGTCTTGGTCAGTGTGCAGACTGCTCGATGCCCTCTGAAACACTGAAACACCACGATATGCCCACACACTTTCTGCACAGTGTGTTTGCACCCACACAAATACAAGTGTCACAGACTCACCTCCGTGTTAGAGGTCCGGTGCATCCGAAAATAAGATCGTTAAAGAAATTTTCCCAAGATTTACAGTCAACATTCAAGAAAGAAACAATCTTATTCAATCCTAAAGTACAAAAAAGTATTTAAAAAAATGTTTGCTTCATTGGCAATTAAAGAATAGCTCTAACAACTTGCACATAAGAAAAACTGAAGTGTTTTTTTTCCAACTCTTGCAAAAAACTTTTCCGTTGGACGAGTCAAAAATCATCCTCGTCACGTTATTCCTTCTTCCAAAAAAATATTCTTCATTTCAGAATTTTCCAGCTGCCGCCTTCCTCTGCTTTGCCTGCAGTGAGCTGCGGCTCAGCTAGTCACGTTCCCTTCCTTCACTCCAGCTCCTGGTTTGTGAGGTGGGATTCCTGACGGCGCTGCTCTGTGGGCGGCCGTGTTGGTCTGTTGATTCACAGGCTGCCGTGATCCAGACGGTCGAGGCCTCAACATCTGTTTGACGGGCCGCTCTCATAATCTCACACGTTACTCGGGGTGAAGCGTTCACAGCTTTGCAAATCGCTCACAGAATGCACATGCCCACGTGATTTTGCAAGTAGCACGATTAATTATTCCCTCAAATATTTGGCGCTTAAAAAATAACCGCGAAAACCATCCTATCCAAAAAAAGGCAGTGATAGGTGCAGAAGATGAGGTGTTCTACTTCGTGTTTGATTTGTACCTTATTCTTTCCTTTTTGTTTATTCTTTAGACTAATATTATTTATACCTGCATTGTTTCTCTTTCAGCCTGGTGTTTGCCACCCCACTGTGCTGTGCATTGTTCCCACAGAAGAGGTGAGTTACCCTGAGAGCCAGAGAATTTCTTCCAGACATCACAGTCACTCGCCAGTTTTCCCCTCCTTGGTTAAATCTCCTGCGCTGGATGTTTCAACAAGCGTTTTAAATCCTAATCTGCCCCCCCCCTCAGTATGCAAAGAAAAATCTCCTTTCAGTCTTCTTAATGACGTGTTAACGTCAAATGGAATTTGGCTGAAACTAGTTTTTCGTGTTATGGAAGGTAAAGTTGATGTTTGAATCTCTGAATACACTTCCAGGTGTTTGTTTGTTTGAGAATGTAAGCATTAAATGAGAATCTGCAGAAACCTGAGCGTACAGCGGGGAGGCGTTTGCCCTCCCCGCCTGTAAAACGGGGAGATGTCCCGTTCGGAGCGACTGAACGTTGTTGTTCCTCGGTTGGATAACTGTGGAGTTTGCTGGACTCTCCGTGGCCTGAGAAGTTGCGTAACGTGCGCACGTACAGTCTCGGTGCTTGACCCGCTAACCCAGGCCGCCTCTCTGCCTCTGATCCAGCTCCATGTCAGTCAGCCGCCTGGAGCCCGAGCTGCAGGAGAAAATCCGGGCCAGCCACCCCGGAGTGGAGAGGGTCTTCTTCAACAAAGGGCTATGAGTGTGTCCAACCGCCACCCCACCCCCGCGACCCTCCCCAAGCCTCCCCTCATCCAAACACTGCCATAACACAGCTGCAGGCTCGGTCCTCGCCTCTCTGCCAGCTCTCCTCATTCACTGTGCCAAAGTTAAGTTTTGTCTCCTCGTTTCCACCATTCAGACGGATGTCCGAGGACTCCCTCGCTCAGCCAGTCACCTCGTGATGACATGTTCGCTTCAGTCAGTGTGATTGTTGATTTTGCCGACGCTGCTCCGGAGCGGCGTCTCTGATCAGGCCGGGCGAAACAGGTTTGATGTTGATCATGACAGACGTCTCGTGGCCCGTGTAAGATTGTTTGACGTGAACTTTCTTTTCCGTGCAGTACTTTTCTGTTGGTGACGTGCTGATCGCCACAAGTCCCTCGACATGATCTTCTACCTAACTTTGGCAGACGGTTCACTTTTTACCTGGTTGAGGTCGGATTTGATCATCATGCATCTCTCGCGCAGTCTTGTGCCATCAACAATCGCAACCTGCAGCGTTTTTCTCTCACGTATCAGAAAACGGCTCCCCAGGGATCTTACCCAATCAAATGTGATCGAACGATGGTGGCAACTACTGATGGGACAACATGGTGCTACTTGATGTCTTCTAATCAATAATTATCATCCTATTTATTGAACAAACCACTCCTCATTTGAGCATCCTACCGAGTTGAACCCAGGGCTCTCTGAGAAGTTATTTTTCTTGTGTTTATTATATTGAAGCGTTCCTCTTGACCCTCGAATCAGGAGATGCTTATTCGAAATCCCAGTTGCATCGGGTAGGGCGTTTGGTGTAAAAACGAACCAGGTCTTCATTGCAAGTTGAACTGTGTTGCTATAGCGACCCCTGTAATAAGGCAGTAGCCCAACAGATGCATATTTACTAGGACAAGGCAGCATTTAGAGAATCTGAGGGTGTCACTACTGGTTGTAAACACTTCTAAAACCACCCACTCCTGCCTCACACAGGTTGACACGCTCACAGAAGGACATGCTTTGATGTTAAATCATGAGGTATTGCATCCGAGCTTTTAACTTTCGATATGAATGACAGTATTCATTTTTTTTAGTCTTAAAAAAACCTATCAGATGCCAATGCGAGAAGGAGAAACAATACTAAAGTGACTCCTGCCATCACGACTTCAGTTAGCTTTTCAAGCACTTAAACTTTGACACATTTCAGCTCAGCAGTGCAGCACTGCCCTGCTTATTGTGTCACCCCGTTTCATTGTTGGAGTGGCGTTGTGTGCCTCACAGTGACACGATGCCACAAGGATCTCAGGCCCGGCGAGCTGTTAAAGCGCATTCAGGTAAACTTCTGGACCTGGTTTTCAGGCGACGTGTCGGGTGCATTAGGTCGCAGGGGAGAGTAAACATTCATCCAAAAGTCTGCCATCTTGTCCTGTTGGTCTTTGAACGCCACATTAGCAGCGACTGAAACTTCACGCCCGACAGGCCGCACAGTGACGGTTCAGATCCAACGCTGGATATTTCCCAACCAACGAGTGACAAAGACTGGCCTGAAGCCACAACTGTCACAAGCAGTGTTCAAATATTTGACCAACTTTATTTCCTTTTTTTTAAAAAAAAAACAAACGGAAAAAGTTTGAATGATTTAAATGAAATTCTTAAAGAACCCAGTGTAAGATCATTCCCTGCAAATGTTTACATCTTCAATTAAATTGCATTAAATGCTTGTGAACATTTTATTGCATCCTTTCGTCATCACGGTGTGTAATTTTCAATAAGGTGTTTTAATGTTTAACATGCTGTAATCTCCTTGCATATATTGTTGTATAAGGAACTTTATTTTAGACCGTGTTTCCAGGGCGACGCGTCGGGTGCCGATATGAAGTGAAGTTTGTTATTCTCGTGTTCAAGGTAAACTGAATGTAGCATTTTCCAGTTCCAGCTGTTGACGATGTGTTAGTCTAGAGAAAAAAAGCACAATGTTGTAACGGGTTTTCAAATGCTGCACACTTTTAAAACGTGTCAAACGCTGTTCAGTTTCCTGTCTGCGATGATTTCTAGTGAGTCCATGATTTAATGGGAGCCAGAAAAGATGATAAACTTGTCCTTTGATAGATATATTTATGAGTGACCCTTAATGTTTCTAATCATATCACAATAACTATTATTCTTGAATATGTTGATATAACAGAACATGACTCCCGACTAATAACATTCATAAGCTTCAATCAACCAAATCAAACATAGCGGCCAAAGTGATACAAATGGACTCAAGAGGAATCAACCAATCGATAGTCTGCATTGTTCTGGGAAAATTTTCAACTACTGTGAAAGAAAATGGTACTTGATTGTTTTGCAGTACACTGGGGTGATGTGAAATGTTTCGACTCAAACTGGATGAAATAAAAGAGGACAAAATCTTGCACATGGCGTGTGTCGTTCATGGCTCCACAGCGCCATCCTCTGGTTAAAAGGTGGACACGGCAGAGAGACGTTACAAAAGGGCTTTTATTCTAAGGCACACGACGTTCAGAGAGACCACGACAGACAGCAGACACATCCGAAGCCTCACCGATGTCTTCACAAAGCATTGCACAAAAAAAACAATTGATAGGCAGAATCACATGTCAACAGGCCGGGGACACAGCGAAGGTTCGTCCCGGCATCGGTCACAAACCGAGTGATTGCGATAAATAGGATGAAGGAATAAGTGGACTGCAGGAATTTTCTGCTGGTTTGACGAAAAATATTGCAAACAATCACGATTTCACAGAAGGAACAAACCAGTTCGACAATTGCAAAATAACAGGAGTGATTTAAATGCTACAGGAACTGCACAGCATGAAATTTGAGAAACAGTCCACCAAAGTCGATCTCAGTAACCTGCTTGGCGGCACTGCTGCTGACACTGTTGCGTTTCGTGTTCCCCTGGGATGGCACGCGGGTCCGTGATACCGTGCAACAGCGTGAATCCCCTTTAAAGGAGGGACACATTTGCATCACTGAAAGTAACTGTCAGGAACAACAACACCTCCTGACTGGCCACAACACCACACGGTACAGAAGCAGTTTGGGCCCTTTTTCAAAGCGAAACCGTTTTGCAACAGTAATCCAAGCACAACAGTGCCGTCCATGTAACAATCTTCAATACAACAGCGAATAACATTCACATTTGCTGACTGGCTTCCTGGATCATTGACAGAATTGAAAGCAGACCCCAGTTGACCTTCAGCAGAACTCTGCTCCGAATCATTGACCTTATCTCTGTTCATACTCTGTGCACAGTCTCCAAGATAACGTGCCGACACTGCTATCTTTGGAATGTGATGGACTTTGCCACGGTGGCATCTAAGTTGGCACTTGGGTAACACTGAAATTCACAACTTACTTCATTAGTGTTTTCGCACAGCAATCAGTGTGCAGCTCTGTACAAGACCTCTTAGATTTCCTGCCTTCCTTTGCTCGGTAATTGCACGTTTTGAGAGATTGAATGAAAACTGGTATTTGGATTCAACAACTTCATTTTTTTCACATACTATAATGAAAAAAAAAAGATAAATAATAAGAATATAAATAGTCTGGAATATAATTATCAGTGTTGTCATTTTCCATATGAGGAGAAAATTCTTTAAAATACATTTCTTTGGTGTCCACTCGTACAAGGGGCACCGCGGTTTGAATGTCTTTGGATAGATGTTAAAGATTGTGACTGCAAATGACCACAGTGGCAGAGACGATGCTGACTCTGCTTCCTGGGTGTGGACATCAGCTTCAAGGCTCTGGAGGAACTCCATGAGTGTCAGCGGGAGCCAACTCTGAAAAAGGTTTGTCCGACGGGACCGATCCCGACGAAAGACGATCTGAAATCACCTCGGCAGATTCTGAGTTGCGTGTTTGTGATCAGCTGGTTGAATTAAAAGAGAGAGGGGGGGAAAAAAAGACAAAACAGGGCACGTAGGCTTCCTTCAAGTCAACAGTGCTGCCCCGAGGGCTCCTACAGCAGATGGAGGGGTCATTATTCAATGCAACCCTTTCAGCTGAGCGTAGCCTGGCCTGGAATAAATGCAGTTACCATCTACTTCAGCTCACAAAAGTCTTGGCCGGCCACGTGAGTCTCAGCAGAACTCCTCCTCGCACAGCGCCTCCCCCGTCAGCAGCGAGTGCTTGTCGGGCTCACTGAGCACTAAGCTGTTGAGCGAGTGCTTGTCGGAGCGCAGGGAGTTGATCGACGCGCGGCTGTAGTTGACGATGCGGTCCAGCAGGCTCAGCTTGGGGGAGGGACGACGCAGCTCCCCCATCCCGATGTGGACGCTGACGTCGGAAAGGCTGCCCTGCCGCCTGCCATTACCCAGTCTGGCCTCCAGCTTTTCAGCGGTGGGCTTAGTGTAACTAGACAAAGACAGAGGGGACAGAGTGCAGATAAATATAGAAAGTGGTAAATGCAGTCAAACGGGACAAATGCAAAACATGGGCGGGAACAAAAGAACTCCACAACACTCTGAACGTCTAATTACCATTTCAGAAGAAGGGATGACAAAACCACAGAGACAGATGAAAGCGCCATGGCGGCTGAGCCCATCCACGGCTGCAGGACCAAACCAATGGGCAGGAAAACACCTGTGTGAGGACAGACGGGTGATTCTTGAGCATACAGAGAAATTTGGTTTTGCTTAACAGAATTTGTAATAACAATGTTTACTGAATAAAAAGTATTTAAAGGTGACTGTACATTACATTTTTTCTCGTCAATCTCAATTGAGATCCCATTATTTTTATGTACCAACTCAACTAGAATGAGTTTGACACCTGTGCTTAAAGTGAAAAGAACAACTGCAGCATTGGTTTGACATAGTGAATATCACATCACTTTTGCTACAAAATCACCAAACTAAAAATCATTTGGAAACGACGACACGATGGTTTCAGTGAAGGCAAAAAAATGCAGAACTCTGATTTGATAAGTCTAAAAACTACTTGGGGCACTAGATGCCGCTTTGTACCACATGTAAATCAGGTCTCTGTGTTTTCGGCTGTCTTCCACGCCCACCTGCAGCGATTGGAATTCCAACCAGATTGTAGATGAGAGCAAAGATAAAGTTGATCCTGATCCTCTTGACGGTCTTTTTGGACAAGTCAATGCTGCCCACAACATCCAGCAGGTCATTCTTCAAACAGGACAATGACAGGAGAACATGAGAATCATGATTTCATATATAGAGAGATTTAGCCCCACTTTAAAGAGGATGATGCAACATCTTCATTCAGCTTGTCTTTATAGAATTGTTGATGTTTTTGCACCTGGTATAATAGGTCACCATGTTATGATTCAGTGTTTGATAGTCTATCGCTGTATTTTGATGATTCAATAATCTTACTCTGATCAAAACCACATCTGCCGCCTCGATGGCTACATCTGTCCCAGTTCCTATGGCGATGCCCACGTCGGCCATGGCCAGAGCGGGTGAGTCATTCACTCCGTCCCCCACCATGGCCACTCTCTTCCCAGCCTGCTGCAGCTGCTCCACTTTGGCCACCTTGTGGGAGGGCAGCACCTCAGCGAACACCTTCCTGATGCCCACCTGGTGGTGAACACAACTGGGGGGCTCAGTTTCATTTGACATGATGGGATTACATTCAAAGAGTATTTCACTGCTTTGAAAATGGTTTTTACTGTAATGACAAGATCTTAGTAGATGAAGGACACAGATATTGAAAGTTCTCTCTCCAGCATCCCAGTCTCCCACTTTTGTTAGAGTCTATATTCAGGATTTTTTTCGTTTAAAAGTTACAACATCAAAATGTTGGGAAACAACTGGTCTCACCTGAGCAGCAATAGCTCGAGCTGTCTTGCTGTTGTCTCCTGTCATCAAAACAACTTCCAGGCCCATGTTGGTCAACGTGTGGACAGCCAGTTCAGCCTCTGGTTTGACTGTGTCTGCGATAGCTATCATTGCACAAAGCAGGTCTGTGCAGAAATACAATGAGTCAACAACAGGAGGAGGATTTTTCTTTTTTTAACAAAAATGATTTTAAGAAATGACAGAAAATGACTGCGTACCGTCCACAGCAACCAAAACAGCAGTGCGACCTCTGCGCTCGTGTTCAATCATGGCTTCATCTATGTCAGGTCTGATTTGCAGGCAGTTTCTCCTCATCCACTCCCTGTTACCAATCAGGACGATGTAAGGGGCGGTCTGCACGACGCCTGGAGACAACAGGAGGAAACACACAAGTTAACAAGAGAGCGTGCTCAACAACGCAGCAGTCTGTAAAGCATTAACAGGAAGATCTCTACTGACGCTGTGGCAGATGTGCAATGACCTCAGGTCCAGAGGGCCCCTGGACACTTTGTGCGCTCACACAATAAAAAACTTCAGACAACTACAACAATCTCAGGTACAGCAGTTTCAGACATACTCAGCGGTTGCGGGTCCATGATGAGTGGATGGGAGCTTGTTGACATCCGAGTGTCGCTGATCTGGATGAGGATGCTGTTGCGCTGGTTGTTGTCCTCGCTGTCACTGTCCGCCTGTTTGAGCAGTGCCTCCGTGTTGCTCACTTGACATCTGATGCCACAGCCCGGCACTGCTTGGAAGTCCGTGCACGTGCCCAGAGACTCAGTGCCGAGCTCCTGCACACACGAATGGATTTTATTGATTAAAAAGACCTTTTATAATCAAAGGTGATCTGTTGGGCGCTGAAAGTGATTTATCCGACCTGTTTACAGTATTTGGTGATGGCCGCTCCCAGAGGGTGCTCGCTGTTGTTCTCAGCTGTACCCACAATGGCCAACAGGCGGGAACGAGGCATCTTGTTTCCCTCCACAACTATTTTGACCTGAATGACCTTCGGGGCGCCGTACGTTATGGTCCCTGTCTTGTCAAACACCACCGACTGCACCTGCAGGTCAAATGACAGAAGAATGAATGTAAGATTAAGATTATTTTGTCGAATGTCAACTATTTTATCACATAGAATTAATGTAGTCCATATAATTTGGTAAAATGTAGTGCTAGGCCATTGACATAAACGTTCAACATGAACAGTTGGTCTGTTATATAAACAGTTGACGACACAGAGGTGTCAGGTTAGCACCACTTACACACCTTATGTGCCATCTCTAGTGGCTCTCCTCCCTTTATCAAGATGCCATTCTGGGCTCCGACCCCTGTGCCCACCATGACAGCTGTCGGGGTTGCCAAGCCAAGAGAACAGGGACAAGCGATGCATAATACGGTTATGGAGGCCTGGAAGGCGAAGCGAATCACCGCCTCAGCTCTGGATATGCTCTTGTCATAACCCTGCAGCAGAGGAAATTGAAAGTTGTTGATGTCTCTTGGTAAACAGCATCAAATAACAAGCTTTAACCTTTGGAGAAACCACTGTCAAGAAGGACCAATAATGAATATATTTTGAAATTTAGTTATGTAAATACATATTGAAAATAAGCTCAGCTGTTTTTATCCCACAACAGGAAGAGTTCAGTAATTACAGCAGGTCAAGGGTTCAACAAGCTTTGAAATACATACATTTTAAGATGGTAGACACTGTGGAAACACATGACTTACCTCAGGGTAAATAAATACTGCAGTAACTCTGCATCAAAGTACATCACAGACTCAACAACTACGCTTGGATTGGGCACAGTGAAATATGAGGAAAAGAACTCACAGGAAAGTACATCTCTACCAGGGAGAAGTCCAAAAACCCAATGAAGATCCAGGCGATCAGTGTGAGGAGAGAAATGCCGACAATGAAGGGTACAAAGTAGCCACTGATCTTATCGGCATACTGTTGGATGGGAGCCTAAAAAATAATAGTCAAACTTTATTCACTTAGTTTCACACAACACTGATTCATTAAAACCGCAGCCTTGAGACACCGGAACTCACCTTGGATGTCTGAGCTTCTTCCACCAGTTTGACGATCTGAGACAGTGTGGTGTCCATGCCAACATGTGTAGCACTGACGAGCAGGGAGCCATTCTGGTTAATGGAGCCAGCAATTACAGAGCTCCCGGGCTTCTTGGTAACAGGCATCGCCTCGCCTGGAGACACACAGCAACAATCAGCGCTGAGCAGTAAGAGACAAAGAAAACACTGGTGCTTTGGCAGAAACAGATAGTCAAGCAGAGCTCGTAAAACACCATGAACACAACATGATTCTGATCAAAAAGGGATTAAACAAAGAGAAACTTTGTACATTCCTCAAATAGTTCGTAAGATAAATTATCTGAGGACTTAATTTTTGAGTATTTGTCCTCGGTGAGCAATAGTCCAGGGATCAGTCCCTTTAAACCCTTTCATGGGACTTCATTTCATTCAGCCAACCTGTGATGAGCGACTCATCAGCCATGGAGTGTCCCTCAATCACTCTCCCATCGACCGGAAACTTCCCTCCTGGGACGACTTTCACCACGTCGCCTCTCTGCACCAGCTCAACATCCACCTGCTCCTCACTGAAACACACAAGAATGTGCACCAATGTAAACATGCTTTGATCATGTGTTCACATTTTCACAGAAAAGGGTAAGGGTAATACTGCAGAAAAAGCATTTATGCAAAGGTATTGAGAGCAGGCTTGTGTTTTCAAAAGATGCTGGAAATGTTAAACCAAACGATTGATGACAGGTTCTTTAGCTTAAAGACAGAAGAGAGAACAAAATACCTTAAAATAGAGTTATCACTGCAGAGTGTGACCACTGTGGCCTCAGTAGCTTGTAATGACATCAGTTTGGACAAAGCCTCTGAGGTCTTGCTCTGGAGGGTGATAAAAAACAATTTATACATCATAAACGTATCCCGAGCCATATTTTCAAAAGGCTACTTTAATCTTGTGACTCTTCTAAAAGGAGAACAGGGGATACCTTTGCTATCTGTTCCAGCCAGCGTCCCAAAGAGATGAAGACAAAGAGCATGGGCGGTGTGTCGAAGAATGTAATGGGGTTGACTTTCGCCTTCTCCACCATGGCAACAAGTAGAATGATCAGCGAGTAGCTGAAGGCGATCGAAGTGGCCAAAACAATCAGCACGTCCATGTTAGCAGACTTGTGTTTCACTGCTTTGTAGGCTTGAATGTAGAAGTAGCGACCTCCGATAAACTGAGGAAAGAAATAGCAAATTAGTGCGGCTCCACTGAAGCGAGAGTTTCTGTTGCAGAAAGAATTTCTTTACTTAAATAGTTCCTGGTACCCAATCTAAAACAGTCCAACTCATGTGTCCTCTGAGAGCAGTTCATCTGTGTTGTTTACCTGCACAGGCACGCAGAAGAGGAAAGAGAGCAGGTTCATTATGGACAGGCCTGGGAGCAGCTGTCTCTCCAGGAACATGGTGGAGTGGTAATGGTTGCGGTCCTCTGCGGTCGCATTGTGTTGGTGCGAAACATTCATCTGATGATCCATGATGATCATGTAGATCATCATGCCCATCACAGGCACGCAGAAAATCAAGCTGACCAAGAACGACTTCCTCCACCTTGAAGATGCAAAACAACATAAAGTAAACAAGTTGCCTCTCTTGTATGCAAGTCACACACATGTCCACAAGTGACACGTCAAGATAAAATCGAGGGGAACATTGTGTGTAATTGAGAATTTGCAATTCATGTTCCTTAATAATCTGGTTATATTAATTGATTTAGGATTCATCCTGATATAAGTGAATATCTTGGCAGTGAATACCATCTTTGCTGAGCAGTCGTTTGTGTCAGCTGAACACTGATTGACAGTAAAGTCTTCAAATCCCAAAAGCAGCATAATGTTCAACAGAAACTGGTTGTTGCAATAACAGTACTGATTGAGTAACAGTGGGGGGAGTTCCAACCTCTGAGCAAACACTTTTAGCCTGACCTGAAAACAGAGGACTGGGGGGTGGGGGGGTGAGTTGTCAGTGAAAGGAAGTTCAGGCTCAAGTTTAAAAAAAAAAAGCCATCAAAAAAGAGTCAGAGTAAACAACAGGCACAAAACGCTGCCTTACTGTCGTATCTCTTTGCTGTGGTCCAGGTGACTGGCAGTGCGATCTCTCTTTACCAAAGATGCTTCGAATCCCAGGTTCTACAAGTGAGCATTAAAACTACAGATTAACACTACAGCTTTTAGGTCTTTTCTTACATTTAGGAAGCAGAATGATAAAATCAATGCTTTATATCAAAAACCAAGAATCTAATAGTTGAGTAAAACCCCTCAGGAGAAAGAATACCTCGATCAGCTTGATGATGTCTCGCGGCCCAATAATTTCCGAGTCATACTTCATGTGTGCTTTGTTGGTTGCCAGGGCAACAGAGGCATAAATAATCCCCTTCTCTCTCATGAGGCTGGATTCGATTTTGTGAACACAAGAGGCACACGTCATTCCCCGGACCTAACAGAAAGAGAAGAGGAGCAGTCAAGTAGGTGAAGGGGGCCAAAAATAAATCAACAATGTGGAATGTTGAGCTCAGAATATGTTTAGCGTTATCGACCGAATGGATGCTCGTGGCTTTTCCTAGTGTTGGTGTCACTCTCACATTATGGAAACGACAGCATCTTGTTTTAAACGTTGAATGTAAACACAACAATAAAGCCTCTTTTTGCTGACTCACCACAAGTTCGAGATTGCCGTCCGAGCCTTCATAGTCCTCCATCACCGAGGCAGTGAAGCCGAGCTCTTTCACACATTCGGCTATTTTCACAGGGTCGATGACTTCAGGATTGTAACGGACCTCCGCTTTGCTCGCCATGAGTGCAACCAGAACCGAGTGGATACCTGAGCAGCAATGAGACTTTTCTTCAGTTCTGAAGGAAGAGAAATTACATGCAACAAAAATCTCAATGCAATAAAAATCCAAATGACCAGGTAACAGACCTGGTTCGTTTTTGAGGTTTCGCTCAATGTTTGACACACAGGAGGCACAGGTCATCCCTCCAATCTGGATGTAGCATTTCGAGTGCGTCTCTCCGCTGCGTCCCTGGGCGGTGTCTCTGTGCAGGTCGTTATCCAGTTCCTTCCCTTTGATAAGGGCTGTGCTCGAAGACTTGGACAAAATGGGATCTGACACAGTCAGCAGAGAATTGGTCTCTGTTCAAAAGAAATATAAATAATCAAGAAAGGACCTCAAAATACAGAAAATATTGAAACCTTTTTTTTAAACTTCTACTCATAAACATGAAACCTATTAAGGAGGGAAAAAAAGGTAACTGGATGATGTTTCTCATAAAGCTATTACAGTAAAATTGCTTTTGCCTTCCTTGGTTTTCGATGGCCTTTTATATCATCATACAATCTATCCTCTTACCAGGCAGGAAGGCATCAAAGCCCATGTCCTCAATGGCCTCCCTGAGCTCCTCGGGTGTCGTCTGCAAGGGATCATACTCAAAGATCCCTTTGTTATCAACAAGAGAGACCTGGGCTGACATGACTCCCCGCCGCTGGGAAATCATGCCTTCAATAGACTGGACACAAGAGTTGCATGTCATGCCCTCGATGTGAATATTGGCAACAGATGCCAGAGGCTGACTGAAACAAGGCTGTGATGCTGAAGATTTGGGCTTGGTGGCTCCTACAGGCCGCAGTGACGATAAGGCAGGCGTTGGCGATGTGGATGCAGGACAGACGGGGTCAGACGAGTCCCACGGTTGTGTCTTGAAGTTTCCAGGGGGCAGTGCCTCAATTGCCTGCTGCAACTGAGTCACTGAGACCCGAAGTGGGTCGTAGCAAATAGAGGCTTTCTCGTTCTCCAGGGAGACCTCCACAGAAGAGACCCCGGGAACCAATGCCATATTGTCTTGAATATTGACCACGCAGGAGCGGCAGTGCATGCCTTTCACCCGGAGCTGGACGAGGGTAGTGTCGATGAAGATTTCCGTCTCTTCTGAAGACTCTGACGGTGAAGACGCTGGCAGCTTCTGAGAATCAGCCAAACGTTCGATTTCACTGAGGGACAGCTGTAGAGGACGGGGCTTGGACTTAATAAAGGCCTTGAAACCAGCCACAGCAATCTGGTCGATGATGGTTTGGACAGTGATGAGGTAAGGCAGGTAGACGACTGTGGCTTCCTGAGACTCTAAAACAACTGGGAACAATGGAGAAATGACATAATTACTGCACAAAACAGGAAAGCAAGCGAGGAAGGAAAAGGAGCACAGCGTCTATGTTTTTCCAAGAGAAATGCAGCCGGTGTGATGCAGAGGAGACATTTGTGCTCGGTCTCACAGAGAGGACAGGGACCACTGCCGGATGTGGATTGGAAATGGAGGAGTTAACATGGACAACGGATGAACCCCTCGTTTGTGAACACAACCCTAATCCGGGTCCACAACGAGCAAGAATCAGAAACATTTCCAACCAAAGAGGTTGAAAATTGGAATTTACTTCCAACCAGATTCCCTTACCACAGCAAGTGCTCAGGCAGTCTGGACTGCCCTGAAGCTTTCTGAAGCAAGTAATTGAGCTGTTCTTCATGAAAGCGGGAAACATCTCCACACACAAAGACAATTCAGTACCCAGTGCACGTAATCCGTTCTGCTTGCTTGTCACTGCTTCCAACAATACCAGTGGAAGGATTTCATGAGTCATAGTCAAATCCAACTAAGTAAGCTCTCAACAATGTCTGTACAGCAACCGACAGTTACACAATGGAGGGCCTCTTGCATTCTCTTACACAGTAACCATGTTACCTCAGACCATGAAGTTAAATATATGTCTGGAAGGTCGCAAAAAGTTCAAATACCTTTAATCCTTTCAATCCCTTTTAATTTTCCGATCTTCCCTTCAATAGTTGAAGTACAGGAATGGCAGGTCATTCCTTCGATGCGCAACTTGATAACTGTCACTCCGCCCCCCGTGGGGTTCGAAGACAGGAAGGTCGAGCCTTTCTGCAGTGGGCTGCTGGGTGCAGAGCTCTCTGGAGGTGCTACACTGGCAACCACCTCCTTCAGCTGCTGCGTGGAAGTCAGGGAGGGCACAAAGGTGACAGTCAGACCCGAGAGGGCCACGTCCTCTCTGACATCCAGCACTCCCTGAACTTTTGATAGCCTCTCCAAAGCTTCCCGTTGAGCTGCAGGCGTCAGGCCAGAGGTGGTGATCGGCTGGGTGTCTATGGAGACCGGTGTGGCTGTGCTGCCCTCTGGTAAACTAGACTCAAAGCCCATGTCCTCGATGGCCTCAGACAGAGACTCAGGGCTGTGCTGACTCTTGTCAAACATGACAGTCGCATTCTTCTGCTCCAATGAGACCTGCAAAAACAAAACAGACATTTATTCTAACAAAGCTTTGGTTTTACTCACTGAAAAACCCTGCACAAAACAGAAACAATGTTACTAGCTGTTATATCAGTGCACTTTTTTTTAAAGTACTTTAGGTAACGTACTGTATTCACAAAGGATTTTGTGTCAGCACACTTAGTCACTAACAGTAACAGAAAGCAGCTCGATGAAACAGTTGAGCATTGGACATATTGGTGGATTCACTGTTACTAAGTTCTACTGTAAATAAAAAAATAGCAAAAAATGTCTCAGAAACAGGCCCAGTGTGCAAAATCAGTTTGATTAGAGCCTTTGGATGATTTTGATTTTCATCCAGTTTTCTCAAAATCTACAATGGATTTTATTTCTGTTTTATCAACTTTCTAAGATTCAAAAACAAAACAAAACGTCCATGGAGGACTTCTTTTCCTGTTGAACCATGAATGCCAAATAAAACATCACATGCACTATGCACTCCAGCTTGTAATGCAGTAAAAATGTGAAACATTTGGAAAAATAAACGTCAACAATTTGTGAAGGTTTCCATTTGTAACAGATATTGCTCTGAGAAAATGACATTTGAAAAGTCTGAACCATCCACTCGGCTGGTTTGTTTTTGGCCCTTCACCTGAATGTAGTTCAATTTGATAATAATAAGGTGTTTTGAATCATGGCTGACAACAGAACTTAACACAATAAATACAGTAATAAATAAATACTAATATAAATACAGAATAGGAATAAATACTCTGTATTTTGGTTGCTTGCTTTGGGATCTCCAGCTCAAACATTCTTGAATATTTTTTTCTACGGGAACACGTCAACCATGCGTTATGTATGTAAAATAGTCATGTGGTCCTGCTGAAAAGCTCTGTAGATTTGGTCCCAATAACTTGCAGAGGAAAATTGATGTTACAGGCTCACTTCCTTCACGGGCATTTCCATTTTAGAACTGTACTCTGAAACTGTAATGTTTACCAATGAACAGTCCCAACATAAAGAATTGTAAAACTCAACAGCCTTTTTTCAGCCCATTCAGCATGTTCACTTAGCATGATGACCCCCCACCCCCCAGCCTTCCCTCTTCATCGAGAAAGAAGCATGTGACACACTGAAGGGATCACTTGACTCAGCCATAAGTAATAAACCACAAGGAGGAGCTTTGGTAAGCAGTGAGTCTGGCTGCTCGTGAGATCAACATTTTGTTTTTCCGCAGATGTAAAACAAAATAAGACATTGATCATTTTCACCAAGACTGAAAACAGCATTATTTCACTTTTTGTAGAACATGTCCATATAGATAAACAAAACAATCCAACCACTAAATCCTGTTAAGGAATAAAGGACATTTCCTGTGGGAAGGAGGAACATATCGACCCAGTGTCACAGTGCTGCAAAGAGCAGAGCTCCATCTAGAACACAATATTACATTATCTTCTCGTTTAAACTGCAGCCTGGGGGGTAAACACGCATTGAACCCCACTGCAATTAAACAACATGTCTAGGCTATATTGATGTTATGTAGTTGTATACCACACCAGCTCGTCCTGAGGGAGAAACCGTGGGATTATCACACCCTGCAATCAGCAAGGAGCCTCGGCTAATAAAATATTATGCAAATGTCAGTCTGGTCTGCAGTATACAGAGTAAACTCTTACGACATCCATGACAGTCATTCAAGTTCCTCCTTCTGAACTACAAGGAACTCGGAAAAAGTTTTACATCAGCGATTCTGACAAGCATTGCTCAAGAGTAATGAGTCCCATTGCGATGACAGCACTCACCTTTATATGTGTAACTCCATTAAGAGAGCCAATGCGCTGCTCTATGGACTGGACACAAGAGCCACATGTCATGCCCTCCACGCCGATGGACACCGAACACAGCTCGACTTTGTGTGTCATGATTGCTTTGCCTGGAAAACACAAAAGAGAGAGAAGTGGTATTGTCTGAACTGCAACAGCGGGCGGCTTAGTTTTCAAACAGAGATGCAACAGAACACTTTACAGTCAGAGTGAGACCATAAAACACAACAGAGAGATACATCTTTGACATCACTCCAACTTGATAAATCTATCGGGCCTTATCCTGGATAAATGGAAGTCAGTATAGCCATATGAACAGTAACTATCATTCATGCTATTGTCATTTTAAATCACAATTCAATTTGCTTATGTCATTTTTAAAACGTAATGGACAATGAAATAAACTAGGATTGGTAGAGCAAGAGATGAGAGGTGGGGGATGACTTTATATCTTATCTAGCAAAAAGGGGAAGAGCATATAAATGGAAAAATTACCAAAGGAGACACAAATCATTTTCTCATCTGACTGTAGTGTGTTTGGTTCCTACTGACAAAGGGTAGTTCATGAAGAAGCTGGACGTGGTTATAAGCGCTGTGCGACAGGTCAAAAAACTCAATCAATACATGAGAAAGTGTCTACTTTCAGTGGTGGAAAAAAAAAATCAGGCAACAAAATTAAAAGAAACAAAAACAAACAGAAACTTGTGTGAAGTTTTAAAAATAGTTTCAACCAAAGACAGAAGCTTTTGATTCCTTACTTCCCCGTTCCTGAGGAATAATTAGCCTCACCAAAATTACAGCTTCGAAGCTTCAGCCCTTCATTCACTCTACAATCAACTTCATCTCAGTTGGGCGGAAAAGTAATATAGATGTTTCTGAAGACAGACAAGGAATAGCACCACACTAGCTTTAAATGACAACAATTCAATTGACTTTTCCTCACAGATTTTCCACTAAACTCTCACATATTCAGTCATCAGACTGTAACGATGGCAATCTGTGATTACAACTAAATGAGTTTAAAAAGAAAATCTTTGAGAAATAAGAGCCAGTACGATTCAACAGAAATTAATGTGACCGACACAAAAAACAATGACACTATAACTTGAGAAAACACTGAAGATTAAAGCCACAAATGCACAAATTTAAGTCACCTGTAGATGTATAGCATATTCATTTTTTTTAATATATCTAAATTTGAACATGGTCGGTCAGTTATCCAACGCAAGTGATTATCCACAGACAAATCCACTTAAGGGTAACACTATTGTAGCATCCCTTCTGACACTGTTGATCGTAAATGGCAGTAATGAAGGAAGTTACTCACACAAACGAGCTTTACTGTTAAAGCAAACCTCTTCAGCTCAACTAACCTGTTCAACTGTAACTGTTAGCTGTTGCCTGTTTGTTGAGTTACTCACAAAACAATGCACAAATAACAAAAAACTCAGCTTTGTTTGGCCTTGCTTTAACCTTACAAACAGTGTGTATGATCCGTAACAGACAGTTCAGAGAAATAATTACCACAAAAAAGCGAGTTCAAAACTCTTACCGTGTCTGTTTGACGGGGAGCTAACGTTGGGCTGTCAGTGAGTCTAAACAGCTACACAAAGCTAGCATGCTAACTAGCATCCTCCCTTCATCCTGCTGTGGGGGTGACCGAGCAGACACGTCACTGCATGGTGCTGAGGGTCCGAGACAAGAGGAAGGGAGATGGACGAGGGCTTCTCCTCAGTTCTGGTCACAAAACCCACTTGAGAAGACGTCTTTGGGCTCCCTTCGCTTCATGCCGACCGACGTGCCTGTGTCGGTTTCACTCCGGTGCGTCAGCGCGGAGGGGGCGGAGCTACGATGCACCCTTCAACGGTCGGACAGAGGGTCGAGTGGTCTCCGGTTACTGCCTCACAGGCTCCGCGCGACACTTTGCATGGGGGTGTCACGCAGGGGACAACATCAGGTTAAAGCCAAGGGAGGTCCGAAACGCTGCTGTTCCTTGAGTATCCGCTAGAGGCTTGATGCAGAAAGACTTTCAGAGTTTTAATAAACACAAATTTACAGTCTGGTTGAGAAAACATCTGAAACGCTCCTTTCACTGTCGACAAATGCTGTTTGCCAGAATTTTTCCTTACACTTCCCTTTAGATTATATCTTAGTTTTAGACGTTGGGGAATTGGTTGATTTAACTGACAGGTGAGCTTGAGTCAGCTTTTTTGCTTTCGGGTGAATATTGAATCACTTCTCCAAAGTCATTTATAATCAGGTAGATTAGTTATGTTGCCTTTAGCTTAGCCACAGACTTGTGCTCAATGGACAAGTTTCACCACCCAATCATATTTCAGCCTGCCTGAACTCTGCCATTTAACTGGAATCTGACTAAAAAGGACGACCATCATTTTTCATGAAGCATGATTGGACTTTACAGGTTAAAGATTTATTATGCTTTTTGCTGCTTTGAAAAGGGTTAATGTTTCAAAGCTTTCCCTTTTCAAAGTGTGAGCCTCACAGACAATACTCAGGGCTTTGTAGCTATCTGACAAGAATTGATTTTAGGAATGACTTGTTGTCTTTGCTCCTAATTTGACCTTTTTAAAGCCCCCCGAATAACTGTCTGAGTCGTTGTATTCCTGATACTGTATCTGCTGGTCAGGAGGGGCATTGCCTTTTTGTAGTCACACAAGAAGAAAGACTACAAAATAGGACACTTAGGGGTTACTGCACCCTGTGCTCTACTTTAAATTGTCTCAGTGACCCTTTGATTAACATAGTGAAGCAAAAAATTTAAACTCACTGCCTTAAGACAAAGGCTCCACTCATAGTGTCTCTCTGACTGACAGCTCACATTCCTCTGGGACAATGACTTCCGTCAACAGACTAACTGAACAGCTGGCCAAAAAATCTGTTGACATTCACGGAAAACTTTGAAAGACAAGCAGATGTGAAAGTTTGTTCAACCACAGTTAGCTGTACAGTGAACACAAACAGCCGCTGTACTTAACATTTATTTGTCCAGGCTCTCCAGTTCACGAGGGAAGGTCACAAAGACAAAGGCTGTCAGTACAACAGAGGTTCAGACCAGCCATCTGCGATCTACAACTCTGGAGCCTCATGTGGCTCTTCAGCCTCCCAGTAGTGACATCCTGGAGCTTTCATAAAAAAAAATGTTTGCACTCACAATTCTTTCAAATGACGTCGGACTTGCCAAATAGTTCTCTTTTGTTTGTAGAAGATGTCGACCCTCCGTTTGAAGCAAGGCTGACAAACTCGTTTCAATTCAGTGGCCACATGTTGCCTGAAGTGATTTCAAGTACCAGTAACATCCCACCAGGGATGCAGAACCACTCATTCTTCACAGTGGTTCTGGTTCTGGCTCCAATTCCATTTTTTTTCTGGTTCGGGTTCCAGTTCCAGTTCCGGTTCCGACTTCAACCTCGTGGTTCCACCGGTTCCAGTTCTGGTTCTGGTACTGGTTCCGGTTCCACATCCCTGCATCCCACAATGTTTACTTTATACTTTTAAATTGCAAAGGTAATGCTATAAATCTTAACAACTAACCTTTAGTTTGATGGCATTGCTGCTATCAGCTGGTCACTTGCAGGTCCAACTACAAATGCACATACATGGAAAATAGACCTCACTCAGAGGACAAGCATTAGTGAGGTATAAAAACACCAATGAGGTAATATAATAGGTGTGTGTGTAAATATAAATACAAATGTATGTGTGTCAATATAGTTATATGTGTGTAAATATAAATATAAATATGTGTGTGTGTGTGTGGGTGTGTGTGTGTGTGTGCGTGCGTGCATGTTTGCTTGTGTGTTTGTTTATGCATTGTGCGGCTGCTAATGAACACACACACACACACACACACACACACACACACACACACACACACACACACACACACACACACACACACAC
>JASSRZ010000049.1:5894654-5915698 GCA_032164315.1 Malacoctenus gilli | reverse complement strand
ACACACACACACACACACACACACACACACACACACACACACACACACACACACACACACACACACACACGCACCATTTTGACACACTGACCTACTTTCGAAGTCCGCGTGCACGTTGCATCCTGTGTTCGTGCACCACTACGCCAAAGCACATAGTGACCACAGGCCGGTGCACAAAGTGTAAATAGATTAGTCAAAGTGAAGGTGAGCCCACGCTGACAGTCAGATACACACACATCAATGTATTCATGTGTGTGTGGAGTCATTAATCCATTCTTCTGCATGCGTGCTGGGGGGGGGGGGATGCAGCCGAGCGGATCCATGTTTCCCCCGCTCACGTGTACTGGCTGCTCGGCAGCGCCCGTCAAGCTGTCGCTAAAGCGGAGAGAGCTTATTATGAGGGCTGCTCCTGCTGTCCTATATCAGCAGCAGCCAGCATTTCTCCAGTCATCTCCAGCCATGGCTCCAAGTGAGCGCTGTCTTCCCGGCCGGCAGAGCACCAAACCCGGAGGAGCGGCTCGGTTTTAGCTCCGTGCGTGTAAGTAACGCGGCTCCTTGCGGGTGTTTTGTAGTCAGTTTGGGGTGATCTGAGATTAGTTCGCTTGATCGATCAGGTGTCAGAAAAATCCGTGTCTGAAATGCAGAGTTGGCGGGAGCGTGATGGTCATGAATGGATTGCTGTTGATGCGTTTACCTGAAGCGACAGGTGGTACTTCTCCATTATCACTGCAGCTCGACCTTTACCATGTGATAGGGTCAAAAGTTCCATTACAAATATACACTTATCAATGATAACATGCCTTTAATGATAAGAATGAAGCATCTCTAAAGTCCTAACTAAATATCATTTATTACAAGATGCAGCCATTCATTTTAGACACGCTCTTAAAGAGATGCACAGCAGAGTGGGAGAGTGGCAAGTTTCACGAGGTGTTGTAAACTGTTATTTTTAGGCTGGACTAACAAGCTGAGTATTTACAGTTGGATCCTGCTGCTGAAGTCTGAGAGCAGGTTTTCGTCGGTATCTATGAGAGATCATGAGGAGCTTCTTTGTTTTGCAGACTTTCAAGGTCAACAGAAGCCAATAAAAAGGTTTAAAAGAAAAAAAAACAGTTCAGTATGAAATTCAAGCTGAAAAATGTAGAGATGAATAAAGCAGATTGGAATACGTAGGCGGTACATACATAAGTGTGGATTTCATCTGAGCAGAGCGGAGTTTGTGTTTGATAGAGTCGGGATCTCTTCAGTAGACGGGTTATCTTACTTTATCAGTAACAAGTGTTTTCTGAGGTCGATTTCTAAAGGTGGGATGATTCTCATTTTACACAGCAATTCAGTTCTTGTCCTAAATCCTACTTTTTTTCCAAGCGAGGCTGTTTGGGTGGAGATATTTATCGAGCATTCTGCCAGCGTCACAAAGAAAAAGCCTGTCCTTGTGTTTTCTGTATTCTAGATTTGAAATTAAAATAGATCTTTCGGATTCACAAATTGTACGACAAAGACGCAGATTCCTCAAATCTTTCAGCATCGTCACAAATCAGAATTTGAGAGAAATAAGTTAATGCCTTGAAATAGACTTTCAGCGAGATGACCACAGTTGGCAAGAACTCAGGAATTGTGATCATCTTGCAAAATACTAGCTAGTCATAAATATATTGCATGTAAATTGATGCACATGTTTATTCCTTTCTAATTCTCGTGATCTCTCAGGGTATCAATCTGCTCCACGATGAAACGAGGAAGAACCGGGCTGCAAACCAAGTGCCCGACTTTCCCCCCACACGGGGAGCGGGGAGCGAAGAGACAGAAGCGGGCGGCGTCGGGTTTCATGCTGGCTCCCGTGCTGGACTGGGGCAGCCTGCCCCACCACGTCGTTCTGCAGATCTTCCAGCATTTGTCCCTGGTGGACCGAGCCCGCGCCTCGTCCGTGTGCCGCCGCTGGAACGACGTCTTTCACACGCCCGATCTGTGGAGGAGGTTCGAGTTCGAGCTCAATCAGCCGGCCACGTCTTACCTGAGGTCCACCCACCCGGACCTCATTCAGCAGATCATCAAGAAGCACGCTCAGCACTTGCAGTATGTCAGCTTCAAGGTAAGAGGCATCCCTGCCGATGCACACTTCTTCTCTTTCGCCTCTCACTTTCACAGAACAGCTGTGTTAAAACAAAAAAGGAACACGAAAAACAACTCAATGTGTGTTCCTCCTAATTCAAGCCATCTGCTGCAGAACTGATCACAACACGTCACTTTTGGCATCATGAGGCTGACGAGGCAGGCAGAACCCTGACACCCCGTCTTTCCACACCTCATTTCAATGCACTTTTTCTTTCCTTTGCCCCCTTTTTTTCCCACCTCAATGGTGAATCACTGCTGGTAAATCAGGTGGACAGCTGCACAGAGTCTGCAGAGGCGGCCTGTGACATTCTCTCCCAGCTGGTGAACTGCACCATTAAGACCCTGGGGCTTATCTCTACAGCGCGGCCCAGCTTCATGGACGTGTCCCAGGTAAGGGACGGCTTCTGTTTTAGCTGCTCCGACATCCTCGAGGTTTTCTCTCTCTGTGGGCCGAAATTCTGTGCCGAGAACAGCCGTACAGAAACAAGTTTGAGGCTGAACCGTCACTCTCGCTCTCCCCCCCACAGTCCCACTTTGTGTCCGCGCTGACAGTGGTGTTTGTCAACTCCAAGTCCCTGTCCTCCATCAAGATTGATGACACGCCCGTGGACGATCCGTCCCTGAAGGTGCTGGTTGCCAACAACAGCGACACCCTTAAGTTGCTTAAGATGAGCAGCTGTCCTCATGTCTCACCAGCTGGTCAGTACTTTCTCGGAGAGCGTTGTTGTTTTGGCACGCTGGGGACGAGCAGTGATGTCATACTCAACAAAAGATTTGTTTTACAGCTGTAACTTTTCTTCGTAATGTTTTAAAAACTTTATTCAGTTTAGTATCTGTGAGGAAAAAATAAGTTGTACTGTGTGAAAAAAGGTATGTTTGCACTGTGGCCACCTCAATATGCTTCATTACTTGTTATTTGGCAAAAGTCTGCCACTGTTTTTCTCCGATGTTCTTTTCTCTCTTTCGTCCCTTCAGGTATTTTGTGTGTGGCGGATCAGTGCCATGGCCTCAGGGAGCTGGCGTTGAACTACCACCTCCTGAGCGATGAGCTCCTGCTCGCCCTGTCATCGGAGAAACACGTCCACTTAGAGCATCTGCGCATCGACGTGGTGAGCGAGAACCCCGGCCAGACTCACTTTCACACCATCAAGAGGAGCAGCTGGGAGGCTTTGGTCCGACACTCACCCAAAGTCAACATCGTCATGTACTTCTTCCTCTACGAGGAAGAGTTCGAGCCCTTCTTCTGCGAGGAGACCCCGGTCACCCACCTGTACTTTGGTCGGGCGGTCAGCAAAGGGATGCTGGGCCGCATCGGGCTGAACTGCCCCCGTCTGGTAGAGCTGGTCGTGTGCGCCAACGGCCTGGAGCCCCTGGACGAGGAGCTGATCCGGATCGCCGAGCGCTGCAAGAGCTTGACGGCCATCGGGCTGGGCGAGTGCGAGGTGACCTGCAGCGGCTTCGTGGAGTTTGTGAAGATGTGCGGGGGCCGGCTGACTCAGCTGTCAATCATGGAGGAGGTGCTGATCCCAGACAGCAGCTACAACATGGAGCAGATCCACAGTGAGGTGTCGAAGCACTTGGGTCGCATGTGGTTCCCCGACATGATGCCCACCTGGTAGGCCGACGCGATGCCAGAGGGGAGGGCTGATTACGAACGAGGGCTACATGAACAGTGAAACCAATATCTTACTGTTTATGTGAGGAATAGGAACACGAGCCACTCGTAAAGGTGACATCAAATTCTTTTGCTTACCGAAGATGTTTTCTTGTACACATTGTCACATGGTCTTTTTGTCCATTTGTTGTTTTTTACACATTGATATCAAGATGCCAAGTTTTTCAATGACTGATGGCCTGAATTTATTTGCTTAAGTTACCGTAATTTATTGATCCCATTTGAAAGCTTTTTCCACTGCATTTGATGTTCATACTGAACACGAACCACATATTAGGGGCAGTGGAACGTTTGAAGTGCAGCCTGAGGGCTGACAGTGTTGGTGACAAGCAGTGGTTTTCCCTTTCCCCACCCCAGTGTCCCTGCGCGGTCTTGGGACTCGAACCAGTGACCCTCTGGTCACATTTCTGGAACCTGCAGGTCACCACTGCTCTTGATTTTGCTCTTTTAGCTCGCCAGTGTTCAGAATTAGACACTTGCAGCTTGCACTTATAAAATCATTACATTATATTTTCCTTACCAATAAAGGTCTTATTATGTCATGGTTCAGATACAGTCTTATTATTGTAAGATTTTGATGTTAAACCAGACATGATGATTTCCTCTGCAAGGTAGGAAGTCCCTTTCACTGAACAGGGAACCACGATTTTGACAATAATGCGCTTCTCAGAAATGAGTCATGACAAATCAACATCAGGCCACTTCTGAAAACTTATCTCGTATTTGCCGTTTTATCAACATAAACTGTCATACATGTTGACGTGGATTTTCATGTATGTGCTGTAGTTATAAACCAGCTCAGGTCTGGAAGAGTCTTTCCTTGCACCTGCTATTACTTTTATTAAAGCTGTGTTAATAAAGACGATGCTGATTCGGCCGCGGTGTCTCATGTTCTTCTGCTTCCAAGCCTGATTTTTGCCTGACTTTGTCCCGTTTGACCTTTCTGCAGTGTCTCATTTTGGGCAGCAGAGGGCAGTAGTGGTCCGACTGCAGGCAGTGAGGCGTTATATAAGCAGAGCTGCTACTGTATAATGAAGTATGCCAACGATAACTCAGCCCTTTTTACAAGTGGATTCGCTTGCGCACACTCCGTTTCTATTAAAAAAGCCTCAGACTTTGTAGCTTAGCAGCCTTTTCTTCTGATTCTGCTAAATTTACCTTTTTGCTTGTTTGATTTTGACGCTTCATCTCACACTCGCACGCGCTCAGACTGAGAAGATCAAACCGATTCACATGTATTTGTCATTTCTACAGATATACATGACATCCAGAACACTGCTCACAGGCAGACCCTCACAAAACAGACACAGAGGCTCCCTGAACAGACAACAACCACACATGTTTTTGTCTTGGTGGCTGTTAAAGGGTAATCTAGGTGAGAGGAATACATTAAACCAGCTAAGCATTTTGTCCTGGAAAAGTGCCACTTTTTGGAGGGGTGGGTGGCATGACTAATTGGGTTACCACTGTGCGGTAAAAACCCATCAGGAAAGTAACAGGCTTATGTGTTACTTTGTTAGCAAGAGAGGAGCGAGAGGAAGACCTGCGTGCATTTGTCAAGTCGTTTATTGCAAAATGAACTACAGCCCCAGAGAAAGACTATTCCTCCTCCTCTGCACTTCCAGAGTGAGACACGATACTTCATACAGGGAAATATTCACTGCTGAACCAATTCAGATATTTACATTTCCCAGAATAAATAATCATCATTGTGCTCATCGTTCCCTTCCGTTTGTCTCTTTCCCTCATGTGTGCACGGGTCTCTGACAGTTTTCCGAGACGACGTTCAGCGTGAAATCGTCCTCAGCGACATCACTGAGAGAGTCCGAAAAAATGTTCACGGGTGTCTCCAGGGTCGGGGACGGTGGGGTGGACAGCCTGGAGCGAACCACCGGCCCCCCACCCCTCATGCTCCTCCACTCCTTGATCCACTGCTCTCTGGCGGAGGGCTCCATCCGGTCCAGATGCCGGGCGTGCATGAGCGGGGAGGGGGCGATAGAGTTTCTCAGCACGTGAAACGTGTACCTGGGGGAGAGAGTGTGTTGGTGAGAAAGTAGGCCAGTGAAAAATATGCGGCCCTTTGATGTAAATCAGAGCATTCCCTCTAAATATCAGCACTTTCAGACACATCAGCAACCGAGAGGCAGAGCGAGCCACGGCGCAATCCTTCCTGGCCTTCACAATTAACATTATTTAGTGACAAATCAGCCCACAGCGATTTACTCAATGCAGCACAGCAGGCTTAAGGGTTTCATAGCAGGTTAATAATCTGGACGGGTTACAAAAAAATCTGAAATAATCCAATCGCGCGATTGTGCCCGTTTGCAAAGTGTGTGAAAAGCACACTGCATCGCTGCTTTACATTTCTCAGCTTGTCGTCCTTCATCGCATGTTATCTGCTGCCTTGTAGTTCATCCATCTCTGACGAAACGCAAGGGCTCAAATGTCAAATGTTTGCTGCTTGCTTCTCTTATTTTTGTTTGCCACAGCTGATTCTGTGAGTCTGTGTCCTTATCTCTAGATTCACACTGTGATATAATATAAAAGCCTGTTTTTGATTCCTCATGCCTTCCCAATGATTCCCCTCGTCTATCAGTCGCATACTGTGAAGTCTGAGCACACAACTGAGACCCTCATCAGGTGTGATTCTGCTTAATTTCCAGTTGCAGTTAGGCGATACAAGAGCCAACGTTTAGTTTCTCTTGATAAAAAGATCTGCAGAACTGTTGATGAGATCCAAATTTAAAATGTGATGATGGGTTTTCTTTTATTAGCCCTAAACTAAAAATAAACCGTAGATCTGACTCTTGAGGTGTTCATTTATTGTTACTTAGGGATGTGCAATATTGAACTTTTGCAAGATACGATTTTGGATGAAAAACTGATCCCAATTCCACTTTGCGGGAGATAATAATCAAGTCTTTAGGGTGTTGTAGAATTAACTTGTTTTTGGGCAAAATTGTTTTTGTGAGAGCTCATGAACAGATAGAGAAATAAAATGTAATGCTTTGCACTCTGCACAAAATCCTTGAGAGCCTGTTTTGTACAGCTGACTTTCAAACATTCTGGCTGAATGATTTTTTTCAGTGAAAGGGGAAGTTTTCAAACTGTTTTCATGAACAGACTTTCCGCCAACACTGCTTGTACCTGGGCAGCAGAGCCACCACAGTGGAGATGATGCAGATCAGGTAGAAGGTGGGGTCGGCCATCTGGCTCTGCAGGATCCAGTACGGGTTGGACGGAGGATTACAGGTAATGCAGATGGCGCTGTAGGCAAGCGTCATTCCAAAGTACAAAAGCACACTGCCCACCATGACTCCCCAGTGAACCACCGTCTACGAGACAATCACAGGTGAAGAAACAAACAAATAATGGACTTTAAATGCTGTTCTGCTTCAAATTTGCTTTAGTTGTGAATGTTGTTTCACAGACAATTATGTAGTTTTTCTAAAATGAAGACCAAAAACTTTTGACTGCCCAAATGTTTTACAGTGAAGTTGGAGGTAATGATTATGTGAACTCTTTCAAATTCATCAGTTGACTTCTCACCCAAGATTTGATCTCTATTGACAGATGCAGCAGGATGGTAAAAAGAGAAGCTGTGTTCATCGGAGTTCCAAAGGTGAAAATATCAACATCTGAACCCTCATAAACCTGCAGGAACAGGCAGCATACAGTCAATATTTAACCAGGAAGCCATAAACTGGTAAAGACTGTCAAGGAATGTGATAACTGCGTCAGTATGCAGCTTGTCTCTTACCAAATATGGGATAAAGAAGCACACCAGACTCTGGTAGAAAGCGTCCAGGATGGAAATCCAGAAAGTTAGGAAATTATATTCCTGCAAAAGACACACACAAAGGAGTTTCAATGTATAATTCACACAAACTACACCACAAAAATGTTACTAGTCACACTCAAAGAATCAAACAAATAAGCCTTGAAATGAGCAGGTGAATGCTGACCTTTTAGGTGTTTGTGTTACATTCTAAGTGTGATAAGATGATGCCAGTGTAAAATTCACACAACTCCACACGACAGTGGAAGTAGCTGATTCTGGTTCACTGACCCCTTTCCCCTGTCCAGTCCTGTACAGCTCAGGCACGCCCAGCAGCACCTCTGCTGAAACATCCTTGTCCATGATCCCAAACATGATGGGCGGCACAGACGTGAAGAACAGGTTGAAGAAAATCAGGAGCCAGTAGTCGGTCATGGCCGTGCCAGAGAACCCACAGAAGAACTGATACCAGAACAGCAGGTTCACATAGGCCTGAGAAACACAGGGGGGCGCGTCGATGTTCAGGAGGATAAGTCCACATGAAGGGGCATCTCAGACAGCAACACACGCTCTTTTAGAGACTCACCACATTCTTATAGAAGAAGTAGATGATCATGTTTGCTAGTCGAGTGTAGCACCAGTGTCCATGGACAAGGAGAAGTTTTTTCAGGTGCTTGAAGCGAGGTATGGCGAAGTCACATGCCATGACCGCCTGTGAACGTCAAAGAGGAGTCACCACCATGTATTTGGTGCTTTGAAAGCAGACAAAACACATTTTTGTGACGTGTTTGGGATGAGTAACAAAATCACAAATACACACATCTGTCAAAAAGACAAAAAAAAGAAGGAATACAGGACTAAAGGGTGGTGTATTTGAATGACATATATTCAGCCATGTTATATGTTAATGTTGGTTTCCCTTTGGAGAGCGAGTCATGTGCTGACCCTAAATTAACCTGTGTAATTGTGTGTGATGCTGACTTATAGCTAAATGAAGGAAGTCACAGTTGACCGGGTTCAACGAGGAGCAGAGTTGCAGGGAGAAACATGTAGCAGTGGAGACTGTGTGTTGCCCCAGAGGTTTAGACTGGTCTCGATTTGGGGAAAAAAAGGACAAAAAACATGGGTCCAACCTGCCTCCCCTCCTGACCGGATATCCCAACGCCGATATCAGCCGCTTGGATCATGTTGACATCATTTGCACCATCACCTTAAAAAAAAAAGTCAGCTCAATCCAAGGTAATACATTTTATTACACACAACAAATAGTGTTTGTTCTGTTTTCTTTTTTCTCTTTTTGCATTTAACTTTTTGAAGTTTATTGTGAATTTAATCCCCTTTGTCACTGACATTTTTTGTGTGACATTTATCCTCTTATCTTATCAGTTTTTGCTCCAAGTTGGGGCTCCACTTCTCCCAAATAAAATCATGACTTTGCTGTTTCCTCCTTTTATTGTTGACCTGGTGTTTTTTTTTTTTTACTGTGAATGTGGAAGTTTTTTTTCTCAAGACCTTTACTCCAAATGTGAGAACAGAGAGGATAAACCCGAACAGGAACAACTGAACAAATGACTTGAGCGTGTTGAAATATTTCAGTGGCACACATTAAATACGTTTGAAGCTTCTGAAGCCTGATTTTAAAACATATTTTCAATATTTTTTTTCCGAGGTATAGAGGTAATTTTTTCTCTCAAAATCCTGACTTACTGTATCTTATCATCTGAAACAAAAAGGAAACTTGTTGTCTTAAGATGAAGAGATTATTTCAGCATCATCAGCAAAAGACAACGTGAAACCGCACATTAATTGAGTGAAGTGAAACCTACTGAGTTTTGGTCATTTGATGTAATTGTGCTGAGGTCTTGAGAAAACAGCTGCAGAAACCGTCCCATGATATAAAAGGATTTTAAGGTCTCCTTTTTCATCTGTTTTTTGTACTTTTCTAAGTTACTGTAAGTAATCAGATTTATTTTTCAAAAGTGGGGTCCACAACTACTGGACAACTATTCTAACCTTTAATTCGAATGAAAAGAAAGGATTTAGTGCATGTAAACGTGAAACAGTGCCAAATCGGACCCGCCATCTTCTTACCGACAGCAAGTGTCATGACTTTGAGTTTCTCCCGGACGACCTTCACCAGCCTGCTCTTCTGCAAAGGTGTGACTCTGCAGCAGAGCATCGAGCGGCAGCACTTCGCCAGCTCCATGAAGCGGTCCCGCAGATCCGGCGACAGAGCCAAATCCAGCGCGTGTCCGTCGATCACCACGGTGAGGTCTTGACTGGTGTCCACGTTGAGGGGGTCTTCTTTGTACCTCCTCACCTCCTCCAGAGTGCCGTCCAAGATGGACGAGCAAGTGACCTTAATATGAAATAAAACATATTGTAGTTATTACTGACAGATTCTTTGTGTGCCTATTTTTAACATTTCAAAACATATTTTCTCACAAATAAAGTTTTCACATTTGCATATTGTTTTGTGAAAATAAACATTTTTGATGAAATAACACAAACATGCTGAAGATGTGATTTCTGCCTTTCAGAGAAGGTTGAGGGATTTTTTTTTTTTTTTATCGCTCTGGACAATCTGCAGTGCAGAGAAATGCCCAAATATGCAGCTTGAAACATCATGACGGATTTTTTTTCCCGCCACATGAAACGCTGTGGAAAAAAAAACCAAGACTCTACCGCCTCAGACTTGTGGTGGTGAAGATAATGATCTCAGTTATTGGGTGGCTTCCCTAAAGTCTCATTGCTGTGTGTAAATAAGCCCACACTTTGCTAAAAAGGTTGCCGCCAAATTTGTTTAACACAGGCGGATTTTCACTCGGCTTGGAAGGATGACGGTGGTCGTAGGAGTGCATCTCTCAGGTGGTCATCACGTTACGCTGCTACAAAATAGTTAATTACTAATATGCCTCCGCTCCGGGTTATGAGGGAAAGGTATTTCCTTGGAGGTTTTGCTTGGTAGACCGGTAATTAGATACGAAAGCGTTAGTTATTGTGTTGGGGGTATCACGCCATTCATCATCGGTGACTCCACCATCTGCGGGGAGAGCAGCAGCCGCCTTCATTTCAGGAGGCGCCGCGTGGAGCCGTGAGCGCCTACAGCTAATTCTGGTCCATTCGAGGCCTGGGAGGATTGGAGCCGGTCAGGCAGCGTGAAGGCTCCGTTCCTGTGGTGCCGGATCTTTAATGACCTCAGAGACCTACAACCCACACCTGACACCTTAGCCTCCTCAGGGGGGGGGGTGTGAGGGTTTGACCTTTAGATGGAATGTAAAAATGGTCAAAAAGGTTGAGACATTTAAATTGGAGGGTGAAGCCTGCTCGATTTAACGGCTGGAAAACAGAAGTGCGTCCTGGATGACCAGCTTAAGCAGCCAATGCAGCTTCATAACAGCTGCTGTGTGACACGGGAGAAATTAATCAAAGTGTGCGAGTTCAGTTTCTTGCTGTACTCTTTTACTTTATAAACCTCCGATCGCACAGCTGCTTTAGAATATTTAGGAGGGCTGCCCTGCCAGTACCTTCAACCAGAAAGTATAGTTTGGGTCAGTATTCAGTGTTACATGTCTTATCTCTCATCCATCAAATGTTTGATCTTCAGAACTTTCTGTAAAGTTTTCAGCATCCTCCTGATTATAAACGTTCAGCAATCCATTTCCAATATTGCAGTTCGAATCATATTATGTGGACGATGTTTTGCTTTCTCTCCTAAAATTATGTCAAACCAATTTCAAATCTTTTGAAATCTACATTAAGATTTTCAAATATGACAAAATCACATTTTCTCTCATATGGACTTTTTAAAGTCCCCAATCAACCTCATACGCATGCGTTTATTCTATGTGAGAAAAAACAAACCACACAGGGAGAACATGCAAACTCATATTGAAAGTCGCCGGGCTCTGACTCCTTTTTCTCACTCGACCAATTCAGAAAGCTCCCTCTGAATCGAACTGCCACCTTCAGTGAGGCGCACAGCACCCTCCTCACCTTGTTTTTGCAGCACATGTTAATCACCAGGTCTTCCTCTTCCAGTAGCCTGCAGGCATAGCCAATGTTGACAGCTGTCTCGGCCTTGTCACCAGTCAGCACCCACACCTGGATTCCCGCCTCCCGCAGTGCCACAATAGTGTCCGGGACGCTCTCCTGCAGACGGTCTTCGATGCCTGTCGCCCCTGCGGGACGACGCACAAACATATACCAGGTAGCATTCACACAGATCTTCCCACATCGCTGGTCGAACTTATTCTACATTTATTGTGAAGGACTTGCTTTACCCAGCAGACACAGATCCGTCTCAAGCTGCTCAGTGGTCTCGATGAGGAGCTCCTCCCTGCCATCTATCGCAGCCAGCGCTCTCTGTCTGTTTACCAACCAGCTTTCGTACATTTGGGGACTCACAATCTGCAACGCGTACAGAAAAGAGATCAAACAGGGAGCTTCTCGAGTGAGAGAGAGAGGTGCTGGCGAATGCTAACGTCTGCCATTCTGCACCCTTTTCGCGAAGCATAACGTTCGGAGGCCATCCCTTGCGTAGCAGTCCAGGTGGTGCTGAGTATCAGCTGCTACCATCTTGAGTTTGTCACTGAGATGCTCTGAAAACACATAAAACACATGAAACCAACTTCATTTGAAAGACAACATGACACAGAGTATCTCTGTGAGGACCAGGAAAGGTAAATAATTGAGCTGGTGGATAACAAACCTGCATATGGTGCACCCAGTCGCTCCATGATGGCAAAGTCTGCCCCTTTGGTGTACAGCACATACTCTTGTGTGATTGGGTGTCGCACTAAAACAGACATGCGCTTCCTGTTGGAGTCAAAGGTCAAGGTGTCCAGCACCTCAAACACCAGCTCCTGCCCAGACGGCAGCCTCACCGTCACGCTGGTCGGCGTGCGGGCCAGCAGAGTGAAGCCATATGCCTTGGCTGCGCACACCAGGGCGGCCTCGTCTGGACTCTCCGCCTCGTAGCTCAGATCAGCTGAGGTTGCTGCAGAGATGTCACTCCGGGACAGAGCATGGAGGGAACACTTTCGGCGCCCGCTAATGTCCTCTGTGCTCTCCGTCTTAGCAGAGGAACAAGGATGGTCCTCCTCAACAGCCGTGTCCTCTGAGACTGTCCTGTTTCTCCTGGGCTTGCTCTGACAGGAGGTGAAGATGCTGCGTAAGGCGCTGGCTTTTTTCACCAGATTAGTCAAATTATCCAGCGGAGCGCTTGTCTGGCTGGAGCGTTGAGAGGCGCTTCCCTGAAAGAGAAACACAACAGAGACAGAGAGCAAGACTGTTTTTAAATGTAATGTTTTTATGAAGATATTCTCGCAACATTGCGTACAATGACATACCAAAACCTCTCAGTTACAACTATCTTTTTCCACCCTATTTCTTCTTGTGCATTTACGCTTAAATACAAACTCGAGGGGGTGAAACACACATGTCTCTTCCATCTGCCAAAGCCTAGAACAGCACAGTCGGGTGCAGCAAATGCTCAAATTAATAAAGTCAACCCTGATTGCTCTGGCGAGTCTCCCTCCAGTATGTGGTGAATTTGGAAAAGAGACTCACAGTCCCTACAACCGCGTCTTCAAAGATGACAGAAAAACAAGTGGCGACTGTCAGAGAAGCTTTTAGAATTGAGTAAGCGAGAGGAAAAATTAAAAATATAGACGATGTCCTTGTGTCTGACGCAGATGATCTTTAAGGATGTTGTACTGCAGTTTGAATTTATCGGGGTAACTCTGTGTTTTTGCAGAGGACGAATCTTTCATCCATCCTTTTTTCTCCCTCCTCCTCCTGACTGTGCCCTCCATCGCACTTCTCATCCACAGTCGCAGTAAATCAAGCGCTCACCCTCCGTCTCTGAGCTGTTGCCATGGAAACCACCACAGTGTTGCAAATAGCGAGAGCCAGAAAAAAGTCAAGGTAAGGATCCGTCTTCCGGCTGCTGCTGCTGCTGCTGCTGCTGCTGCTGCTGCTGCTGAGCCGCTGAAGCAGCTTCCGGTCTGGGATCACCTCGGTTTCCTGTCAAAGTAAAAATTAACCAATTTATTGGAGGAAATACTTGCGTTTTTTCAAAAAAAGAAAAAAGGTTTCTTGCTCAGCAATCGTAGTGAATGGATGAAGTTTGAGGGTTTTCAGTGTTTCATCCCCTTCTGTTCGAACACTTGTATGGGGAGAATTCACAAATAGAGTGAAGAATAGAAGGTCGTTTTGCATTTGTGAACACCATCCTCTGTTCGAATCACGAGGAAACCTAAAAACGGTCTCTGAGCTCTTCCCTAAAAAAACACAGGACTTTTTTTTTCCCATCTCAGTCTGTATCTCCGGGCTTCTGCTCTTTGCCCCGAAGACAAAAATAGACACGGAGATACTGTACGGTGCATCAAGACGACGATGACTAATCTATAGTGCACGTTTACAGTTTATGTGACATTGGGGGGGTGTGCCAAATGTTGCTCAGCGTGACCATATGTCCCGTCACAGACACAGGGGCAACTTCGAGCCAAAATGGATGTGCTCATCACTGACACCTAGCAGCTCGGCCATCTGCGGCAGGGACTGGGACCATGAGGCCTTTTGACACAAGGATGGGTCAGATTTGGGTAAACAAATGCCAGCTCCAAGTCCTCCGAGAGCTGCTTTCAATACGAAATACGATTAAGGAGGGATCTTCTTCAATCAGTTTGAGTGAAGAAAAGATGGATTTGGCGTCCAAACCTTCAGAATGTGTCTGGTGCAAAATAGTTCAACTGTTTATGAAATAAATAAAGCACCATGTCATTTAAGCTGCCATACAGTAGTCTGGATCTGCTCCTAACAAAATCAATGAGAGATTTATTTAATGCTGTTAGCCCTGATGGGCCACAAATCGAGCTGGGACAATCCTGCCCAATGCATGCAGGGATGAGCTTCAGTCTCCAGTCACTCCGAAGTTGCAGAGTCAAATGTTGTCACACAAAGAAGAGCCAACTTGCCATGTTTAGACCTGGTGCGTCTGTTTATTCTCATAATTTACTGAATTGAGATATTGGTCGAGCAAGACGTGAAGATGCCACTGCTGAACAGCAACACGGGCACAAGTTTGAGCCTGCACACTGACAAGGCCCTGAGATGTGGTATTCTCCCTATACTTTTGTGGGTTTTTTTCTGCATCTAAATTGGGTTCTTGACGTATTCTGACTCAGAGACTCTGAGGTGGTATTTGTGTTTTTCCTTATTTGTCATAGTCAGCGGTGTGATGGATGGGCTGGCCGGGACAGTGGCCTGAACCACATGACCCCGGTCTGGACACATCAGGTACAGAAGATGAATGTGTGGAAAAACAGGACAAACGATCAGAGCACCCGTCACATCTTTGCTTCTGAGTGTTGACACATTACTTCAGCTTGTTAACTCTTTTATTATATTAACGTGCTGTAAAGGCTTCCAAACTGTGCATTTGTATTCCTCAACTGGCTGAGAAAAAAAACCCCACACACCGCTCCTCCACCGTGAGTGATCGTCATACCAGTGGACTGCTGAAGGCCATGCTGCTTTGAGGACTTGCTGCTACCTTGCTCCTGCATCGCATGTCTCGCCGCTGCGTGTCTCGGGGGGTTGCGTCCTCAGAATCCAGAGACCGGCTCCTCCGCTGGGGTCCTTGCTGCTGGTTGAAGATGATGTCTTCCTCTGAGTCCAGTTCATCAAATTCAGCCAGACGGATGGCTGCAAATAATGATAGAAGCAAAAAAAAAAAGTGAACATTGTTTTTCTCTTCTGCATCAACTGAAATGCTGTGATATGCTGCGCCCTTAACTGCAACTGCAGTGCGAAGGGAATTGAAAGCCTCTGATAAGACTGCTCCACTCAGGTGGAAGGAAGAACTCTCCTTCAGTCAGCCAAAACAAATGATTGCAGGAAGAGTCTTGAAACTCCAAAGGGGTAAATTTATCAGTAATGCGATGCCACCTCGTAGAAAAGGACAGTTGTGGACTGCAGGGCGGAAGCTCAAGTGTGTGTGCAACTGATCATGGCTCAACATAGCATGTGAGCAAATAGGCTGGTGAAATAAATCAAGAGGAATCTACTGTGTTTCCTCTTCACTTGTCTATCTGAGCTCGTTGTGGTGAAACGGCACCGACGAGCAGGAATATAACAGACAGACATGAATATGTCACTCGGTCAGATCTCAGCTGGACTATCAGCTGTGTTTCAATTTGTTATCATACTCAAGTGAGAGGATCTTCATGCGATGTCTCGGCTTGAGAAGCTTGTTTGGCTAAAAATTATTCAGACGACTGAACTATGAAAAAGTCTCTAAATGAAGCAATATTGTGATTTTTTTCATGTTAAAACACAACCGTGAAGTCATTACTTTAGACAGGAACGGATAAATAACTGATTGCTTTAATGCAATCACTCATGCAGTTACTGTAGTGTCAGCGGGTTGATTACACAGAGCTGCTCTCTCTTCTTGCCCTGCTCACAGAGCTGAAAACCAGCTTTATGTTTTTATCGTTCCTGAAAAAAGCATCCTGCATGATTTTATGCGATACTTTTTTCCCCCACTCGGTTTAAATCACTCTTTGATTATTGACAATTTCGTGATTCTTTCCTCACTTTATCTTTCGTAGCTACACACAATTTGAAATGATTTGTTTTTTTGACCAAGAGCACCAGAATGAGACTCAATATCTCAGGCGGGCCTTATTAACCGTCCGGTAATGAAAGTTTACCGTTCTCTTTGTGGGGATACTCGCTGCCCATGATGGAGCAGCGCCGGAACACCATCTTGTTCTCAGTGAGGGTGCCCGTCTTGTCTGAGAAGATGTACTGAATCTGTCCCAGGTCCTCTGTGATGTTCAGCGCCTTACACTGCATGCGGCTGTCCGTCTCCTCATCGTACAGGTCAATGTCATTAGTGATGAAAAAGATCTGACCAACCTTGACCAATTCGATGGACAAGTAGAGGGAGATTGGAATCAGGATCTGCAGGGGAGACGAGAGGAAAGGAGAGATGAAACGGCTGGAGAGAAGTAATTGAATGAAAACGAGGGGAATTACATTCGTTAAAGAGAGGAGGGAGAAGACAAAGTTAGAACGGTAACAGGGGAGCAGTGGGACAAAGGAAAGGAGCGATAAAGGAAAGCGGACATAAACGAGAGAGGAAAAGCAGTTAAGCGGAAAGAAGAAAAGAAGTGGCAATGATGTAATTACAGGAGATAACAGAAGTGAAGGAAAAATGAACAGATGGTGATAAAAAGAGAATGAGGACAAATGAGAAGAGGGAAAAGAGAAAGGAGGGGGAGAGAGTGAAAGGTTACTCTGAGAGAATAAAGTGGGAACGGAGGAGACAAGACGAAACGTAGATTAATTACTTCAGACTCCAACAGTCATAAACACCCTGCTCTACCTGCAGCAGGATGATCATGGTGAAGAACATGTAGAAACTGGACAGAGAGGGGCTGTTGCCATCAGGGACCAGGTAAGGGGGCACAACGGGCAGGGAAATCTGCCACAAGTAGTGACCTGCATGTATTAGGACAGCGGGATTAATCACACTGACTGTGACCAAGGAGGTGTTGCTATTTTTGTCGCCACACCTTCCCCGTCCCCTCCCCTCCCCGTCCCTCCTCCCCTCCTCCCCTAGTCCGTTTTTGGGCCTGTGGCCAAAGAAAGTTTTTTTTTTGTTTAATTAGGAAATTCAATGTCCCCCTCGTAAATGCAAATGCATCAGCTGTGAATCATTCTGTGGAGTGATTTTGTGGTGAAGTGACGTCACTCATTACTGACCCAGTGCTCCGATGAGACACATGGCAAAGAGAAGAATGACGCAGAAGATGACGTCTATGTTTAGCTTCCGCTCCAGTTTGCTGCGCTTGTATCGCGGCCCGCTGTTGTTCATCATGGACTTGGTTTCATGGCCTTGGAGGTTGAAAGAGAAGATGCTGGTTATGACGCTTCACATTGTTTGGTAAAAATCCCCAAATCATTCAATAATCTTTAAACTTGCTGAGCTGGAGTCAAAAAGTAGGAGCATTAAAAGAAGGGGTCATATTTGGTGAATTTCTTCTGAAAATATTGAGGCTCTTTATGCAAATAAAACATGTTACTTTGTTTTTTCTGTATCAAGGTATCATGGAAAAAATGAAGGAGAAATTCATAATATCGAGATTTGTTTTTAGATTCTGAAAGACAAAAATATTGCTTTTCTTTTCGCAATGGGGAATTGTACCTGCATATACCACAAAACCCACTGCATGGTCCGTGTTTCTCACTGTGCATCCTCGCAGCAGCAAACTGTCGATTCCCGCGCCCACCTTCTCCCCATCAGGTTTCTCTCTGCAGGAGGAGAAAGTGAGAAACCTCCTTTGTACTGTCAGATCCGGTTAGATATTCATTACTGCTTATATATTCCCCATTAGCAGCTCCCCTGCTTTATGGCCACAGTTGGACAGCACTGGCAGACCATCCATAAGAGCTGTGGTGCCTGAGGAAATCGATTACAGTCTATTACAGCCCCCAACAATGCCTCTGGTAGCTTCACAAGGTCCTGCAAGTGGTTTGGAATTAGTTTTGCTCAGCCTGGCTGAAAGCCTCAGAGACACTGTTTGGGTAAACCCATGTGATCTGTAAATGTGATACTCACACGTAACACTTGAAGTGATTCAGACTGTTGTTGGGCTTTTCACAGGCCACAATGCTGTTGAAGCTTTCAGGGTCAAAATCAGGAGCCTGCCAAATGAAAACGGACTTAGAATCATCACGATATGAAAGGAAACTGTTGATGTGATATGTACAACAACACTGACGTCTCACCCGGGAAAGACGCCAGCGTAAGCTTTAGTGGTATGTAATCCAACAGGTAGGCTTTTTTTTGCCAGTCATCTTGTCATTTTCTTTCTGTCAAGCTTAACGACTTCCTTCTCGGATAAATGTTTTCATGGCCTGCCGCAGCTGATCCGTTAATGTGCATTCAGTTCACGCAAAGAAGGTGAGAGGTGACGCGAAACACCGAAGCCTCACCGAGTTGCAGAGGCCTCGCACCACCGACCTCTGCTTCAGGTTGGTCTCCCCGTCCAGGTTGGATGTCTCTAAGTGACACACACCGTTGGGGTCGGACGTGTGCAGGAGAAGCAGGTCAGCAGGGACAATGTCGTTGCACTCCACCTTCACAAAATCCCCCACTCGGACACCCTTCCAGCGTCTCTCCACAAACCGCTTCTCCTTCCTGAAATGAGCAAAGCCAGACACCGGCTATCACCTCTCATTACTTTCTGACGTCACACAGATTGTTTGGTGGCTTTTAGATTGATATTTGTTACATTTATTAACCACAGCATCGACGTTATGACCAACATTAAATCTACACTCATGCAATAATATAGAGCATTGATTCCCTTATCGGAAAAGCGTCAAGCACCCGCTTGAGATGGAAAGTGAACAACAGAAACCTAAAAAAAAAACAAAAACAAAATCAATGCTGTTGTTTTTGGAGAGCGGCCCAGAGGTGTTTGAAGTGTTTCAGAATGAAGAAACTTTGACGTAGGTGTTTAAAGCCACAGCTCTGTAAACTCTGACTGCGGCGGCTCCCACAGCAGAAAGTCTGGTACATGGTGTTTAAAACCTGCAACTCAAGCTGGTTTTTCGTCAGTGACTCAAAGCTGCAGGTATGCTGCCGCGCATGTAGGACCTGATCGGGAAGATGTGACTTGAGCGCCACACCTCACTACAAACAAAGCTGGGGGGGGGTTGGTATGTATTTTTAGCATGTTGTGTTTAGGCTTAATGCTTGTGGGTGCTCGAGTATTTCCTGCCATGACGAAAAAAGAGGGATTTGACGCCATGTTTTCTCAGAAACTACATGATGCGGAAAGTTCACAAATCCACTCCCACTTAATCCTTCGAAAAATCACAGCAGGACTTCGTCACTGCCTGTATTTACAATGCAAGGCTGAAATGTTTTTTAAGGACAGCGTTGCTATTGCACCTCACTGCAACATATTGAGAACGACTGCTCGCTTTTTCAGGAGCAGACATCGTTAGGGGGGCTCGTTTTGTTAGTTTGACAACATGAGTGAGTTTAATGAATAAGATGCATTATCAGAAAATAGTGCCTTATTTGTGGATGCACAAAACATGAGCTCGCTTGGTAAGTTAGCTTTTTGTCCTGTTAGATGTCGCTTCCTATTTTGTTCATGACATTTGTCAAATTTGACAACATTATGATTATTATGACATTATGATTCCCACCACTCAACTACTACTCACAGTTGTACATGAAACAATTGGAGAGGAGGCTTAACGATAGTTAGCTTAGCACAAATGCCATGAACAGCTGGCCTAGCTTAGCCGAGCTAACAGTTAGCATGGCAAGAAAAGTACAGCTATAATACTTAACAAAGACACAGTTGAGAGCAAATACTCACATGAGAATCAGCAGTGACGTTTGTCTATCTTGGTGAAACAAACCTGAGCTCATATCCATCCCTTAAAGGGAGCTGACTGAGTAACAGTACGATTTTACTTTAGTTTTAACCTCATAATGATGAGTGCCCAAAAAAATCTGGTGAGAATCTGATTATGAACCTTTATGAACAAATGAGCATGAAATACATCTGGACAGATAAAGTCACCACAATAAAATAGTAGGTGTAATTAATGGCAGGTGTGATAAATCACGTGCAACAAACAGGATCAGTATGTGTGACTTGGTTACAGGCTGTAAACCTGCAGCTCTCTGACATTACTATCTTGTTCAACATAGTGGATTTACTACCTCACTGTTTTTCATAGGTTTATGTGCAGGAGACTGATAGGACGACCTTGAAGGTAACACGCCTACACTCAGAGACGCTACACACCTCTGTGGGGAGGAAATACAGGTGAAGGGTGTTTGGGAAATTCAGCGTCTGAAAAGGTTCAAGCGAATGTCTCTCGCATCTGAACATGATATATGTGAACCTCCCTGAGTTCTGAGCAGGTGACAGATTTATGAGCAAGCTCACTTCCTGTGTGTTCCAACACCTGAAAGAAAACCCAGACAAAAGAGCGGACGAACGAGATCGCGAAGGCCTGAAATTTATTCTGGGGCTTCTTCGAGTTTAATTTGTAAACTTGAAAGAAATCCCGACCAATCAATTTTTGTTCTAATCTTTACAAGGTTTAGCATTCCCACCCAGCGAGCCATGCGAGATCTATGAGAACTCGCTTTCCCTGCCTGCCTGCTGTGTGTGTGTGTGTGTGTGTGTGTGTGTGTGTGTGTGTGTGTGTGTGTGTGTGTTTTTGCGCGTGTATTATTATGCGAGACAGAGGCAACCAGTGTCCACTAACTGGCCCAGAGGGACTGACATGGTCTCGGAAGTGCTCGAATTGCTGCGTCTGGAGTTCACACTCTGGACCACCTGGACTCTATCACCACTCACACACACACACACACACACACACACACACACACACACACACACACACACACACACACACACACACACA
>JASSRZ010000049.1:5879237-5888198 GCA_032164315.1 Malacoctenus gilli | reverse complement strand
ATCATCATCATCATCATCATCATCATCATCATCATCATCATCATCATCATCATCATCATCATCATCATCATCATCATGACTGAGATGCAAATGAACTCAAACATAAGCATGCTTTTAAAGGATGTTTTTGATATACAGTAATTATAGGAAAATAGACTATCAAGGATGACTCCTTTAAAATCATTTATAAAGCTTTCCTGGATGCAGACAGCTCGGCTACGAAGTAAATAGATACTAAACAAAAGAAATTCTTAAAGTATATGCAAACACAAGCATAAATATTTGATCCACAGAGAGTAAGCTACGAATGACAAATATTAGTGATATATTGAAATTCTGGAACAGGCACCATTTCTGTCTTTTTAAAACTCTCTCTTCTTTTTTTGAGTGCTTGTCAGTCGCTTTAAGGTGTTTCCCAAATCCTAAAAGAGTCACTGCTGACTGAAGTGTTGGGTGTTGCTGCAGTCCATCTAAAAGTCTTTGCATTCTCTTCACTTTTTCTCAAACGAACCAGCGGAAAAAAGTCGGTGCACTGTTCATCTCTCATTCTCTCTCTCTCTCTCTCTCTCTCTCTCTCTCTCTCTCTCTCTCTCGCTCACGTCATCTCTCTTTCTTGATTTCTCTCCTCTCCCCTGAAACCCGTGAACCCCTCCCACCCCACCCGCCCCTAACTTCTTTACAAGCCGGCCACGAGCTGGCTGCCCGGACTCCACCGGGTTTAATGGACGTAGTAGAGCCAGTAGACCACGTTGAAGAAGGAGAAGACAGTGGGGAAGATCATCCTGGACCACTTGTCAATAGAGTTCACATCAGACAGGTCTGGGATGTTCACCTTGAGCTGGGAGGCCCTTCTCCGTAGGCGCGACTTCTTCTGGGCGTGGCGCTCCAAGGCGCTGTGGCCATAGTTCTGGCGGGCCATGGCCGCCCTGCGGTACTGCAGCGTGGAGCTATCGTAGGCCAGCATGGTGTTGCGGGGGTCTCCGGGCGCTCCCAGGCCCCGGGATAGATCCCCAGCACCACCCATCTCGTTCTTCATCTCCAGGGTGCTGAACAGGATGTTGTCGTCGGGGGTCATCTGTGTGGAGGTGCAAAAACAGGTGGAGCCATGAGAAGTTACTGCCAAAGGGGAAAGCTCAGTGTTTAAGCTTCAAACTAAGTCTATGTCTATGCAAGACAAACAGAGCTACAATGATCATTAAGTTATTCACTGAGTAAAAATACTGATGAGGTGCTAGAATGGGTAATGCAAATGAGTCAAAACTTGTCTTACTTACAGTGAAGAAAATCTTTAAGGAAGCACTTTAAAAAGCACTAAATAAATTATTGATTACTGTCAATCAATATCTGAGTGATAATACAGCCACAAGACTATGAGGTAACATTCCTGGAAAAAGCACAACGCACTTGACAAACTAATTCTCATGGAGAAATCTTCATTGTCATCTCAGAATTTCAACCGGAGAGGTTAAAATTCTGTCGATTCACAAGACAAACTGAATTTAAAGGAAAAATAAAAGGTAAAAAAGAGGAAAGCAAAGGAAACAAAATGTGACAGGTTGAGAGAAATAGTAAAGGACTTTGCAAAGATGGAGGAGAGGCTCAAAGGTTCAGGGGCAGGTCAGGAGGGACGTTGTGGGAAAGTGAATTCGGATCAACATTTCTTCATCCATAGCCTGACTTCTGAGGAAAAACATCCCAATAATCCAATCCCGTCCTGCTGTAAATGTCAGCGTGATGTATTTTCTTGTTTTTCGGTAACTCACTTTAAAAGCGAAGCCACTTTGTTGGTGCTATTCATCAAACAGCAAATGATTTGGTTCTCTTATCGGAGGATTTCAAAATTTCTTTTCTTTTGAGGTGCTTCACTTGGTTTTAGGAGAGGAATCAATTGCCTCAGAGATTGTACAGTATTTAGATGGTATCGTCTTGGAAGAAGCTACTGATGTTTTCCTTTTCTCTTGTCGTATTTGTCATTTCCCATGAATTCAGATGTGCAGCCCAAGTTAAGATTAAATTAATGCCTGCAGAAATCAAACTGCTAAGCCATGTTTGTCAGGAAAATGCATGAAGAGCAAACCAAGAGAGGGAAAAAACACAATGGTGGGAGTGATGATCAAGGTTGCCTTAAAAATCTATAAAAAATCAAAGAAATACACAAAAACTACAGCATTTTCCTCTGATCTGGATTGATTCAGATTGATGACATTGTTAGTTTTGACTTTCAAAACCTCCAGTACCTTATTTCTTTGCTCGCCTAGTCCTAATGCGGCATCGTCCACAAAGATGGGATCCCACATCGAGTCATATGCGTCAATTTCCCTCTGTTTCATTCTGGCATACAGAGCATCATCTCTCTGAACTACATTTCCCACCAGCCACTGCAAGCATACAAAATCAGCACTGTTACTTAGGGGAAATCGTAGCTTGCCACACTCAGAAGGAAAGGGTGTTTTATTTTTCTTTTATGTCGCTGTCGTTGTTCTTGCTAACTTTAGCTGCTGAATAAAATTTAAAGCGAAGGCTTTGGCACCGCAGCCAGTGATTTTTCCGAGGTGCCTTGCCCTTCGGGAGACACAAAAATATGGAGATAAAGTATAAGGCAGTTATTGCTTCTGCATTCACTCTGTCAGATCCTAGTCTGAGTAATAAAGCTGAAACACAAGGCCAAAACCAGTGAGAAATGGAGAGCTAGAGCAGGAGTAAAGAGTGCTGGTAAAGGACATCAAGCATTGTTCACAGCATCACATTGACCTTGAAGGGAGAAGAGGTAATTTGCTCCCACAGAAACAAACACACATATCAACAGACAGCACAGGTAGCTCTGCAGGAAGCTTCCCCAGCACACGCACCTTGTTGGGGTCGGGCCTCAGCTTCTCATTATTGGCTGTGGCCGCTTTCTCGGCCGCCTTCTTCTGCCGCTGAGGGCCCTGGCCGAAGAAGATGTAGTTGACGAAGGCGTACTCCAGAAGGGCCAGGAAGACAAATACAAAGCAGCCCATCAGGTACATGTCAATAGCCTTCACGTAGGGGATCTTAGGGAGCGTCTCTCGCAAGTGGGTGTTGATGGTGGTCATGGTCAGCACAGTGGTGATTCCTGGAGATCACACGTTCAGAGAGAAAGTCACATCCATCACTCTCGCATCCTCTGCACGGAAAGAAGTTTTCAACACGCTGAGTGTCGCGGCTCCTCGAGAAGCGGTTGTTGCAGTCAGCAGCCGCTGTGCAGACCAAAACATGTTGACAAACTCACACAAAGTGAATTTATTTGTGAAAATCATTCGTCAAAATGACACAAAATTATGTTTGCAACTTCTCTGCATGCTACACATCAGAAAAAACACATTTATTGAGTCAAAACATCAAATTTACATACACACACACACACACACACACACACACACACACACACACACACACACACACACACTCGCACACACACGCGCACACACACTGACTGATTGAGGCAAGGATGCAAATTTTACAAACCATCGATACAAGTCAACAAATAAGCGAGAACAGTTGAATGAAAACCATTTAAATTTTGTAAGAATTTGGTGTAATATTCGCATACTACACAAAGAGGTTCCTGCATCACACACCAGCAAGCTGTAAAGCTGAAAAGCTGTTTATGACACAATCAACAATATTGCTTCACAATGAGTAAACGAGTGAGATTTTTTTAATGCCTGAGTGAACACAGATGCCTTGTTTGTGATAATTTGCCCTGCATCAAAATGAGTGAGATCAGGTGTTCATCTTCAAACGATACGAAAGTGTGCAGGTGAACTGAAGCATCCATGTTTGTTATGTACATTATACAGCATTTATTTATAGCAAACAAAAAGCTTGAAAAAATACGAGTCCAGATGGAGAGAAAGATCGGTTGAAACCTCTCGAGAATGCGCGCGCGTGTGTGTGTGCATGCGTGCATGCGTGCGTGCATGTCCGTGTGTATGTGTGTGTTTGTCAGATAGTTTGTGTCCGACTGTGTATCCAAAAGGATGCAAAACTAACTGTAGGCTATATAAAAAGCCACTGTAAACATCTGCTATTAGTCACAGCACGATTCACCTGTTTTTTTGACATACTCGCATTGTGTTTGATACATTAGTCATCTGCCTGCACAATCTGCATTTGGTCAGATTCACACGTAATATAAATAACCCAGCAGCCAGCTTTGTCACTGTAGCATGGAGCCTCGTCTCCCATTGGCTGGCCGCGCTCCCTGCACGCTCTCAGGACGCCGAGAGCGGGCGCATCTTTAAATCACGTTACCCTCCCAACGCACTGTCTGGGGCTCCGACCTGCTTGTGTCCCACCTCAGAGAACAAATGGTGTGTGACAAGAACGACACGCATAAAGCTCAAAGGCATTTCCCCCGCAGCCGCTGTGCCAGTTTGACATTGGTGGAGAAGCATTACCTCTAATGGCGGGAGGAGGAGGAGGAGGACGGGGGGGGGGGATACATTTGAGCAAATGTTGCCACGTTTCGTTCTGCGGTAATTTAGCTGCGATCCGGCTCTGATAAGCTGGGATCTTGGGCCAGCGAGAGGCTCCAATAGACAGACAGGCAGAGAGAGAGACAGCACGCTTCAAGGTCGAGCTGCAGCGCTTCTCGCTCTGCATGACTCATGCATATAGTCATCTCCCAACAACAGACATTTAGCCAGGCAGCCTATCACACACTGCTATCACACACATGCTTAGAGCTAATGAGAAAAAAAAAATGCCGGGATAATAAAGAGTCAAAACATCGGGCTCATTATGGACACAAGAATGCATGGATCTAAAGCAAGTGGAAATGTGAAAGGCTCAGTGTGTGTTAAATGGCTCCTTTCATGCTCTGTTATCATTTGGCTCTGGGTTATTTCTCAGGGTCACTATTGTGCAGAGGCGAGGCGATCATACCCAGGGCCACTCTGGCAGCCGAAGCATCGTAGTTGATCCAGAAGGAGACCCAGGAGAGGATGGTAATCAGGATGGAAGGCATGTATGTCTGCAGGATGAAGTAACCAATGTTCCTCTTCAGTTTGAAGCTGAGGGACAGGCGGGGGTAGGAACCTGAAGGAGGCGCAGGGAGAGAGGAAGTGGGATAGAAATAGAATTTCCTCAGTGATGCCAGCTAAATTTTCTGTGACACCCGAGACACTGCCTTCAATACCGATATTTTTTGTGGGTTTTAATGTTCGGAAATTAGTTTTTCGGAGTGCAACAACACTGGTTTATTTTTAAAATGACTGCAACTCTCATTGTGCACATAATTAGTCCGGGAAAAAAAGTTGTGCAGCCCACAAGAACTGACAGACTCTTCACCTGGTCGGGAAACATTTGTGCTACGACTCAATATATCATATTTGAGCTCCTCTGCAACATCCCCTGGGACACTTCATTGCATAACAGCCAGTTAACAATACAGGGTAAAGTTAAATATGGCCACATGTCGCCGCAAATCTTCCTCCTATTTAAAAGATGTCAGTCTCCAACAAAGTAGAAGGCATCAGGCTGAAATAAAAAACAAACAAAATAAAGACAGAGTCACTGAAATCTCAGCTGTTTCTGAACATGCGAACGGTCCAATCTGCACCCTCGATAGTTTAACACAGCTCTGATTTTAACGAATGTAATGTTTTGCATCATTTCTTTCACATGTGATTTGTTTTTTTAGCAAATGTGCACAATGGAAAAAAATCAAGCTTGATGTGCTTCACAAATAATGTGTGTAACACAACTTACTCTGTGAACACTGGATCTGTAACTGTGAGGGTTCAAGTGAATTTACAACAGCGACACAACAAACAGCACAACAGACGGATATAATTTTAGGAGACACGCTGCGCTGCAACAAATTTAAACCAACACTGGTTCGTACATTGACAGAACAGGGGACGTGACTGGCTCGCTGTGTACCTGTGGAGAAGACCACATTCTTGGAGATGAGCTTGTAGTCGACGATGGAGAACTGCGGCAGCTCTATTCTGTCCACGCCGGACACGGCGCCGTCTCCACCCCGCCAGTAAAACTCAATGTCATCGGTGGTGTATCCGTCTGCAGGGGGAACAAGCCGGAGCACTTAGAGGAATGTCAAAAACACCTACAAACAATCTTTGACAGATATAATGTGCGACGTCTGCATCGATAATGTTCCCTACGTTTCAGATCGTGTGACGTCTGAGGAGTCTCAGAATGACTCAGAAGTGTGGAGAAAAACCAAAATATTTATGCTTTGCTTTTTTTTTTTTGGAGCAAAGAGGACAACTTTAGCATTTCAGGCCTCTGAAATATTCAGTCACTTTTTGCTTACAGTCGTTGGAAGTCAAGGGGAGATATTTAAAATTTAAACAGGTGTTGCAATTTTATTTTAAGTGCCACAAGCTGGTACCGACACACGTTGGAGATATGTCCCACTCAGCCAATTACAATATAACGGATGTAAAACAGTAACAGCATGATAACATAAAACTAGGGACAGATTCGCTCTTCAAATCCTGTTTACAAGAATCCAACTCAGGAGGACGAGTTTCATGCCAGCACTAAAAACCTTCAGGACAAAAAAACCGTGGCAACACTGATGGTCCAAAAGTCTTGGGAAGCTTTCTTTTAATAACCTGATTACATCAACTTGAAGCATTGACCACAGCTGCAAGCAGGAAACTAGTTTACGGCTCTAGAGAACGGCTGTCACCAGTGCAATGAATGACAAAAACAAAACAACAATACAATTCACAGGATTAGAGGCGGTGGGTCATTTAAAGGTTAAAGGTGTTGAAACTTGTTCCCGAAAAGTAAATAAATATTGAATATCAGCCTGCAAATGTGACCGAGAAAAACAGGCCGCAGAAACAGGCAGATGAAAACCAGATGTTTCTCTTTTTAACGTGGGCTTTTCCTGATGCGTTCAGGGGACTGATGCGTCACAGGCTGTCTCCCTCTGATGTGAACACGGGCGAACGGGGAGCCGAGCGACGTCTTGCTCTGGATCTACTTTGTCTGCAGTCACACTTAAAATAGAGGCAGTGACCTATTCAGACGGGATGAATAATTAAACTCCGAGGCTTTGATTTTAAAAATTAACACCAAATTCTTTGTTGCTATGGCGCTGACATTCAAGGTGAAGTTAGTCACAGCGCTCGTGTTGGTTTGTTTTTGGTCGGACGGGCAGCTGGCTTCACCCACAGGCTGTGTTCACAGCAGACATTTTGATTTGTCATAGTAGGAGAAGCACAGGTGTTACTAATAATATCAACAATGGCTTTCCTCTGCATGAACCCACATGCACAACAAAAAAAAACAGGACAGTGGACCCGTACAGCCATTGTTCATGTTTATATTTGTTTGTCTGCAGACAGGAGCTGGCTGTGCACACATCTGGCTGCATCGTGCCAAAGTTTACGTCGGTTAACAGTGTGAAAAGTTTTTAAAATTTTGAAAAACAATATTTTTTGGGGTTTTTTTTTGCCTTTTGTGTCTTAAAACCAGAAGCTAGGAGGAAATATCCCAAAGTGCTCACACAGCTACATCATCACGGCTAGCACGGCTTGTCCGCTGCTGCTGCTGCTGTGTCTTTATCTTTATAGTCTTAAAAAGCGATCCAACTCAAACTTCCAAGTTTCTAAATGAGTCAGTCCACACTTAAAGTGTCACGCTTTGAGGGGAATGTTTCTGTAAGCGACATTAAAGCACGAAATAAAATACACTGTTTTTGTAGTGGTGATGTAACTAAAACTGCAGCTTTCGTTCATGGCGACTGAAGCAAACGAAGACACTACACTCTTTTTTTAAGTATCACAATTGTAGTGCAATACTTTCTGTAACAATTCATAAACTCGGAGTAATTTTTGGGGTGGTTTGCTGAGAGTGGCGCCCCCTCTAGAACTTCTCTGGATCTGCTCCTGGCTTCCGCTCACTGGGAGTGTTTGTGTTCTTGGGCTTCTCATCAGACTGTTGCCTAAGAAAAAGAGGTCTGCCTCAGTTGTCGGTTTACTGAGGTAACCATGAAACCTTTGGCACTAAATGCTCGTAGGTTTCTTTTTTTAAATCCATAGAACCGATCTCGAGCAGCTGCTGATGCCACTCGCGCGGGGCCAGCATGACTCAGATGGAGGTGAGCGTTGCTGCATCTGTTGAGGTTCTGTATGGATCAATACATATTTGGTGTTGGTGTGAGTCTTCATATCAGGGGGAAGAAGATTGTACAATCGACCCACATAAACGACAGCGTGGTGAAGAAGCAGTGGAAGCAGAGTGGCTACACGAGTACAGCTTTCACTACAATCAGGTCTTTGTTTGATTTTGGTTCTTTGGGATGTTTTTCGAGCCGCATCTCACTCTGTGAATGCAGCAAGGATGAAACGAAATCCAGAAACGTTAGAAGGACGCAGTCGCAGAGCTGACTGTGGTGCGCTCTCGCTGTAGATCTCCCTCATTGTCGTCATCGCAGCCTGGTGCTAGCCTGCGCTACCACAATTTGGACCCCGTTGACCACGCCGCTGTTTTGACGTGTGGCTCAGTTCCGTTCTGATCCGCCATGACGGCCCCGGGATCAGCGGGGCATCCAGGCATTTGCAGGATTGGACGATTCTGGCTCGGAGAGCGTCGTCAGCGAGCGGTTTTTCTGACCGGCAGATCGCCGGCCGGTCAGTTCGAAGCACGATTTGTTCTGCGCCATTGTCTCTGTAGGTTTTAGGAAAGATGTCAACGTATTACATCACACGCTCATACGCGGCGATGGTGCGCGTCCCACAGGAGCAACATGAAGAGAGAGAACGCAGCACGAGCTAATGTATGCTTAAATATGTGTCGACGTGTATTTCCATTTTACTGCGTGTAACAGATCTTCAGCATTAAAGAGACCGAAAATAATTATTGTTCAGCGCAGCCCTGTGTGTGAGACCAGTGGCCCGAGCCACAGCAGTGAGCTGCCGCTGATGTATTGGGGGGATCTGGGGTTTTAAGACTAGTGTC